>JAPXFQ010001351.1:600000-1096903 GCA_028564705.1 Apricaphanius iberus
ATGTTTACAATTGCAATAGAATTAGGACGATGATAATAATCGTTACCTATTCTCTCAATATTCTATCACGGTATACTTAGTATATTTTAAATGATTACATTATAAAATACTAAAGCATATATATGAAATGGTATGGGTCAGCTAAAAACATAATTGGCCACAAAGTTATGAGATGGCAAAGTCATAACTGAAACATTTTTCTGTATCGTGAAGGAGATGGGCTTCCACTTTGTGGTACATAAATACATTGCTTTCAACATATATATATATATATATATATATATATATATATATATATATATATATATATATATATATATGTGTGTGTGTGTGTGTGTGTAGCGGTTTGTTTGCGCCTCAAAATGTAACAGAAAATGGAGGATGAGTAAAATCATGTCAGTGCTGTCCAGCAGCATTATAACATTTGTGGTGTTTTTTAACTTAAAAGCCCTGTTGCCATCATTTCAGCTCCCAACTTCACAAAAACATTTTGGGAAATGCTTGTTTTACATCATTCAGACAGAAGCTATACAGTCAAGAAGTGATATTAAAGGGGTTCCACTATCAGTACAGATCTTCCTTCAGGTTTCGATATAGGCAGCAGGTGAACATCATCCCTACAAGCTGGAAATAAACAGAAGTGTCAAAATTGTTAATTCCTCTTTCACATTTCACAGTCTGTAAATACTGTTCTGTATTTTCCTCATTTTACCTGTAGAAATGCAATCCCTATACTCACTGTCCCAAGAATATACAACTGGCTTTGGATGAACTCCTCAAGTTTCTTAATGCATCCTCCCTGGGTGGTAATGAAAGGGAATCAAATCAAAATCTACAATGTTATGAAACACTTAGCTATGAAGTGAAGAACTTATTAAAGAATTCTTACATTTTTAACTTGTCCACAATGTATGTTATAACCTCAAACTTTGATACAATTCTATGAGAATTAATGTGATAGAGGAACAGAGAGAGGCGTGTAACTGGAAGGGAAAGGATACATGATTTTCAAAATTCCTTACGAAGAGCAACCTTACATTTTTTTGTGTGCATTTGTATCATTCACCTCCCTTTACTTTAAAACCCCTAAATAAAATCTGATGCAACCAATGGAAGGCCAAAGAAAGGCATAAGAAGGCATGTAAGCAATTTCCATATACATATCGGACACTGCAAACCTATGGAAGTACGCAACTGATTAAATATGTCTAAACATGACCTTTTGACCCGACATATGAAATGCTATAAAACATGCTCACATTGTCTATTAACATGAGCACACCATTCCTACTGTAAAAGATAATGGTGACATCACCATGATGGAGGGATGCTTCTCTTTAGCAGGGGAAAATAGCCAGAGCGGTAGTAGCAAATCAAAAGCATATTTATTTGTTAAATTGGCCTAGTCACATTACAGACCTAAATCCCATTGGGATGCTCTGTCAAGACTTGAAAAATGAATGTTTAAAGACACTCTCCAGTCAATATGACAGCACTTAAGCTTTTTTTTTTTTTTTTTGTCAAGAAGAATGGGCAATTGGTTTCTAGGTGTTAAAAGTTGGTAAAGGGACAACCCAAAAGGCTTGCAGCTGTAACTGAAACAAAAAGCAGCTCTAGAAAGTATTAACTTAGAGGGAGCTGAAAACAAATCCATCCTTCCGTTGTCTGTAGCCACTTTTCTACTGTACGTTGCAGGGAAACTAGTACCTATCTCCAGCAGTCGATGGGCAAGAAGTGGAATCCGAATCCATCACAGGGCAACAGAGAGATACACAAGACAGATAACCATGCACACACACATTTCTTCCTGATAGTCATGTTTTTGAACTGTAAGAGAAAGCCAGAATACCCGGAGAGATCATGCAAGATGAGAACATGCACAAAAAAAATATGTAGAGAGACCCCACTCCAGAATGACTAACTGTGACACTGTGCAGCCCCTAAAGACAAATGCACATTTTTTCCCCCCATAAAGATCAATTACATGTATCATTTTGCTTAAATTTCACATTTTTGAGCACTACTTTGTGTTACTCTATCACATCACATCTTAATAAAACACTTTGCAGTTGTAACATGTTTTAAAAAAACTTTGGATAAGGTGAAGGGGTATGAATGTTTTGCAAGGCAGTGTACCTCCACCCTGTAGATGTTGGATGGATGATCTCTGCGACCGCAGAGTTCACTGGGAGTTTTACAGCAGCTGTCAGGAACAAGCTGTTCATTTTTTGCCCTCTGGATCCACGCACTTTCTGTCCAGTCGGAGAAGTTCTGACTTCCACAACACTTAAACTGAGGAGCAAAGAGACGAATTGAGTGAATTTAGACTAAAAATGTGTTCACCTCTGATACTGATTTTACTTGAGCCGGGTTTTGCTACATGTACTAAAGAAATTAATGTTCACACCTCTTGCTGCAGCTTGTCAACAGACAGTGTGATGCTTTCCTGGTCTGGCTGCTTGTATTTCTGCTGCATGGTTACCTTAAGGTTCTGTCTGAGCTCCTCATCCAGCTATAAGAAAGGAGAAACACTTTAGAGTGGGAAGGGAAAAAAAAACAGATACTCCAAATTTTAATAAAAGAAACTGTAGTCAGATTTCTTTTCCTCCTTGCAGCGGGAGTTCTGGTCTTACAATTTAATATATAAACCAGCATGTACATAAATCTATTTTGGACCCTTTTGGATGCACTTGAACTGTTCTGGAGGAATTTTAGTGATGAGTTGAGTTCAAGTTTTGATATGACTATTATTAGATTCATGAGCAATAATAGTCATATTATGACAATTATGAGCCTTATGGGATTTCAGAAACACAGTCAACCCTGTGATACACACACACACACACACATACAGTATACATATATAACAATTACTGGGTGCAAAAGCTTGATTGCAAATTTTAAGGTCAAAACTGCAGACATCAACCAGCTTCTGGCTTCATAATTGTATGCATTAATTCAAATAAATAGTTTTTTTCTGATTTATACATATATGATGTATAAAACTCAATATTTGTCTGATAATGTGCTTTATCATTAGAGTTCATGCCATGCTTTAAAACATAGCCCACAGATTTGGAATAGGGTTGAGGTTGGAGCATATCCAGAAGTTTAACAATGAAGCCTACTTCATCAATTTCTACGCTGGTTTTGATGTGTATTGGGGATGATTGTCCTGCTTAAAAACCTACTTGTAGCTAAAGAACATTGTATAAAGTTTCAAGCATGGTGGTGGCAACACTGTGTGGCTGAATTAAAAAATGATGGAAGACTAACGCCAAGTTCACCTCAAATCAACAACTAGATGATTGGGACATGGATCGGGGGAATAGCCAACACACCGGCCTAGCTTTGTGAAAAAACAAACTTCAGCCCTATTTAATTTTTTTGTGTGACTATGTTCAAACGACCAGGTTCGTGCCAAAAAACAAACAATTGATTTGAATTAATTTATACAATTGTGAAGCCAGAAGCTGGTTGATGTGTGCAGTTTTTACCTTAAAAATGTCAAATCAAGCTTGTGCATCCAGTAACTGTTTTAAAGTTAATTTATTTTATTTATATGCTCATTTGCACCTGAAAAGGGAAATGCTTGAAAAACCCCAAAACAATCCCATTCAAGTCCATTCAAAGTTTATTTTAAATTGTAACTAGAACTGTACAATGTATGAACTTGTTAGAGAAACAGATGCGAAGAAGAAAAACACGTCAAGAGATTACCTGGTGGCAGAAAGGGAAACACTGCAGTGATGAAATGGGGCAAAAAAGAGAGGTGTGAGAAGAATGAAAAAAAATCAAGAGTAACCAAATGAAGAACATGCAGGAAAAAGCATGCAGAGTGAATCTCTACAGAGTGCAACAGTTTAGTCATTGTCATGGTTTTAGAAATAAAAAGCAAGCAACAAAGTCCCAGTGATCTAAGGATCTAAGGTAAAGTGATTTAAACGCACGCAAAACAAAGCGTAACTGTTTAAATGTTGAAAGCAATGAATTAACTGGTTCTGGTATACATGCAGTGCCATAAAAAATATTGAACCCTTACCGATTCCTTCTGCTTTTTTGTTATACGTTTTACCAATGAGCTCTATTCTCTACCAGAAAATCTTAAAATGGAATCCTTGGACCACCATGAACCATCAATTCATGACTTTAAGCGTAAAAGGCACTTAGATTGTGCAGCTGTTCAATAATATGAAGAACATAAAATGCATCCCATCTATTGAGGGCTCAAAAATAAATACATAAAAACCAGGCCCCTACTTTCCTTTTAAGGACATAAAATGTTCACATAGATCTAGGTTAACTTGGAAATCTTTTTTTACTTCAATGATCAAAATCGTCATTTCAAAAATTCCATTTTGTATTTACACGTGTTTAATTGTTTTCTGGCTTTTTTTTATCTATAAAGGAGCAAATAGTTTTTCTTAGCATTGTGTGTAAGTTGAAAATTATGTTAGATTGAAGTTAGTTTATGCTTAAATGTAAACTGAAGACACAAAACCTCACCTCTTGGTAGTTAATATAAGCCAGGACTCCCGCAGTGATTTCCAGCAGAAAAATACACAGCAGTAACACCAAATACTACAGAACAGACAGATGAAATGAGTTACTTGAGTAGAACAATTTAAAATCATCTTCATCCTTATGTCATTAGATATGAGGACTAAATTGGATATAAAGGAAGGCTTATTATATTAAAGTAGAAAATAGGTGGAAATATTCCAAAGTAATAGTTCTATTAACTTACTAAACTGGCTGAGAGGAAGAAGGAACTTTAAAAAAGGCAGAGGTCCAGGGGCTTATAAAAATAGATATAATGTGACAGAGTTAGCGCAGATTTGCTTTTGAATTGTATCCTCTCACTGTGACTGTCTGCCTTTCTGTCTCTCACTCTGTGGCCCGAGCAGCCGCTTGCGATGCTCCTCATTCCTCTGGCATGAGCAGAGCTCTAAATCTAAACTCTTAAAGACACACTCTGCGTGACTTTATCTGTTGTATCTGACAGGCATGCCTCACATATCAGGCTGCCCTGAATGGATGCAGACCAGGCAGAATGTCACCGAGGATTACTTTTCAACACACTTCTCAGCCTCGTGTTCTGTGTTGTAAAGAAGAACTTAATCATGAATTAAAAAAGCTACCCAATGTAAGCTGTTGTGGGAGTTTTTTGTTCTGCGTTTTGCGTTACATTGTACCGTACCACAATCAAGAGGCTCCTCATCTCCTTTAGAGTAGCGCAGCATCCGATTATGCCGGTCACAATCACAATGGCTCCAGCGGCTATCAGGATGTATGCAGAGGCTGAGTAGAAGCTGGAGCTCAGTAAACTGATGTAGTCGCTCTTATCCACCAGAGTCCACACTCCCACTGCCAACACGACCCCTCCACCCAGCTAAGACACAACATGGCACACATCAAGAATGCACCTCATAACTTTGAGCAGATGTAACTTCACTTATGCAAATCACACACCTCATATTCTCACTGTAAACCCCTAAAGAACTGAGCTGAATTTGGTACCATATTGAGGTATTAAACATACTTTTCTTTAATATGAAAGTATATGTAGATTTGTGACCATGGAGAAACTGAAATTTCTGTCCTTTATGCGCAATGGAAATGAATATTACTTAGATTTTTTTTTCGATATTTGCAGATTCTACTGACCAGATATTGAATAAAGCACATACAAAAGAACAGCTAAACATACAGCAAAACATTTTTTTTTGCATTATGTATAGTTTTTACACTCCTGTGCTTCTGTCTGTAGCACCACAGTCCTGAATATCATAATTTCTTTCATAGTATTCTATGTATATTGTTGAAATAAAAATAAATCTGACTTGATGGCATTCATAAAATCGAAATAAATCCAGATGAAGATGACTACTTCATACTTTTTTGGACTTATTCCATCTCAGCCTCAGCAGACAATGTCTGAACACCAGGAGCTTGGCAGCGAGCTACCAAACCTCAGGCCTGGGTCCAGGATCCAGTGCCCCAGTCTTCCTATAACAGGTGAGGTTTGCCTATTACTATCGTCTACAATTGAGGACCTTGAATCTTGCTTAGTCTGATCTTCCCCAGGGGGCCATGATAGAGCTAACCAGCCTCACACAAACTCCTCCGTGTTAATTAGATTTTACTGTGGAAGGGAGATAAACGATATGAAAGGCAGCTCCTCTAAATCTGTCTGGTCCTTGACGAGAGAAAGCAGGAATGTTCCTTCTGGGTCTATGGTCAGTCTGTGCCTCAAGCCAAGGAGTTCAAGTATCTTTGTGTTTTGTTCATGAGTGATACTAGGATAGCTTGGGGGAAATACGTGTGGATTTGACTCTTTGTTGCAGTTTTGTAGGTGTTATTTTTGTGAATAAAAAAAAAAAAGGCAAAACGCAAAGCTCTCGATTAACCAGTAGGTAAATGTTCAAGCTCTCATGACCAAGAGACCAAAATCCACGATCACAGAAGTTAAAATGAGCTCGTCTCAGCCTTAGAGATAGGGTGAGGAGCTCAACCATCCATATGGGAACAGGTTGTATACCTGCTGCTCCTCCACATCATAAGGAGTCAACTGAAGTGGTTCGGGATTCCTCCTGGACACATCTATTTGAAGGTCTTCCCAACAGGATAAGACCGTATGGTAAATGCAGAACACACTGGAGGGACTATACTGTATTTCCCTTCTGGCCTCGGATTGCCTTATGATCCTCCAAAATAAGCTTGAGCGTGTCAATAGGTAGAGGGATGTCTGGGTTCCCACCTTTGACCTATTATACATATGACCCGATATACATGGATTTCTTTATTCAAGTGACAGTCTCTTACTCGTGAACGTACCCAAAAGCAGATGTTGAAGAGAAAAAGTAGGTACTTCAGACAAATTGTCCCACATGTGTTTTTCTTCTCCCGAGGAGCTTCCATTCTGAAAAACAATATACGCTAAATGTCTGTAAACATCATAAGCATTGTAATCTTTACCAAATACTAAAGGTCCTGACAGTTCAGAGAACTAAGAAAAAAAGCTCTGAATTTAGGTCACACCTCAAGCACCAATCTTTTTCTGGAGATAAGATTATTAGGGAAATTTGCATGGTGTCAACAGTAAAACCAAAACACCACAAGCTCTGAGTTTGATTAAAAGTAGTGGCCTAAATGCATTTAATTAATTTCCTCTTTCAGTTAGCTTTACTTCCAACTTTGGTCTGAAAAGGTGATGTACTGAGCCGAGTTCAAACCCAGCTGTAGCTTTAATAAGCTTTTCTGACAACATGGACACAGTTTCTTTCCTTTGACTAAACCATAGTCTGACAAAAAGCTGGCCCCAAATTTATACAAGGGGGGCAAGGCAAGAGCTCAGAGATGAAATCAAATATGTTGTGGGGAAAACATACTTAACGACTTGTGTCACATGTCAGCCAGCCGACGGTCGTACGTTCCCCATCTCAGTAACTTAAGCTGATCCCCTTACGCTTCACCTGGTATGTTTAACTGTTGAGTTTATGACCAAAAAAATACTTACTTTTTTTTTCAAAGCTAAACTTTTACAAGATTACAGTTTAAAAAAGTTAAACTTTGGATTGATATTTAAATTCATCCTAAAAAACAAGCAGATCAAAACAAAAGCATATATATATATAAAAAATATATATTTCAGTTAGCAGTAAACTTATCTCATCCTAACTTCAGTATAACCTTGATGGTTGTATCAAGTTATTTTTACCCTTCTGTGTAATGGAACAAGCTGCTCCCCTTGTTTGCTAAAAGGAAACAGTCCTACCTGAATTTAGACGATGAGACCCAGAGGGATGAAGACTCTCAGGGTAACTGAGTAAATCCCTCTAACCCTGCTGTGACTGCGTTACAGTTGCTGAAGCAGAACTGCAACAGCGTGAGTTTTCAATTGAAGCTCCAAGCCTCCTATATGAGCGTCTGTCCTCCTCTTTTGGCCTCACAGACACCTCACCCCCTCCACGGTCCACACAGAGGAGTTGTCTGCCCCCATCTGGCTACATTTTAACATGGGCTTTGCAATGTAGTGAAAATCACATGTAGTGATGTAAAAAGGACACCAAGAACAAAAACCATTAAAAATATATATTTATATATTTACATTATAAACATGGCAATACAAATTAGGAATAAATAATGGAAGTTGGTCAGAGAAAACCACTAGAATTTCTTTCCTAATAGAGCGATTTTGAACAGTTCTTGATGGTGTGACACACTGAACTACAAATCTTGTGGGGTTTTCAGTAACAAATCTACTTTTTATTGTTGGAGCAGCAACTTCTCTGAGCCATGTCCTCTGTCAGTAAAAAAGAATCCTCAAGCTGCCGATCATCCTTGTTCACCAACATCCTGAAATAAAGAGAATTTGTTTAAACATTCAACAAGTAAAAAAAACCCACAAAATTTAAGCTCCTCTGACCAGCAGTTTGTGAGAGAGGAACTACAGTCTATACAAGTTTAACATATACAACCACAAAGTACAAATAAGAAGTGAAATTTTACATTTGAAGGGAACATCTTCTAAAGATTAAATGAATAGCTTTTTATTACCCCAGATAAATTTAGTCCAGAACACTTTGAAAGGTTATTCGTTGATCAAAGTAATTCTTTAAGCAAAAACTTTGTTCAATTTACTGTACACAAGATAGAAGAACTACCCGTTTATTTAGATGTTAATTTAGTCAGACATTTATTTAAAGACATAGCCTGAAATCCAGAAACTGTAATGTATTTGCCTTAAGAAGTAATGAAAAAAGTGCTGCTTCCAAACTGATCATATGGTTTAAGCAACGACTAATTAATTTACCAAAACAACCTCAGTGAAACCAACATTTGTTTCTGGGTGAATATTAACGGGAGTATTTTTTTTTTTAACAATGCCTCGTTATAGTATTCTTACCACTACCACTTTTTCAAATTTCGTTGCGTTACAACCACACATTTTCATTAACTTGCAGATATCTTATAGATTAATGCAACAGTGCATAATTTTGAAGTGAAAGAAAAATTTTACGACCTTTTTTTTTTTTTTATAAATATCCATAAGGTGTGGCACATTCACTCCTCAGTGAATACTTTTTTAGAATTTCCTTTTGCAGCAATAACTCTATACTCTTGGGGTACTTCTTCACTAGGTTTGCCCACCGAGAGGCAGAAATTTCCCCCCCTACTCTTGTTTAAAAAATTGCTCAAACTCAGTCAGAATGGATGGAGATTATCTGCGAACAAAGTTTTTTTCAAGTTTGGCAGAGATTATCAGGTGCATTCAGGTTTGGACTTTGACTAAGCCATTCTAACACATACAGATGCTGTAATCTAAACCAGTGGTCTCCAACCCTGGACCTCGAGATTTACTGTCCAGCAGATTTCAGTTGCCGCCGTGCTCCAACACAGCTGAATCCAATGAATAGTTCATAACCAGGTCTTTGCCAAGCTTCATGGCATGCTGAAGAGGTAATTAAATGATTTAATTCAGCTGTGCCGGAGCGGGAATACGTCTAAAACCTGCAGGACAGCAGAGGTTTTGAGAACCAGGTTTGGAGACAACTAGTCTAAACCATCCCATCTTAACAACATCTGCATGTTTAATAGTGGTGAACATCCACTATGAGAGTCAAGCCTTTTACAGCCTCAGACAACTTTTCTTTCACATTTGCCCTGTGTTTTAATCTGTCACATTAAATACAAATTAGATGTATTGAAGTCTGCAGTTGTAACATTAACCAATGTGAAAATGTACAAGGGTTGTGGAAGATTGTTTCCAACACAATGTAAATGGAAGAGAAGCATTCTGCGGTGTCATACTCAGCCAGGAGGACCATCAGCTCATCCATGTTACATCCAGTCTTGGCACTGCACTCATGAAACAAAGCCTGGTAATACTGTCCAGGTCAAACAAAATAAAAAATAAAATAGTTTAAATATTTTTATATATAGTTTATTTCATCCTGGCAAAAACTTCACATTAGTGCAGAAAGTTCTTTGAATATCCAAATGCAGTTCACCTCTGCCAGCCTCTCGCCCTTGGCTCTTGTCACTTTTCTGTTATCTTCTGCTAAGTCCAGCTTGTTTCCAAGCAGCATCAGCACAGTCCCTTCACACATCTTGTCCTGAAAAACAAAACAAAAAAAACACACCACACTAAATACCTCGGTTTGCTCAAGTGTAGAAACAATAGGGGGGTCCTGCACACGTTTTTGTGGTAGACAAAAATTCAATTCAATTCAATGTATTTATTCATTTCCAGGAAGTTATAATTCATGTACAATGGAATTCACATGATAAATACACATGTGATATACACATAAACATAATTCCTTGGTAAACAGGAAAAAGAATAAAAAATCTTATATAACCCTGTCGCTCTACAAAATTGAAACACTGTACCAGCTAAGATGGTAACGGCTAACTATAGTCATACCCACACCCCGACCGTGTCACCTAATTATAAACAATAATAATATGCATTACAACCAATATGATTTTAACCTAGATTCATTCTTCCTTGCATTTAGCATAATTTACCAGCATCTTCTCCTTGTATTTTCTTTTAAATGTGTCCCTACTTGTCCAACTTTTAAATTCAGTGCTTAAGGACTTCCACAATTTGACTCCATACACTGAAACACATTTTTGTTTAGCAGTAGTACAAGCATACAATGTTTTAAAATGAAATAAACGCCGATGACCTTCTTCTTCTGAAACTATCCTAAATAAAGATTGGTGCACATCGGGCAAATATCTTTGTTTAGCTCTCCACATATACAATAATATTTTTAAGTCAACCAAATATTTTAATTTCAGTTGTCTAGCCTTGATAAACAATTTATTTGAATGATCTCTACTGCCTGTATTATTAATAATGCGCATTGCTCTTTTCTGTAATAAATATAGAGGTTTAATATTAGTAGTACACGTATTCCCCCATACCTCTGAGCAATTCCCAAAATACAGAAGAATAAACACAGTGTGTAGCTTAAATTTGATTCATAACCATGGAAATCTTTTACTTTATATAAAACGCCAGTACTTCTGCTATCATCATGCCATAGAGTCTTCATACTAATTTTCTTTATTAAGCTTTGGGTTTATTTAAATGACTGATTTGCATAACGTAGAACAGGTACACTTACCTTCACAGAATCCATCCATCCTCTCACCGAAATGAAGGAGGCAGTGTGAGTTATGTCATACATAACAAGGATGCCGTCAGCCTTTCGGTAATATTGTTCAGTGATGCTGTGAAACCTGTAAACAAAACATTTCAATGATATATATATAGATAGTAGAACCGAGTTGCTGATTACAGACTGGTTGGGAGAATCTGCAGCTTAAAGCCCTAAATCTGACCTCTCCTGGCCTGCAGTGTCCCACATCTGCATTGTAATACTGGTGGAGTTCAGAATTAAAGTCTTCATCTGGAAATCTATACCTAGAAATAACAGAATTTCATCACAACACCCTCCAACACTAAAAAAACATCCAAAATCAGCAATGTTTCAAAGCTCATATTTGCTTTAACATTCCTCATTTGAACAGTTTTTAATACAAATTTTATCTTTACAGTTGACACATATAAATCCTAAAGGCAGCCAATTTTAGATGCAATCACAGCTCGTCAGACAATGATAATCCAGAGGGTGTTTTTTTTCTGCGTGGCTTGATCCACTTTCTACCTTGTGCATTTTAAAGATTATCCTATCATTACCACTGCATTTGTGCAAACTTCCTGACCAACAAGGTCTACCGAGTTGGGTGCAGTAATGCGTTGCGGGCTGGCATTGCATTTCAAATGTATAACCCTTGAAATACTCCACATTTTGTCTCGTCACAACGATGAGCTTCACTTTACTTTATCAGTATCTCATGTGACAGATACCGATATAAAACAAAACAGCATACCCTTTAGAATGACATACTTTCGGTTAATGCGCATGCGCAGCACAAAAAAAACATTATTTTCCCTTTGGTGTTTAAAATTTCAATTCAATTCAGTTTATTTATATAGCGCCATTTCACAACAGATGTCATCTCAAGGCACTTTACAAAAAGAGTTATTACAATACAATGTTAAGTGTAGAAATTACAGAACCACAGAAGATTGCGTCGTGGAATTCTCAGCAATCCCTCATACTGAGCAAGCATGCAGCGACAGTGGGAAGGAAAAACTCCCTTTTAACAGGAAGAAAACTCCGGCAGAACCAGGCTCAGCAAAAGCGGTTATCTGCCGCGACCGTCTGTGGCTTGGAGAATACATAACAGAGACACAGAAAGAGCAATAGAACTGATGCAGAAGTTTGTTGCAGGACGTGGAGAATTTTCCGTCACTGCAATGCCATCTTAGTCAGGGTCGTCAAGCAGGGCTAATCCGGAGCACCTACTATAATAGAAAACAGGTTAGTGCTTGAATTGACAGCACATCATGCAGTTGGGGAGAAGTAGGAGAGAAAGTAGGAACAGACCCTAATAATGTCCTCCAACAGCCTAGCCTAAAGCAGCATAGCTACTAACATTAACCTGTCTCCTAGCTACTAGGAGACCTGGCTACCAACACTCTGTCTGAGTCCTCCTGACCCGTGGACGGTGTAGGGCCGGTAACGGCCCCCGTCATGCCGGGGTCTTCTCGGAGTTGGGTTGTTTGAGAACAACCCAACTGTTCAAATCAACTTAAACTATATATATTTTAGGTTTAGGCATTTAAAACAAAAGTACATTTGTCCTTCTGTGACCTAAGGGTTAGAACATAAAACTTGTGGGTTGGTTAAAATTGGTTGGATAACTTGAGCTACGGTAGGCTATTCTGACAAAGTATGCTGTTTTGAAAAACACCGGCACACAGCAAAGTGAGATTGGGAAGTGGAAGGAAAAGGATGATTGTTCTTAGAAGTTGTTACAAATATAAGTCTGAAAACTGTCACAGGCTTATGTATTTCTCTCCATTTGCACTTATACTCCAAGATAAATTCAGAACAAGACAATCAATTGGACAGCTTTCTGAACACAACATCCCCATTATGCTGCAGTAGGGACAGGCGAGTTCAGTGTATGGGAAGCTGGGTGGAGCTAAATACAAGGCTATCCTGGAGGAAAACCTGCTAGAGGCTTAAAAAGACATGCAACTGGTTTGGAGGTTTGCCTCCCAGCAGGAGGACAAATCTAATCAAACAGCCAAGCTTACAGTACATTGAAATACCTTACACAAAGGTCTATGTGTTAGGAAGTCCCAGTCAAAGTCCAAACTTAAATCCTATTGAGAATCTGTGGCAATATCTGGAAATGGAGGTTCTCTATGCAGTCTGAGTGGGCTTTAGCTGTTTACTGAACAGCAAAAGACAATGGTTTCAGTCTCTAAACACAGCCGAGCTGGCAGAGACATACCCTAAACAGCTTCCAGCTGTAATATAATAAAATGTGCTTCGAAAAAAATATTGACTCGGGGGAGGCTAAATACAAATGTGGGCCACACTTTTCAGATTTCTTTCCTAAAAATGTGAACAACCCAGTGTAACTTTCTTTTCACCCAATTCTGGACTAATTTGTCTTGGTCTCAGTCTTCACCCAGACAAGCCAAAAGTTTCCACACAAAGTTGAACATACGTAAAAACTCACTTATTTTCCTCCACAGTCTCTCGCGTTAAATTCCAGTGACATACTTTAAAGTTTTGGAGTGTGACATGACAAAATGTTGTAAAGTTCTAAAAGTGAAGCACACCATTATCTTAATCCCTGCTCTCTGGTTTCAAGCAGACAGGTGACTAAGAGTAAATATTAGGTGTGTATTTTTTGTCAGGTAGACATGACAGCGTACTATGACATGTGACTGTTTACAGAGCTGTGAGTTTTTCCTTTCATGAGCAGACTGCTTAAAAGTGCATTAAAGGATATGGGCTTTCCCTTCAAAAACACACTTCTATTGTTATTCTAGTCAAACACTTCTAAATTAATGCCGAATAAAAAGGCGCACAGGAACCAATTTCTCATCTGCATAAGGTTGAACATGCACACAAGAAAAGTTTTACTCAAAGCTCCTACATTTTGTTTCTTGAAGAAAAAAAACCCTCCTTGGTCAAAGACTGGTGTTAAAGAACCATCATTAAGTCTCCCACAAAGCCTGAAACTTGAGGTCGTTTCAGCTCCATTGATTCAGACCCAGTTGGCGATGGGTCATTAAGTTCAGCTGTTAAGAAATGGTTAGACACCCTTTGCAGAGTACACCAACTGACAAACTTAGAAACCATAGAGGCTCTTTTGTAATCTCACGCTCTGTTGTTCATGACGGTGCCAAAACTGATGATCAGTTGTTAAGAGGCTAACCGGTTGTTCTCTCTCTATTTAAACTTTAATATTGAAGCAATGGTAAAAAAAAAAAAAACTCTGGTATTCTTATAATAGTTCTATTACTCTAAAATGTCTGAGAATTAAATGCAAAAACTTCATGTTTTAGGAACACAAATACTTGTCACTTTGAAATGTGTATTGATCAAAATCTTAAGATCTGATGTCTTTTTTTTTTCTCTCAGTTGACTTCTGTGCTGTTTAGCATAAAAGTTATTGCATTTGTTTTACAGGAGCGTGTTACATTTATATGGAGATATAATATATCAGGTGTCTGGTCATACAACACTTCCCACATTTATTGGCATTCCAGGCCAAAAATGTGGTAAAGTAACTTAATCTGTATTGTGGTTGTATATTCTTTAAAAAAAAGATTGTGATTCAGAAAACTCCATACATTAGACCATAAAAGAACCCCCCCAAAAAAACAGCGACACCAAACTTATTGTGAAGCCTGCATATGTTTTTTTTTTTGCACAACCCCTCCAGATCTGTTGAGTCTAGAAATTAAAAATTTTATTTAAAAATTTCTAGTAATTTGGATACAGGGCAAAATGGCTCAGTAGGTAGGAGCTTGTCCTGTAAACCATCTCTGTTGTCCTTGGGCAAGACACTTCACCCACCTTGTACATAGTTTAGGGTTAAGTCTAGAAAAAGTGTGCTCATAAGTGTAGAGGGTGCTGTAATTACCCAGTTCAAGAGACTGTTGTGTCAAATAGTTGAAGGTACATGCTAGTAGTGTAGTTTAAGAATTGCTTACCTACGGTAGAACTCATTTTACTGTAGTAGTTTCCTGTGCAGTAGTGCTGGATGAAGGAGGTCTTACCCACCCCCGAGTTACCCAGAAATACCACCTTGAACACTCGCTGTGGACCGACCAGTCTGCGCTAAAATCAAAGTAAAAGGCACCAAGCGTGACACTTTTCTTGGTCTAGTATCATATCTTCAAAAAGGGACTAGTTAAGATTCTCCCCACCTGAATTTGCATCTGCTCAACATTTTCATCTAATACTTTACATGAAGGTAGGCGTGTCTTGGATGAATCTGTGACCTCTTTCGTATCAGTCAGCTCCAACTCTTCAGAAGAGCTCAGCTCACTTTAGAATCAACACATAAAAGAAAGAACTGATTCTTGTCAGCCTCATTACTGTCAAAAAAGAAATAAATAAAAATGTAAGCTGTCAATCATACAAACCTCACTGGCTTGCCTTGCAGTAAGTAGTTGCTTAAAATTGACCCTCTCTTCTGTAGAGACTTGGGGATGTGTGGATTCTAAAAGATTATGTGGACAACATGAGTGTCTTCTTTCTAGCAAAATTGTGTTGCACATTTTAAAAAGAGGAAATCGAGTCAAAAAGAGACTTTTATTCTGCTGCAATATATTTTTAACAAAATGTTTCTCAAACAATACACTTTTTTTACATAAATTTTAAGTTAAGGACAAATACAACACATATCCTGCTTGTACTTAGACACAGTTCTTTGAATGAAAATAAACAGAATGAAATTCAATTAGAAAACATACAGAGTGTAAAATTTATCAAATTTGTTACTGTGAATGTTGGATATGGTTTTACAAAAAAAACAAAACACTTTAGTTGATTTGTTGGGTTCTATTGGGTAATGGAAAAACACTTTTTTCATTTCACATCGGCAGGACAGTAAATATCTACCAACCACAATCCTTTGCTTTACTGACCATTTTCAAAGAAAACTTAGCAGATCAATAAGTCATTAGAAGCAGCTGCCCGTTTGAGTAATCATTGTCCAGAGGATGGAGGAAAGCGTAATGCTTTTCCAAGACATGGCTTAGGTTGGGTAAACCTGCCTGCTCCAGGAGGTACAAGGGTCTTCGCTGAAGAAATAAGGCAATGGCGAGGGGGACAGTACAGAGTGTCGGTGACTAACCATCTTAAGTGATTGCTGGGCATCTTTTTCATCTCGTAGCTTCCTGTTCATATCCCTAAAAAAAAAAAAAAAAAAGGTAGAGAAATTAGTATCATAAAATTATCACTTAGGGTAATGTCTTCCCAAAAATTAAATCTTACCAAGAAAATATGATAATCCATTCTTAATTATCAGCAATACCCCCCTCTAAACATTTCTTTACCCCAACACACTGACATATAGCTTCCATATTTAAAATGTGCTGAGATAACTTGATTAAACTTACCTTAGTATCTCAAGTTGTCTCATGAGACTTTCCTTTTCCTTTTTGATGTTTCTTGATACTCTCATTACATTTCTACAGTGACAAACAAAAAAACTGTGCTTAGGAATTACCAATCTGCCAATTCATTGATAAATTAGAAGTCATTACCTTTCCCTTGCATGTTTATGGATCATAATTAAATTGTTTAAAACGGGCAGTCTGCCACAAACCAGGTAAAACATTACAAAGCCTCAAATTCTTGGCACTGAATGTGGCTCAAAACATTTACAATTATTAACAAGATTTGTATTTAGAGCCAAATCAGCTTTTAAACCTGAACTTCAACCCCTTTTGTCAGGCTCAATGTAGTGTATTTTGCTGCTGACCTCTGTCGGGCCACTTGCTCCTGAGCGGCGCTGGCCTGCAGCAGGCTGAGCTGACGCAGGGCAGACTGAAGCCTCTCTCTACTGCTCTCCACCTGCTCCTGCAACTGCGTGTTGAGGCTCCGCAGCTGCCGGTTCTGCTCCCGGATGTTGGTTTGCTCAAAACTCAGCGTTCGGATTCTGCTCTCCAGCTGAAAGGGAAGGCGGAGCCCCGTGAACGCAGGCACTTTGCGTACAGATTTGTTTACCACCACTGGGATGCCCACCTCTTTCTGTTTGTTCGCCGTGTTCTCCAACTCCTGCTCCCGCATCCTCAGCTCTTCCTCAAGCCGTTGCCCTCTCTGCTTTTCTTTAAAACTGTCCTTCACATTAAAACAGAGTAAAAAGAAAAACCTTTCAAAAAAAAATTAAGCCTTTTTACTCAGCATATAGTATCCTCCACATTTATTTCTACTTCTAGTAAAAGATGTCCAAAAATACTTAAAATAAATGTATCTTATATTGGAGAAGCATAATATACTACAGAGAACAGGAGAAAAAACAACTTTCATTTGTGTAAGTTTATTTAGTGAGGATTGAAACAAATGTATTTCCAAACATTCCCATTTCCCTAGGAGTTCAGTTTTCTGAAGCAACTCTTCAGAATGGGGGGGGAAAAAGCAATTCAAATAATGCAAATGCGCATGAGGAGGATGATAAAGAGAACTCCAAAGTTCACCAAGAACCACAGCAAGTTGGGAACATGTTTTTTGGGGGTTGTTTCGGGGGTGGGGGTGGGGTGTAAAATCCATCCATCCATCCATTTTCTTAACCGCTTAATCCTTTATGGGTCGCGGGGGTGCTGGTGCCTATCTCCAGCTGTCAACGGGCGAGAGGCGGGGTACACCCTGGACAGGTCGCCAGTCCATCACAGGGCAGGACAAACAGGACAAACAACCATGCACACACTCACACCTAAGGACAATTTACAGTGATCAATTAACCTGACAGTCATGTTTTTGGAATGTGGGAGGAAGCCAGAGTACCTGGAGGGAACCCACGCATGCACGGGGAGAACATGTAAACTCCATGCAGAAAGACCCTGGGCCGGGATACGAACCCACAACCTTCTTGCTGCAAGGCAACAGTGCTAACCACTGCGCCACCGTGCAGAAAATCTCCATGGCATTTCATTTCTTTAAGGATTTTAAACACATCTTTATCAGGAATGCCAATACTTAAGAGCATTGTATACCTTTACCTGAGCATCCAATTTCTCCTTTTCCTCCCTAATCTGGCTTTCCATTTCTTCATATATGGATCGGACCATCTCGTCATGTTCGCTTTCCCTTCTGAAGGAGGAACAGTTATAAAAAAAAGGACTTATTTGAAATGATTTTCATATAAACCTTTTGAGCCTTTAAGTAGCAGGGGGAAAGGCAGACCTGCGAAGAGCTTGTTCGAGGGCGTCTCTTTCTCTGATGGCGTCCTGCAGATGGGACACGGCATTGACCAAGAGAGCCTCCAGAGCGCTGAGCAGCTCTGGGCTGTCTCTCTGGAGCTCACACCAGAGGGAGAAAAGCTCCTGCTGGCTGTTTGAAAGTACAGGACCATACTGTTAATTTGATTACAAACCAAATTCAGAAAATCTAATAGCTACAGTCTAATGTCAGCAAAATGTCAGCATTTTTAAACAAATTGACAAAGAACTCCAGAGTAGTCCACAGATTGAAGACAAAAAAAAAAATACCATACAGAGATTTGGGGCCAAAAAAAATGCATCTGTTGATTTTTGCAATAGTCCTACCAGGGATGCACAGACACTGTTATCCGGTATATACCATCAAAGTTAAAGTGGACCTGGCATGAAATTTGCATTTTTTGAGGTTTTTGATCATATCTTTTAGTTCCCCCAGCCTGCCTACCCTACTGGGTTGAAATGACTGATTATTCTTTCCTTTGTTCCGGGGTATGTCTGCCTACATCGTGAAATTAGCACTCAGAAACGGGCTGTTTGGCAGCTCGGCATATAACGACACGTTTCGGCATATTACGTGTTGAGTGCCAGCCAATTACCCCCTTCCACCAAACTACACCCTACAAGTCCCTCCCTCCGTGGCGCGGAGAACTACGGTAACAGGCAAACAACAAACCAACAGCATGTAGTCCAGATCGCATCCAAACTGCACTGTATTTGTGTGTACAAAAGAGAACATGAATCTTTCTGTCCTCCCAACTTCTGAGCCACTGAAAAGCTTGTGGATAGATTTTATGTATGGAGGGAATGTGCCCGACCGACTGCCGAAGCGTGTGTTAGTTTGTGGCAAACAATTCTAGGACGACTGTTTTTCCAACTTGGGACAATACAGCAGCGGATTCGCAGATCGTTTTAAACTTCTACCAGGATTAATACCATCCCTTGGTGAACCAGCAAACATCCCTGTACAAGTAAACATATTTCCTCAATAATGTCCTTCAGCTGTTAGTAGACATTATGGCATTGTTTGAGTTGTTCGATTTTCAATTAGCTTCATAGCTAACATTCAGAATTAGCTTCACAGCTAATACCCCAGTTTGCTTATGTAGCATTGGTGCTAGTATGCTTTTATTTGGGGGGAAAAAGATGATATATTATAGTTGAACATTCAAAATATCGTTAGAGACTCATTGACCACAGAGGCGCATAGCCTAGGCCCCGCCCTCCGAAACCTGGTGGTTCTGTGCTAATGCTCACAGAAGGGCTACCTCGTCACACCTGCAATTCTACAACAAGGCTGAATTATGGCAAGCAATCCTTTGATATAGTATTAAGGTACTTAGAGTGTGGCTAAAAAGCGCGCAAAGGTTGCGGGGAATTTCATGCCAGTTCTAGTTTAACTGATACCATGAACTGATTCTTAAAATGTGGAAACTGCAATAAATTCACAGAAAATTATTATTGTTCACTTGAAATTGTAGTTTTGTGCCGATAAAAAAAAAAAAAAAAATCAAATTCACAATCATTTTTTGCAACAGGTGAAGAAGAAAATAAAACCTGTCTTCCAATTCCTTTTGGTCGTAGCAGTATCGGCATTGGTACCTGGTATCGGTAAGTACTCAGATCCATGTATCTGTATCAAATCCGTTTGGAGAAAAAAAAAAATAAAAAAAAAATAAAAAAAAAGGTATTTTTGCATCCCTAAATCCTACAAATATGTTGAAACCTATTTTCCACGATTTAAAAATGTATAACAAAACAGCACATAATTCACATAATTTTTTATAGTTGTCATCATTCTATGACTGCTGTCAGTCAAAGTATAGACGCACTGTCATCCAACAAAATACCACTCCCTGCCTTCTCAGCGCCAACACGCATCTCATGGCAGTGACGTTTCTAGTGGGGAACATTTTCAGCCATGCTCTGCAAGTAAAAGGTCTTACTCTTTGAACATCTTGTCAGCACCAAGCTCCATTAGTATGTTGACAAATCTGGTAGCGGTGGGGTCCTGGGACCAGTCTACTTCGTCCCGATCTGCCTCTGCTCCATCTGGACTCAGCTCAGTCGTTTCATCAACACCCATCAGTTCACCTAAGCCAAGGAGAAACAAGACCACATGTTTTCTCATGAGTGCCTTGCAGAAGTATTCACAGCTTCTGAAATGTTGCACCTTTTATTGATTTTAAAGTCACCAACTTCAATGTATTTTATGAGACAGGCCAACACAAAGTATTGTATGATTTTTAAGTGGAAAGAAAATTCGGCATGGTTTTTTTTTACAAAGAAAATTTGAAAACCTAGCAAGAAAAAAAAATGCGTTGCATTAGGGCTGCAACTAACGATTATTTTAATAATCCATTATTTTTTACGATTAATCGCTTTTATTCATAATTATATTTGGCTATTACTTTCACCTTTTCCTTAAGAAAAAGGAAAACACGATAATTGTGCAGTTCACTGCAATCTATTTTATTGGACCTGAACCACGTCACACACACTGCAACACTAAATCAATATTATTTGAATTAATTAACAATGCTGTGGTCCCTTGTTTATTGCGGGGGTTCTACAAAATAACCCGCAACAAGAAAAATCCATAAAGAAGTCATCTTTATCTTTTGCAATTAAACGTTTTAAGGTTGTAAAACACCTCGCAACACACTTTAAACATGTTTTTTAGACAAAATTAAGCATTCCTCATTTTTCACGCTAGTTATTAATTTGTAGAAGCCAATAGAATAATGCTAAAACGTCCCCTAATGGATTGACAACAGTGTCAACCAACCAGGGTGCCGAGAACACAGCCTCATTGAAACCAATGGCTCCGCCGTGATTTCCTTCTAAGTGCAGCATAGGAACCAAACTTCGTGATAGAAACGCCATTAAAGTTTTGGATGTTGCACAGCAGATGGGAGTATCAGAAAATAGTGTTTATTTGCCGAAGAAATCCTCTTTACATGGTGAAACTGCAAAGGTAAGACAAATGTTATTGCTGAGAGTTTGAAAAGCGATTCCTTGTTGTGGTCATTCTTTGGCTCATATCCCTGCGGTGCTTTCACGTAGCTGGTTGCTGGAGGCGTTTTTGGAATTGGCTGGGTCTCTGCTTTCATTTGAGTGGTTGTCTTTGTGTGTAGCACAAAGGATTGTTGCGTTAGATCCAGAAATATGGTGGATGAGTTGAAGAAAATATGATTTTATGAGTATTTTGGCAAATATTTATTTACGTGGCATCCGAGTTGTGATTGTGATTGGTAAACATTTTTATCACAAAGTCCCCCAACTGGTGGACCCTAGGTCTTAAGGGGTTAAAGCAACTAATCAATGACTAAATTAGTTGTCAACTATTTTAATAATGGATTATAATCGATTAGTTGTTTCAGCTCTACATTGCATACATAGTTCTGGAATCTTCTTCCAAAATGTGTTGAAAAAGGTGGTGTCATTTGATGAGACCAAGATTAAACTTTCTGGCCTGCTTGCAAAATGCTATGTTTGGCAAAGAACTAACAGTATATCATCCAGAGTGAACAATTTCTATTGTGAAACACAGGCTGTAGCTTTATGCTGTGGGGATGATTTTCTTCGACGACAAGAAAGCCCGCTAATGGAACATTGGATGGAGCTAAATACAGAGACCTCTGGGAAGTAAGACTGTTTGAAGCTGTAAAACACTTGGAAATAGGGCAGAAGAGACAAAACACACAGCCAGAGATAGAGATACAGTGGATTTGATCACAGTATATTCACGGGGAAGAATGAGCATGTCAAAGTCCAGACCTAAATTTCATTTTGGAAACTGTAGCAAGGTCTGAAAATCAATACTCCAATCTGACTGAGGATTCTAAGTCAGGACAGCTGGTAAAGACATAACCAAAAAGACCTTCTGCTGGTGTTGCAGTAACGTGGTTCTACAAAGGACTGACCAAGAGTGGTTGAATTCACCGACTTTTTATTTTTTTGTAAAACGGAGGGGGAAAAAAGAATGCATGCAATTTTATTTCCACTTCACAATTATGAACAATTTTGTATTTGGTCTTTTGCATTAAGAACAGAATGTGCCTTTACTGTGGCAAACCTTTTTGTATAAATCCAAGCAGTATGGATGTTTTTTGGATGGCACTGTATTTAAGCTTTGCTACACTTCCCATACCAGCACACTCACCAAGTCCCGTTTTGAACTCAACAGGAGTGAGAAATCCATTGTTCTCTCTGTCCAAACTTTCAAACACGGTCTCCAGCTGTTCTGGGGACAGTGGCAGCTCGCCCTCTAACCTCTGATCACAGAAACGGAAAACATAAAGCTCAATGCTTTAAATCTAGAGTCAATGTTGCTGCTCTACCAAACTAGCTGACCTACCTGCATGTCTCGTTTTGTGATAAACCCTTTCCCCTCTTTGTCACACAGGACGAACAGCTCTTTGGCTTTGCCCATCGTCTCTGCTTGCGGGCTCAGCGGCACTGGCTCTCTGGCACGTGGTGAAGCCAGCGGGCTAAGTCTTTGACTCAGCCTGGGGCTGCCAGAGGGTAGGCTCCGCAGTCTGGGGGACATAGGGAACACCTCACCACTGCCTTGGCCCACCAGTACTTCTCCATCATTCAGCCACATAGACATTCCTATAAATAAAGGAAAGAGGGATAAAGAATTCAGTCATTATGTCTGGTCTGTCTCTAGATCACAAGAAAACGTCTTTAACTTTCCTGATGAACTGGAACCAAATGTCTTGTTTGTATAGTTATCTAAAATGCTATGAAACTATAAGACGGCTCCCTTGTTAAGCACACAGTGAAGAGTAAACTGTTACAGTGCACAAAGCTACCACCGCGGGCTGTCAGTCCATTCGAAGCAACATTTTATAACAGTTTCAGATATCTTTTATCACTCCACTGTAGTTGACGGATTCATTCCTTCATATTTATTGTCAATCCAAGGTGTGTCAGGATCACGTTCGGCTTTGCAGGACCCGGCAAGCTGTTCTTCCTAGAAGTGCAGCAGGATGTGTATTAAACTAAAAACAGGATGGTGTCATATGAGAAGAAATAAGCGTTCTTGAAGGGGAGGGCAGATAGCAAAGGGAGAGGACATGCAAATTAAACATTTGCAGTCATTTGCCTTGTTAAAGCTGCCACAATTACAAGCAGATTTGACTGTCAAAGACTATGGGAAACAGCCTTAGTAGCTGCATCAACATATTGATTTTTCTATTAAATTTAATCCACTACATGGTTTTTAGAGTGAGGCTGAAATCACAAAATGTTATTATAAACTAACAAAAACTTTTTTGGGGGATTTTCTTATCTTGGAGTGATGAACACTGAACTAAAGTCGGGCTCAATTTAACATGCCTTGACCTTTCTCCTGTAACTTTCTGCTCTGCTATCAGTGAAGACATAAAAAAAAAGAAAACGCTGATAATAGTTGTAAATTATAATGCTGGTGGTCTGGGAAGCTTTCAAAACTTCAAAACTGAAGGATATGGTGCAGCAGATAAGAGACTTGTGTAAACAGTGGGTTTTAGAGATTTAGTGTTCCAGCTGATCTCCAAACAAGCCAGAAGCCAAACCCATGTTCATAAACTTCAATAGACTATTTAGCAAATATTCATTAAAAGTGATCAGACAAAAGTGGCAGAAGATGTTCAGCTTTACTATGCGGGTCAACCTCGAAAATATGCTTCCAAAAAACACCAGAACACTAGTGTTAAAACGACAGGTTGAGCAAACAAAACTGATACAAAGTGCATATCACCGTTGGGAATTGCACAGCTTAAAAAGCAGTTTGAACACGTGTAATGTCCTGAAAGAAATCCATGCGTTCAATGTTTAGAGCAGAGTTTACAGCTGCGGAAACTAAACCCGCCACAATGCGGCATTAAAAATTAATTTAAATAGAACCCCCCACAAGTACGGCAATTCACTGAGATCTAGCGACGCAGAAAAATTGGGGGTTGGAGATTTTTTAAAGGGACACGTGTTTTCTAGTTAACAAGTTGAGCAGAGTTCCAAAAAGTTTGATCACTCACCTGCAGAAGCCGCTTTACTACAGTCCACCGCTACCTTTGATCAACCCAGTTATCCACTCATGTTCTCACCCGAGCCAGTAGGGGGCGAGCGCGTTATAGCTTTACCGTATTGTTTGTTGTAGCTTGGAAAGTGGGATACCTACACAAATACACAAATCAAGCAGTGAGTAATGCATTTTTTAGAATTATTTTTAATTTTAATTTAATTTTAAGTTTGCATATAATTTAAATACACTGCCCTAGTGTTTGATGGAATAATCTATATAGCCTACTAACTTAGGTCAAACAGTTTGAAAATTCATATGGATGTTTCTCATATTAGTTCGGCCCAGTTCAGGCATGAGGGGTCTGAATCATGAAAAAATAAAACTATATATTCAATTTCAAGTTAATTATTTTAACGTTCTAATTAAAAAGAAAACTCATATATTTGGTGGCTAACTGTGTGAATATGCTTGTGTTTGCAGTACAACGCACTGAAAAAAAGTGTCTCTGCTTCAACACACCTGAATCAAATATTCAGGTCATTAACAGGGCTATGGATTCCTGAACTGCTTACTGAGAAAGTCATTAAGCAATTTGATTCAGGTGTGTTGAACCAAGGATGCAACTGAGAGTTGCAGTACATTGACCCTCAAGGACTGGAATTGTAGACTCCTGATATATACAATATATTGTTCAGTCATTTTGTACTGAGAGTTAGAATTGTTCAGCTCCTGCTGAAAATGACATGTGAACTATTGAACTTTTCTTCCCTCAATAGTATTCCCCAACATGTTTACAATGCAGTGTAATGTGTTAGGCTTTTTGATGTAGTTATACGTAAGCCACTATGTTAAGTCATCCATCCATCCATTTTCTTTACCGTTTAATCCTTAATGGGTCAATGGGCGAGAGGTGGGGTACACCCTGGACAGGTCGCCAGTCCATCACAGGGCAGGACAAACAGGACAAACAACCATGCACACACTCCTAAGGACAATTTTGGTGACATCAATTAACCTGAAATTCATGTTTTTGGACTGTGGGAGGAAGCCGGAGTACCCGGAGGGAACCCACGCATGCACAGGGAGAACATGCAAACTCCATGCAGAAAGGCCCTGGGCTGGGATATGAACCCACAACCTTCTTGCTGCAAGGCAACAGTGCTAACCACTGCGCCACCGTGCAGCCCTGTTGTTAAGTCATTGTTATGTTAAATTGTGACAAAACTTGTAGTGAAGTGTAAATTATTACATGCTGTGTATTGTATTTTCTAAACATTTCATATATTTAGCACTTATTTAAAAAGAAAAGTTAGAATGAAGCAAAATAGTAAGTGGGAACATCTTGAATTTTTACATTTGTATAGTTTTAGAGCAAAAAGTAAAAACTACAATAGTAGAAAATATTGAGTTGATTTTCTGTAAGTTTTTAGGTTGGAGCAAAGTAGTTAAAATGAACTTAAAATTTCACTGTATTCAGAATGAAATTATAACTTATTATATTTCACTTTGAACAAACTTAGTAAAAGTAAAAAAAATTGTAGAAACGGTTAGCTCCTATATACCAAGAGTAAAAACATAATTTTATTAATAATAATAATAATAATAATAATTCTTGGCCTTACTTAAATTGCATTAACATGTTATTTTTTTAATCTGTAAATAATTTTAAATGACCATTTATACCATGAATGCTGTTATAAAAAAATAAACTTGCACTCTCTTTTCTACCATTACGGTAAAAATGAAGCGTTACCATGGAATTACGGAAATACATCCGTTCCAGCTACACAGGGCTGGGGGAGACGCGTTTTGCGATCGGTGTTTTGGGAGGGAAAGTAGAAAGCCGCGAAATGAAGAGCCGCTCTTATTTCAGGTAAGTAGCCTGTAGTACTTGTCTTTAACCCTGCTTGCATAACAGTTTCTGTACTAGCAGTGAAGGTGTGTAGATTTTGGAGAAATCCCAAACTTATCTGTGTCCGAGATTATCCGCTAGCAGAACAAAATACCTCCAGACACTCGTCATTAGGGTAATAAACCCAGATGGAAGAACAACAACAGTAACAAAACAACAGATTGTCGTGGTGCCTGCGTAAATTTAGATCGCTCAGAGCAATAATCCCAGCAGCGACCTTTACACATGGATACCTGTGTTACAGCATGCTGACCTTACATGGATGGGTTTACTTTTAATTTAGCTGTCTGATGAAGATGAGCTCTTACATCAAACCCTCGAAGCGGTGGAGATTTCCACGGTCCCAATGTTATGTTCTGCTGGAAGTTTTACATTTCTCTGCGGCGTTCCTGTTGTTTTACAGCCTCCGTTTTTTTTCCTTATAGGTGATGCGTCCGAAGGGATTTTCTACATGAAGGATGCCATCATACAGGATAAAGCATGCTCAAGTACCGCCATTTCGCTGATAGTTTGGACAGACTTGTGTCCTCACAGATTTTTTTTCATCACAGCCAAACCATATTTAAGAAGATTTAATGAATAAAAGGAGCAAAATGAGCTAAAGGAAGGAGCTAACGGTAATTTTTTTTGTATCCACACGGACAGTGGTTTTGCATTGGAGAATGTACAGGGTTGATGCTGAGAGAATAGATCTACTACCTTAAAAGTGTAAAGGAAATCAACCACAGGAGAAAAGGACAGTGGAAATCGGGTCAAAGATGCTTCAGACTGGAAACTACTCACTGGTACTGCTAATCCAACTGATTCTGCTGGCTTATGACCTCTTTGTTAACTCCTTTAGTGAACTTCTGAGGGGAGCTCCTGTCATCCAACTTGTGCTTTTCATGTAAGTTACAAAAGATGATGAAAAAAGTATTAATTTATCATATCACATCTAATTATAGTCAGTTACTGGTTATTATTGGAGAAGCAGTAATCAGAACTTCTTGGCCAAATACTGATTTCCCAGATTTGTTATTTGATGTCTGAGATGCTGACTTTTAATGATTTACATTTTTAAAAAGAATTATAACACACTGAGGAAAAAAATGTATGGCAGAGTCTTTGAGGTTGTAGCTTAAATCAGACAGAAATTGTGTATCAAACCAAAGCCTTTTCCCCAACGTTTACCTGATTATAATAAAACTCAAAAGCAAATGCCTTAAGCGTAAATTGGCAGAATCAAATATGTGGCCATTTGATTGTTGCATCTCTGGTAAATAAACTTGAAACAGATCCTTTGTTTGTAATACAGTTTACCTCCGCACATGAGAGAAATATATGATGTGTGGAAAAACTAATTTCCCTGATTGATAATTCTTTTTTCACACTAAGCGTTGGTCAGATACCAGTGTGTATGTATACCTAGACTTTAGGGAAGGCAACGTTATTTGCATAGCACACTTTAAACAGTAAGGCAATTCAAGGTGCTTTACACGATATGGGGAGAACAACAGAAAAAGCATAAAATACAACATTAGAGACACAAAGGATACGACACCTTTAAACATATGATATTCCAGTTATTATTCAACACACATACGGAAAGGCAGCTTTAAACGGGTGAGTTTTTTTAGCTTTGATTTAAAGAAACGCTGTGTTTCAGCAGCTTTGCAGTCATCTGGACGTTTGTTCCAGATTAGAGGATCGTAGAAACTGAAAGCTGCTTCTCCACGTTCGGTTCTAATTCCAGGGATGCTTAGTAAACTAGAGTTGGAAGACCTGAGTGGAGAGGGGGAGTTGGTGTAGTGACATCAGATCTTCAGTATACTTTGGTGCTAAGTAGGGATGTTCGATATTGTTCGATATTATTTCTACTTTTAGAAAATGTAAACAACATTATACCTTTATAGCATTGAGGTAAAGTGGAAACAACTGAAACAAGAATAAAAAATAAAAAACCAGCAAACATTTAAGCAGGGCCAATAATGAACCTTCTTTGGGTATTACAATCTTAAAAATAAAGTGGGCTTAAACTCTGCATTAATTTAGCTCTACATGTAACCGGCCAGTGGCCATAATTTAATACAATCAAACAACAACGTTGACTTAATTAGCCATCTTTCAAGTAACCAAATGTGCAAATTAAAACAAAGAGGAAACAGTGACAGATTAGAGCGCAGTAAACAAAATTCAGTCCTTTGTTAAAGTTATCTTAAATTGAAAGTTGTCTCAAACAAATAATATCTCAAAAACTAAACCTTAAATCTGTCATATTTTTACATTATGAGAGAGAAAAGAAGAAGCTGAAGAGTTTGATATATAATATGTGTATGGTGTGAAAAACTCATCTTATTGAAAAAATGAAAACCGATACCGATAATTTCCGATATTACATTTTAATGCCAATATCGGCCGATAATGACTTTAGGCCGATAATATCGGACATCCCTAGTGCTAAGCCATTCAATAATTTTATGAAGTAGTACAAGTTTTTTTTAAAAGTCTGAGCTACAGGGAGCCAGCGTAAGGAGTTTAGAACTGGTGTGATGTGTACTACTTTCCTGGGTCTAGTGCGGACGGGAGAAGCAGCGTTCTGAGTTAGAAACAGCTTTCTGGTTGACTTTTTAGGCAAAACTGTGAGTACGCTGTTGCAGTAATCAATCTGAGCAATGATAAACGCATGGATGAGTTTCGCGGTTCAGTTTTGACATTAGTCCTTTAATCCTAGTTAAATTCTTCAGGAGATAGAAGGGTGACCTTGTAAATTCTGTAAAATTAGTATGTAACAAAATTAGTACTAGAACATAGAATGATGCAGAAATGTCCCTCCTCGACCTGTTGCTGCAGCAATATTAGCAGCATAAAGTACGTAGCACTGGTTGATAACATCATCAAAATGTGTAATCGCGGTAGGGCGATATATTCAAAATCTCTAGCTTTGGATAAATTGATATCATTTCTACCTTCTAACTTTTATTTTGCCCACTACTAGAATGAAGGCTCGACCCAAACAGAAAGCTTGACTAACATCATCTTTTATTTGTGTTATTATATAAAAAGCAGGACTTCAAGTTATTTTGTAAAAGAAGCGCTATGTTACCATTTGTTCTTCTTTAGGTACAATTCCCAGCAAAGAAACGAAAACAAAACAATACAGTAATATTTTTTTACCATACCATGTTACCGTGGTATTGCTACTCAAAGCTTCCTTATCTTGAGAATGTTATGACAGCTCAGGACTGTTTTACACTTAAGCCGGAGCTTAAAGCGAAAATATTTGAAGCTTTATTTTTGAAGGTAACTGTACAGAAGGTAACTGCATGTTAGGTGTCATCAAGATGTTCTAATGAAATGTTTTAGTTTAGTTAGGAAAATACTCATCCTGGCTGCTGAAAAACATTCTTGTATGCTCCATATTTGGAGAGAACGTGTCATATCCCCTTGATCAAAATAAGGATTTTGGCTGCAGTTGCACTGTTAATCCTTAAGAAGGTCTTTATCAGAGCATTACTCTCCTTATCTAACCCCAGTTACCAGGTTTTATTCTTACACGTTATGATGTCATCATCAGAATAAACCATCAAAAACTGTGTTTGCAGCATCCAGGACATCGCCATCTTGTTCAACGTCATCGTCATCCTCCTGATGATGTTCAACACCTACGTGTTTCAGGTCGGCCTTGTGTCTGTGCTCCTTGACAGATTCAGGGCTCTGCTCGTTTTCTCCGCCCTCTACCTGACCCTCAGCATCTGCTTCCACTGCTGGGCGTTGGTATGCTCAGGCAACGCCAGTGTCTACGATTACTGCTACACTGTCAGTGTACAGTGCTGTGAAAAAGTATTTGCCCTCTCACAGATTCCTTGTTTTTGCTTTTTTTTTTTTTGGTCAGGTATCAGCTGAAACAACCTTTTATATTAGACAAAGCTCATCTAAGCAAATGCAAAGTACAGACTTAAAATGTTGAATTTCATTTATTAAGTTATGGAACCAACTCAACCATTGATTAACCACATTTTCAAGCAAACTGGAGTTCAGTTTCACTAGCCAAAAGGTAATGCAAGGGAATTTTAATTGCATAGCACACTTTCAACACAAGGCAATTCAATGTGCTTTAGATGATTCGGTGGTAAAGAAACATAAGATAAATATATGATAAAAGTATTCAAATTAAAAAAGAGAAACATGTTTTGTGTCTCATCCAAGAGGCTTCTTCCGTTCTGAAAGGACTGGATTGGGAGTATCAGATATATAAATCTGTTAAGAGTCATTAAGGCTCACTGATGAGGCTTAACGACCCTAACTTTTAGACTTGTATATCTAAAAACTGTCCAAAATCGAATTGGATCAGATTGAATCAGATCGAATCATATTGGATTGTTATAATCGGTTCTAACTCTTGAGAATCTGAATCAAATCGATTCTGAACATCTGAATGGATACCCAGCCCTAGTCTGGGATTACTGAGAATCTACATCAACGTACTTTACCATTGGTGTTCTTGGTCAGAGGGTCCGAAACTGCCTCCCTTAAACTTACCGCCATCATTGTGGTGACTGACTAAAAGGCTTTAGAGTCCCAACCCTTGATAAAGCACCATCAAAGGACAGGCCAGTTACCATTACAATCTAAGAGATTACAAAAAGCAACACATCATTCCCCTATGTCCCAAATATGGGACTTGAGGAGTAGTGGCAAAGTTTAAGTAAGTGCTTGGCTTTATTACCTTAGAGCTCATCCTTGACTTATCCAGGAACCCAGAATATCTAAAGTACTAGAGAATTATTGTTTATCAGTTAACGTATGCATATATTATTCAAAAATAAAAAAAATGGCATCCACGGAAGGGGTCCAATTTGGTAAAAAAAAATTCCGTAGCCAAAAGGCCTCCACAGCTATTCAACAGACCTATGGTTGCCGCAGCCAGGTATGGAATACAGGATTTATTTTTCACAAAATGGTCAAGTTGGTTTGGATTCTCCCCCCCGTTAAATGAAAACAATAATTGAAAAACTGAGAAATCTGTAAGAGGGCAAATATATTTTCACAGTCCTCTGTATTTACTATGTTCTAAGTGTTCTGTCTTTTTGCTCCTAGAACCTAAGGTGGCTTGATTCAAACCGTTTTGTATGGACAGACGGTCTTCTGGCTCTTTTTGTTTTCCAAAGAACAGGTAATTAAGTCAAAGATAAAAGCTTGGTGTAAGAAGATACAACCTCGGTTACTCTTGCTTTTACTTACAGCTTGTGTCTGTTAACAGCGGCTGTGTTGTACTACTACTTATACAAACGCACAGCAGAGCACATGGGGGACCCGAGGCTGTATGAGGACTCCATGTGGCTGCGTGACCAATTTGCCAGAGCTCGTCAGTGACAACGGGACAGTGTTGAGAGAAACAATGAGGGCTCCTTGCGGAGACGGCCGTCTAACAAGGACCGGGCAGGATCACCACCGACTGAGATCGAAATAATTTCCTTAGAATTCGTGCTCAGAATGTGTTGGACGATAAAAAAATTGCCATTGAGCAAACATTGAACTCAAAAACTGTTAGTGAATGACTCGAAGCTTCACAGTTCCCGTTAACTGGCTCCTCATACTGAGGCAGACAGACGGTTAAATGGTTTACACTGGCAGGCAAGCCAAGGATGGCACATGTAGTATAGCATTAATCAGGATTGAGCCTGTTAATCTTTGTGGCCTTTTAAAAACAATCTACCACACATTTACTGCAAATGAAAGAATGGTAGAAGTTTGGCCCGCCTTCACGTCGTTTCCTGTTTTTTACCCATCAACTCTAATGAGATGTAGTCCTAGTTGGTAATGTTTTGTGATTTCCCTCATACAGAGAATGAGATGGTCATTTTTTTTTTGCCTTATTAAAATGTTAGCATGTGCTGTTTACATTGTAAAAGTGAGTCAAATAAGCCAATTTCTATGTGAATTCAGTAGAGTTTTTAGTTGGATTCTTTGAATTGTGTTCACTGTTTTTTTTTATTAAATAATCCTCATCTAATTACAGTGTAATCCTTCATTAGCAGGCTAGTCAGTATTATCCAGGAGACAAGGTGAAGAAGGGTGCCCTATTTTTAACCCAAAGATTAAACAGGGATTGAGGCATTAAGGTGCCACTAGTAAAACACACCACAAATAGCCTTCAGTGTGTCAGAATAACTCACTATTCTTAGTCTGGTTAAAGCTGCATTTTAGAACAGGTAATATCATTACCAAACTGTTAGTCCTGCCTTGCAAAACTATATTTATACCACTTTGTCTAGTCAAAACAAAAATTGGAAACGATTCCCACATTTTTTGTTGACAAAAATAAAAATATAGGCATGCATTCATTCATACATTCAGCAGCCATGATTTAATACTCTACACCATCAGCACATTTCACTGCAGTCAGGATTAATTTCTATAGAGAAATGTCTCTGTGAAGTTTGCATATCTAAAGACTGAAATTGCCCCTAGTTATGAATGTATTTGTGGATACTTCTTGCTACTTTTCCAGAAAGATCTGGGCAGTGGATGACTGAAATGTATCCCATCAACAGATTTTCAAAACTTAACTCTGAATAACTTTATGATTAATGCTCTTCTATTAGATGGGCACTCATGACCCAGGTAGGTTGTGTCATAGATGATGTCATTCCTAACCCAGACCAGTTTGTTACTTGGTCTTTCTGATGCCATTTACAAACGATCTCTAACAAACCTCTTCAGAAAACAGCTGTATTTATACAGGGATTCAATTACACACAAGTAGAATATTTGACAAAAAGTTTACCTCTAGTGGCAATGAATCTCGCTGTATTTTATTAAAGGGTAATAGAGTAAATGATACATTCCAAACTTTCTAGACTTTTATTTGGGGAAAAAAAAACCTCTCTCACTTGTTTGTCTAGCACCTAAAATTGTGACAAAATGTGGAAAAGTTCAAGGGGTGTAAATATTTTTACGATGCATTGTATTAGAGTAAAAAATTTATAATGGAATATTCACTGATTAGGCATAAATAATGAAGCCATAGTTGTACAAATCCCCTTTACTTGTGAAATGAAATCCAGAGTCCATGTGATTCAGAAAACATTGTCAGTGCCATCAAATTAAAATCCAGAAACTTGTTTTGTGACGGATGTCCTTTGTCCCATTGGAATGTGTGATATTCTTTCAACTTAGCCACCTTAAACAGCAGGGGGGGGGGGACAACGAAACAAAACAAAAAATACAGTTACTAACAGTGTGCTTTTGTAAAATCAAATCTATTAACGATGTACAAGACACGATATTAAACGTACCTTCATACGTAGATGCCAACCCACAGCAATAGGAAGAGCACACCAAAGCCCATGAAAAGTGAAGCCACCAGTGAGATCAGCAGCTCCTTGTAGACGTCTCTTGTGTATTTTGTTGATGTTACTTCATAACTGATGAAGAGTTCAGGTAAACTCAAACGGAAATACGGTAACAGAAAAAGAATATTTTTCTCTCTGGTCTCTCTTCTGGTCAAAGCATCGAGAGAATAAAGCAATCAAGTAGGATTTTTATTTTAGTATTAATAGTTTTATTATTGCAGTTTATTTTAATTTTCCATAATGAGTTTGTAACTGCCCAGTTATGGGGAAATTATAATCTACAGTCACAATGTAAACTTAATGCATCACAGCATGGGATTTTTAACATAAAATTTGATGTACAGGCAGTCCAACAGAAATACTTGATCATCTCAAGTTTTGTTTTTTGCACATGCTGTCCGTTAATACGGACGGTCAAATACTGTATTAAATATTAGAATAAGTGATTAAAGGCCCAGTGTGTAACAAATTCGGATTTTTGTTAACAAAAATCAAGTACTGCTTTCATAAATACGTATTTTACTGAGGTCTAATCGCAATCGTATTATCATGAAAGCGTTCTCGTGTCTTAGAATACGTTGTTTAAAGATACAGACGGTGCACCGCCCCCCATCTGAGGCTGCCATTAAGCATCGCCATCTTTGAACACGTTGGCCGAAAGTGTTTTAGCCAGTGACGTCGGGGTGAGGCGGAGAGGTCAAGAGAAGAAACGAGCATAGAGGACCGTGGTTCATAGTTTTCGATTTCAATGGAGGACCATCCGTACTCTTTGCCCCGTGAGAGAGAGGAAACCATTCCACATAAAATATAAAGAAATAACCAGGAGAAAACTGGAATCTACATCGGTGTAGCGTTTACCAGATGGAGACTATTTATGAGGGCAACGAACTTGAAGATGGAGGCAGATGTTGCAGGCTTTCTGCGTGACAGGCAAGTTAATTACATGAAACAATGAAGTTTACGTTAGCGTTAAAATCACTTCTGACTCCATACAAATTGAGCTAGTGAATGTCAATTTCGTTGTGCACCATTGTTCATCCTGTGTAAGATTGATTTTTTAGACCCATGACTGTATAAGGTCAATTCCGTAATGATTTGTAGCCCGTAAGAATGTGATGCAGTTGTAAAGACGTCTTTTTTCCCCCCGCCATCACCTTTACCTCAAAGTACCCTGAAAATCTTTTATGTCCATATCACCATCTGCATCTGTAAGTTTGCTTTCAAACATCAAATAAACCAACAGCCATGTGAAGGAATATGCCATCATACTCTTTTTCAGTCCCATTTTTGCATATATTTGAAATGCAGAAACTCTCCTGTTTTAAAATCATATATATATATATATATATATATATATGTATATATATATATATATATCAAAATGTTTGAATCAACTTTTATGTGATATTTATATATATATATATATATATATATATATATATAAATAAATATCACATAAAAGTTGATTCAAACATTTTCAAATTAAACAATTAGTTTTTGACAATAGCTGTTATTCGCAGGTCATTGTTTTAGCAGAAAAAGGTGAGATATTTATTCATTTATTCGTCATAATTTTCAGTTATTCAATATTGCTTACAGCCGGTGAAAACCCCAAATCTGAAAATCAACATCACAGAAAATTTTAATATTGGGAAAACTTTTAGTATTTTAGGCTCAACGTGTCCCACTCTAATCAATTCAAAACACCTGCAAAGGGTTTCTGAGCCTTCAAATGGTCAAAAAAATAAAAAAATAAATAAATAAACATTTGTGATTTTTTATTTGTTAAAACAAGAAATTTCACACTCTCTCAAATAATTCTGCTGCAACTTAAATAAATAGTTTGAACAAATAGTTTGAAAACGCGTGTTGCTCCATTCTGCAGGAGTCCACCTCTATGCTCTCTTTCACGGCTTAAACATGTGCTCTACGGACAGTATGAGGTACCATTGTAGAACCACAGGAAGGATACACGAAGAACCAGGCTGTGAAGAACATACCGATGGCCAACAGGACCACAGTGAGGTGGGGGAACACCGCTGGGTTCACCGGGCTGGTGTATCTGGTCATTGCTTCTAGTTCCTGCAACCACGGCAAACGGAAATCCCAAACGAACGCAGTTTAGAGAAAAAGAAAAACTCAAGCTTAATCAAGTAGCACAACCCAAAAACACCAATTTTTTTTTAATTTAGTGATGCAAATAAACTGAAGACACTTAAATGATTCGATTAGTAGCGTTTGCGTGCTTGCTAACTACTCCTTCATTCACGAAATCCATCTATTTATTTGTAGATTAGGACCTAACGTGCAAAGATGAAGCTAGCATTGCATACCAAGGTTACATTTATGAAAATATATTATATATAATGAACAAATGTGAGTAATTCATTACCATTTTGTAACGAAGCTAGATTCCGCAGCTACTGCTCCAGATAAAAGGCCACGTACTGATTACTTCTTCCTGGTTTTCCTGGACGTAATGATTGCGTCACGATATCGTACTACTGTTGTCCCTCAGTTTAGTCTTACAGGAAGTTTTGCCTGCATTTTATTCACTTTTTTATCCTTAGATTATTTTCTTAAGTGATACACAAATAACACTTAATCGAATATTGGGCCTGTTAATACTCTCATTCATCCAGGTCATGGTAATCTCAAGGAAATTTCAATCGAACGCAACTGGACTTGGTAATTTGTCTCGGAAGACGTTCACCTCTTATCCAAGAGTCTTCATCAGTTAATCGAATATCAAACTTAATCGAATATTATTATTTTTTAATCTGACGTGTTCTACCTGACAGACAAAATTCAGGCAGCTCAACAGTTATTTTGTTGTTGTTTGTTTTTTGTAGAAATTGTGACGATCGACTGCCATCCAGTGGACAGAATGAACAGTGAGCTATATTGTCTAAAAGAAAATGCAAACACATTCAGCAATTGCAATAATCAATTTATTTGCTGCATGCAATCATAGTATTACAGCGTATTTTTGACCCCAAAAAGCTTTAACAATGATTTTTTTTTTTTTTCAAAGTAGCGATATTATTTAAGGGAATGAATTTTAGTCTTATGCTATTTTTTCTCCCCCCAAAAATAGATCTAAAATTACAAATGTGTGTCCATGTTTTTCTTTCTCTTTATTCCTGATGCGAAGTTAATATATTATTGATAGAAAAATCCAACAGGAAAAAAATAACAATAAAGCACATCAGATAAAAAGGAGGTACAAAATTATGCAAAGAATATTATGGAATGCAGTTCTACCTTGGGTGTCTGAGACCTGGCTCATGCATTTGATGAAGCAAAAGCAGTTCATATATATACAGTGATCAAAGTGCTACAGTGTTTTCATTATGCTAAGTGGTGCTTTTTAAAAATAAAATAAAACCCTCTACCCACATGAGTACAGTGAAAGCATTAAACAGAGTCTACATTATAAATTCTATAATCTTTGTCTGATGGCTGTTCTTCCTGTTCATTGCTAATGTTATCTTTGAGTAACCTTTTTTTTTCTTCATGATTATATTTTCAAAACACACAATAAATGGCAGTTTTTAAAATCAACACATTATTTCAGAAAAAAATAACAAAAAAATTATTAGAATAAGAAAACATATAATGCAGTTGTAATAAAAATGTTAACACTGCATAGTCTTATTTGTTTTAGGTATGAGGAATATGTTTAATAATGATCCAAAGTAATACATAGAAGAGTAAAACCAGTGCAAAAATGTCTTATTTATCATTGCCCATTTTGATTTACTCAGTTATTTGATCCAACAGGTAAAATACACCAGGAGAGGTTTATCCTCTAGCCATGATGTGCTATTTTAGAGAAATGATTGGACATGCACCTGAAATGTAACAAGATATACCAATTAATGCCTTATCAAAACTGTCCAGTTAACAAAATACAGTGTAAGCTATTCCAGTGTTTGTGGAAATATTGTCAGTGAAAGACTTGCTTCATTTCCTTTGACACATCCTGAAAAGGCAGAAGCGTATCATTCGGTTTGTTTCCAGTAATTTTTCACTTTTCCAGTTTTATTCTAACCAAATGTCTTCCAGTGATTTTTCAAAAGATTCACACAGGGGTCTCATCACATATTTCCACAACAGTTTTCCATACGGAGTAACTTCTGTGTAGTCAAATGCATAAACATTTTATAATCCGTCATTCAGTGTTAGAACTCCATACAGTCTTTAATTTGCAAGAAGACGTAGTGGACAGTGTAGATGCCAGTAGCAGCCTCAACATGAAGCTCAACCGTTGAGACAAAGGATTTGCCAGTGTGCTCTACTGAGGTATATTCAGTACCGAAGGCATAGAGTGAATGCTAAATTTTGGTTTATGCTATAGCTGGAAGACATTTTGATCAAATGTAAAGGTAATCATTCTTTTTTTTTTATACTGCGTTGACTATGGTAGTTAACAGTTTTAACTGCAATGATCTACAACACTCAAATGTGTCATAATACAGCCTCCGTGATTATTGGCAGCCATGGTAAAAAAAAAGTGTAAAAAGCCTAAAAATACCAACATTTTTCTTACAGCAGTGTAATCTCACAGTGAAAATTTGGGAAAACATGTATTAAGTTTTTTGAGGATAAAATCATGAAGAAATAATAGTTTTGAACAAAAAATCACAACAATCAGTGATGAGTGTTAAATTTCTTATATAATTAAATAAACCATTGCTCTTGGTCACTCAATAAAATAGTAAAGACAAAGGAACATCTCTTCCTTGAGTTCATCGTCTAAAATTAAAGGAATAATTAAAGAACTAAAACTGTCACCACAAAGGCTGCACGGGGACATGTGTTTATCTTTCCATCACATACTCTGGTAAAGATCCTTGAGGTCACCAATTCTCCACAGCAACCAAAAATGTAAAGAGCAATGCTTTCAGTCTAAATAATTATACCAGTGTTTTCCATAGTGTTCAGTCAAGCCTGAATTTATTTTTAGGCTCTTTACACATTTGAATGAAGGGTGCCAACAACTCTGGAGGGTGCTGTAATCAATTGATCACAAGAGCTAGGGATAACTTCATAAAAATTCCTTTGGGAATACACTTGGGACAGTGGTACTGTTTATTCTTTAGGAATTCTTTAAAACAATGTACAGTAATAAGACAAGATCACAACCTATCATAACAGTCTGCATCTATAACCACGCATAGGAAATACATGATGGAGTGTGAAGAAACAGCCAGACATGATGTTCCTCTTCACACACAGCTGCTTCGAATGAGAAAATGGTAGTCAGAGTGCAATGGGATTTTTTCTTCTGCGGAACAACTCACTTGTCCCTGTCAGCAAAAAAAATAAAAATAAAAATGAACAAACAAATGAAAACTAATACATCTATTATTTATCAAAATATGATCTCAGTAGATTTAGCAAAAAATGAGGGAGGGCCCATTATTTTTCAGGTCAGGTTTACTTACAGAGTGAGAGACACGAAAGTGATAGGTGATGTCCTGGAAAGACGCAACAGGCACTGACCAGAGATGATGAGTCCCCTTAGAAGCACGTAAGAATAATTGAAGATTGTATTAACATGCAAAAAAAGCAATCTATACAGTACAAATGTGAATAAAACTGTTTTTTTAGAGATTCTCATCATTTTATATATCTATAAATATATATATATATATATAAACCTTTGTTGATGTAGTCTGTCCACTATAAAGCTCTGTCTCTGTGTGGTTGACACATAAACGTCCTTTGGTGGCTCCACATTGTTTCACCCACACACTATTTCTTGACCTGACAAAAAAAAGTAAAAAAAAATAATAATAATTATGTTCCCTAGAAACTGTGGTTTCCCACAATATGCTAAAGCAAATACAGGCCCTTTTTCTGAGAGAATATTCAACAACACAAAAACGTACTAAAAATAACAAGATTCATATTTTCTCTGACTTTTCAAAACCGTATAGAAAACCTGGAAGTAGGATTCAGTAGAACCACACCATTTGTTTTACAGTGTAGTTATGTATATACTTACATCATGTGCAGTGTAATTTGTGACATGGAGTGATTTGTTTGTCCCCGAAGTGACAGAGTGTAACTGCAGATGGATACAGAAAAATGCATTAACATAAAATATTAAGTCTTAATAGTAAAACAGAAAAAAAAAATCCACCAGTAACCCACAATTATTGTGCTCTTAATTTCAAACCTGCAGCTCTCTGCTGGTTCACAACTTTGGGAGATGATTTCTTGGTTTGTCTCCAAAATGTAAACACTTTTTAGAGATGGCGCTGTCGCTGCTCCTGTGATGGAAAACCACAATATATTATGTTCTCTATACCAGACGTATACCTTTGTATACTCCTGGGCTCATGCGGCTACCCTTTGCATGCAGGCTGCGTTGTCTCCTTGGTCCTGGCTGTTGACCTGGAGGCAACCGGTTGGTGGTTCCCACTCCTTCTGCATCTGGGGACACAGGTCTTTTGGACTTTGCAAAATACATGGGTGCTGATGTATGGCTAAGACGGTTCCTGTTGTGGCCATCTTTGTCCGTTTGCCTGGACTTAGCCTTCTTAACAACGGTGCCAGGAGTCGGAACTGGGATGCTCAAACCTTGAGAAGAAAGATCCTTTATCTGTACAGAGAACAGATTTGCTATGTGATGAGAGGACATAATAAGATTGTTTTTCTCACCAGATGTGGATTGGTTGTTACTCAGTGTGAGAGTGGTTGCTGATTGGTTGTTCACAGCTGTGGTTGAACAGCATGCTGCACAAGTTTAACATAAAGAAAACAAGAGATAATTTCAGAAATTGAGGATAAAGCATTGCAGACAGCAGCTGCCTCCATATTAGATCCGATTACAGATCCGGTATGGAGTCCAAATTTCAGTCACGTCTGTTTTATGCTTACTACCTGGTGCAGGTGTGGTAGAGAGTGAAGCGAAGGGATTCTTGCGGGATGATTCCAGTGCAGCTCTTGACCTGCAACAATCAGGTAAAAAACAACTATCAAGAAAGACTTTAATGCACGCCAGTTCATTTTGTATGTGGTACATAATCCAATTTCATACAGAAGAGAATCAACTGAATAATATAAGTTGAGACTGTTAGATTGAAGCTGACAGTGTACCATGCGCAGACAGGTGGACAGACAGTTACAGTGGCAGTGAAGAGAGGCATCCAAGAGATGTAGAAAACAGAGTTGGAAACATAGCTACAGGAAACAGAGATGAAGTTTACAGGATAATTTAATTAAAAAAAAAATTGAAAGTTTTTGTGATAAGCTTGTCTGAACCTAAAAAGGACATACCCATCTTTCTCTGCGACGGCTCCTCTATGGTGAAGAGTGAGCACGTAAAGGACTGACATTGAAATTACACTGTAAACAGATTAACAGGGGAGACATAATCAAACCAAGTTTATGCGTAGCAACTTTAAATGGAGTCCCGTTACAGTACCCCCAAAACATGTGCACGGACCTGAATGCCATGACAATGAGAAGAGCCAGGATGATCCCCTGCACGAACCTCTGACTGATGCAGCCCTGATCAAGAGGTGAACTCTGGAACAGGCAGATTAAATAAAATGACGTCTGTACAACCTGCAGTTCACTAACGTAGAGGGCCTTCCAAAAGTATCCAAAAGTTTTATCATTTCACAGCCGAAAAACATCAGATTTTGTTACAGTTTTGTTACGGTCTGATAAACTCATAAAATGTTAAAAGTTGTTAAGTTATAGCACAATAATACATGCTTTTAACCTGGAGCCTCTAATTATGATCCATCACATGGAGAAAGATTCAATCCATCATTGAAAAAAATACAATGAGTATGACACAACATCTGTATGCTATCAGAAGAACATGAAACATGTCACAATGTTAGTGAATTCAATGATTCTATGATTTGTAATTAATAAACAATTATAAAACAATGTAAATATTTTCTACTTTGGGTTCAAAATAAATACTGACCTCACATAGTTTATCCAGTGACTGATAGAAAATGGAAATAATAAAAAAAAAAATTTCTGAAAAAGTTGCATCAGACTACAACCCGTTTTTGGCAAAGAATTAACTAATTTAACTAGGCCCATAATGCCATTCCGAAACAATTTCCGATTTTTAGATGTTTAGAAATCTTCTAACAATCACCCACTCCTTTGTGCTGATATATCACATGGTATTCAAATAACATATTGAAGTTTGTGGTTGAATTAAACAAAAAAAAAAGATTAAAGGGTTATAAATAGTTTAGCAAAGAACTGTATTATTTAAAAAACAGAATTCAGCCACACACCTTGCTCCCGGGCTTGACAGTCTTTTTCTTGAGCGGGCCGCTTCCCGTTCTGCTAAAATAACTTCCCGACTGGCTGTAAAGACATGAGAAACATTATGTTTTTGTAGAGCACATTGCACATTTCAGATGGATCCTTACCTCAAAATCAAATGGGATTTCTGCTGCTTTCTCTCACCTCACCGTGCTCCCGCTCACTGTGCTCTTCATGCTGTCGAGGCGCCGCAGCTTGGCCAGTTTGCGGCTCCAACGCTCAAGCTCATCTATGCGAGTCTCCAGGTTGTCCGTAAGCTTGCAGAGCTCCTTAACAGCTCCGACATTCTCCATAAAGATGCGCTCCTTCAAAAAAAAAAAACAGAGGATGCAATCGGTGCCAAAAATATAGAGACGTTGTTCCTGTTTGAACATGTATCTCTGTGCAATCCTTACCTTATTGACAACTAACAGATTGGGAATAGTTTCTCCGTTGGCACACACTACATCACCTCCCTCTTTTACAGCTTCAGGTAAGATCTGCTGAACTTCCTGGGCAATCACACCTGAATGGAAAAAAAGTAAAAGATGTACAGTAGAAGTAGCAGCAAAAAGATACGTCTACATGCAGGCATAGACGATTTACTAATGAGAAATGCACATGCACAAATTACACACAGCACCAGGAAGATCGATTTGCAAAAGTAAGGATGATCTATAAAGTAATTACCTGTCTCTGCTGTGTTCTCTATACCTACAGTGGCAGCAAACTCTGGCTTGTATTGGTAATGGACCAACCTCATCTGAGAAATTCGTTTTAGATTGTCCGTGGTGTTAACCTATTGACAGAACAACAGTGTAGGTGAAAATGTTATGCATGCAAACTGTATGTTGCAGAAAATAATCTTAAAACACATTCTAAAATGCATACAAAAGCAGGACTGTATCCTGTGAAACTTTATGACACAATATAAAACAGATATGAAGTTCTAAATTATGTTTTTCACTTTATTTTTGATAGCATATAAAGAAGAGTTATCAGCTAAAACAATACTAGAAAAATTGTGTGTTGCCAAAGAAAACAGCAGAACGTTTCACAAGTCTAACCTCACTGTGTTATCTATCTAAGTCAGCAAGGAAACACAGCACTGTCAAAGCTTTTCTGAATCATAAAATTAAATCTATTAGGGCTAATGATTTACGGAAAATCAACATTTCCACGTTTGAGCAGAAATAGTGAAAGTAATACGTTTGTTTATAGCAGTTGTCTTCATATGGTGAAATAAGTCTATGTCAACAACTTGATTATGTCTGCTTTAAGCTCAACCCTCTAATCTTTACATGTTTAATATACTTATTTTGAAGTAACAAAGACAGTAGCTCTTGTTCTGGCCTAGTATGCTGACAGAGTTTTCTAATTGGATACTACTTGCCAGACTGGCACTTATGTACCAAAGCAGCAAAGAAGCATCTGCCTACTTTCATCCTGGCATTGAGTGGCAGCAATTAGGGTGATGTCCGGAAAATGGAGCAACTTTTTGGTAACTATACACTTATCAAATCTATGGTTTGTTTTGTTTTGTTGTTTTTTATTTTGACAACACTCATTCCATCAATTGGAAATCATTTGTGGACATTTTCTGTACAGAATCAAAAGGCTAGGAGGCTCAAACCTGAACTGGCTCGTCTTGTAAGATGGCCCAATTTTCCTGATTTCACCTTATATAAGCAGTAAAAAAATAAAACAATAAAAATAAAATAAAACTCTAATAGAGACAGGCAATAAATGAACTGCACTCATAAGGTATTCCTACAAAAACAGTTCTAACTAAATTAATTTCTTAACTGGCTCTTTAAAAAACGTGTTTCATGGGGGGGAAATCAGGAGCCAAATCAGAGCTACATCACTGTTTCACTTTAAAAGTGCCATGCTGTAAATGCTTGATAGTCTTCAAACTATGTTTTGTGGAAAAATGTGGTCAAGGTAGACAGTTTTACCACAAAAATAATAATTGTATCTACCATCCCGGAAAATATATGATACATTTTAAATATTAACACTGTTTTAATTTGGTGATAGTGAACCTTTCACAATACTATTTAGCTGATTTCTCATGGGATCACATAAGAAAAATGGTAACACAACACTTAGCAATATTAATTAAGACCACAAATAGTTGGCACATCCGCGAAGCGCTAAATAAAGATGTATATGCGCTCAAGAAACATTTAGAGAGAGTTTTCAAGGTCAACTTCAGAAGTGGATCGAGGGACTGTATTAGTATCTACAATTGTTTAGCAGTCTGAATGCAACCCATCCTGGCACCAATTAAAGGACAACCCAACACTAAAAAAAAACTTGTTGGTTGAACATAATAAAATTAAGTAAATCATTTCCACCCAACTGATTTGGGTTGATTTAGCAATAATGAATTTTAATCTGTGAACTAAATGTAAACATGTTGGGTCAACTTAAAAAATTTAAGTTGCTATAAGGCACAAAAATAAACAGCAGGGAATGGGACTTGAACTCAGAAAAGGGCCTCTCTGTCTTTCAGGCACCTGCACTTACCACTTTGTTACACAATCACTCAGAAGCCTTGTATTTAATAATATATATGACTTTATTTCCAGTGTTATCTAAAAATTATTATAATATTATAAAGACCTGCAAATTACCTTTTTTTCATGAAAAAAGTGACAGAATTGTATTACGTGTGGCAAGGTACACAACGAAGGCCTGGGCAGGATTCAACCCCTCAACTCCCAGGTGAGAGTCGTGCGCGCTAACCAGTCAGCCAAAGGGATATCTCTGTGGCCAAGCAGCCAGGGCACATCATCAAACTGAGCCAAAGTGACAGGACCTCCACACTGTCACATACTGAAATCATTATAATCATGTTTAGTTATCACTGGAAATTAAGTCATATGTGTTATGATATAGAAGTTTTCTGAGTAATTGTGTAGCAAAGTGGTTAGTGTAGGTGCTTAATTGCCCTTTTCTGAGTTCAAGTCCCATTTTATGCTGTTTATTTTTGTGCCTTATAGCAACCTAAATGTATTAGGTCAACCCAAAATGCTTACATTTAGTTCACTCAACAAATCAACCCAAATCAGTTAGGTGGAAATGAGTAAGATATTTTTTTTATGTTCACCCAACAAAGTTTTTTTTGAGTGCACCACCAACATGAACTAACTCCTTAAAAGCAACTCTTTTTGTGGCGGGCTAACAGTTTAAAGAAAAAAAGAAAAGAAAAAAAAGGAGGACAGGACACAGTACGGGTGAGTAAGCTTTGGGTGTGACAAATGTTCCGTTACTGAAACTACTATATTACTTCTTCTTGGGCATAGGGCCAACTACAAATGAATCAAGTCGGGACTGGAATATTTTTTAGATCTATTACAGAATTTTTAAACAGTTTACGACTATTCAAACCTTTACTCCACGTGTAAAAAAACAACATTTATCTTGAACCCCTTGAGATGAATGTTTCGTTGAACCCCCTGTGCTAAGTAAGGGGTTCATGGATGATAACGTAAGGAGACATCCCAAAAAATGTTTTAAAACACCCAACACTCAAAAAAACAAAAATAAAGAAAAAAACATTTCCACCCAAATGATTTAGAATTGATTGATTTAACAATAATGAATTTTATATAGTGAACTAATATTGAGTCAACCTAATACATTTAGGTTGCTATAAGGTACAAAAATAAACAGCAGGAGATGTGACTCAAACTCAGAAAAGGGCCTCTGTTTCCTGAGCACCTGTACTAACTACTGTGCTACACAATAACTCAAAAATGTTGTATATAATAATATACATATATGACTTAATTTCCAGTGTTAACTAATAATTATTATAATATAAATACCTGCCAATTCCCTTTTTTACATGAAAAAAGTGAAGGAATTGTATTACTGAAATCATTATAATCATTTTTAGTTAACACTGGTAATAAAGTTTTGCCTTAAGCCTAGTTTATGCTTCTCCGTTTTGACGGAGACGGATTGACGCAGCGCCATTATCCGTCAACGCAAGAGCTCTCCGTCACCTACGCAAGGACGCACGGAGTAGAGCCCCATTTTTTTAACTATCCATCAACGGAGAGCGTATGCATCTGATTGGTCAGTTTCAGTAACAGCCAGAGATTGTTTCACCAGAACGGGGCTCTATAGTCGCTGTAATCAGTAATGCAGCGTTTGGGCATTACATGCTTTAAATTGAAAGGATAATTCATCTAATCTGTTATTTTTGCGATTTTGAACACAAGGAGGTTTAGGAAAACGAGAAAACAGACTGCTGTGTTTGTTTCCATGCGTTTCTAGAGGATTCAATGAGCTGCACTTTTAGTAAAAAGCTGTACAGCTTAACCAAAACTTACTTTCTCTCGTCAATTGCTCCTTGAGGAAGAAATGTGTTCACAAGCCTAGAAAAAACCTGAAACGACGCTGTGATAGTAGGCAGAGATGCCATGAAAAGTAAGCAGCCCCTGCTGTCCTGGTCGAGCACTGCTGAAAAAACAATAGAGAGTGGAAAGGAAAAAGCGGAGTACTATAAACGGAAAACATCTCCCTCAATAGTGCATATTTGCGGTCGGAGAAGCATAAACTAGGCTTTACAACAACCTGAATGTATTAGGTTGACCCAACATGTTAACATTTAGTTCACTCAAAAAAATGAATTGTTGCTAATTCAACCCAATTCAATTGGGTGGAATTTTTTTTTTTTTTGAGTGAAGGATTCACACACACATGCAGAGGCACACCCATTCTAACCTCCTGGACATTTTCTTTAGCCCTGATGTCTGATGGATGGACAAGGGACCCCATGACTTTCACATTGCCGTGCACAACGAGAGCCTCGTCTGGACGGTCTGTATTAATGCCGACTCGGCCGTGGTGGTACACAGAGTCTTGCAGCTGCCCACGCTGCCACAGAACCTCATTGTCACTTTCAAATTGGCCTGGGTTGGATGCCTGTCACAAAAAATCAAAGAAAGCGGTACACAGGGGATTAGATTCAAATATTACAAAAGTAATAATGTGGTACAAATTCAAAGTTAAACACATGCTTGGCATATTATGCTTAGAGTCATAATAAAAAAGTACATTCATGATCCATTTTTTGCTTGATTGTCAAAACAATCTGGCCTTTACCCTGTCCTAAAAACATTTAAATCTAATGTACAAACCCAAATACAAAAACATTCACCATTTGCTTATTAAGCAAAGATGAAAGGAAGAACAGTTGCAAAACATACAGCTCAAAAATAATAGAATTATACAAAACCTATAAAACCCCAGGAAATAGATGAGATACTTTTTTTTTACCAAGACATTTGTGTTTAGCATATTTGTTCTATTTACATTGTTGATTTTCATTTTCTGAATTTTTCAGTGAATACATGACAAAAATAATATTTTACATCACGATAAAGCAGACAGTCCAAAACAAGTAAATGGGTTTGTTGCAAAAGAGACCGTCATATTATTTTTCTCAATCTCATGCAGTAATCTTAAATACTTGTATGAAAAATGCAATAAACATCGCTGTCCAGCAAAAAGCTTTAATCTGAAAATATTAGATTTCATGTTTCAAAGAGCAAATATGATCAAACTTTAGACCCAGGAAACCTGTAAATTACAACAGGTGTTTCTATTGTTTTTAACGCCAGATAGGTCACAAATTTTGGCGCCTTCAAAAAAAACCCCAAAAAAACCTTCAGAAACATCGCTTTAAGATGCACATATGAATGTGTTGTGAGGAAAATAACTGCAGGAGAACAAACGGTTTGAGTGGATTGACAAATGGTCTCCTCAGGATAACTGACAGCTACGATACTGTAGTTAGTGGAGAACAGCCTTACGACCGATTTTGTCGAGAGATGGGACTTTTAGTTGATACATTATCTCTTCCTACGTTTTACACAATACAAAGTATTTAATTCCTGTAAATCACAGTTTATAATAATGCTGATAAGAAGCACAAGTTAAATCTACAAAAAAAGGCAGAATTTCTAGTTTTTCAAATTACAATTTAAGTCACGAATGGTTATTTTTCACTTTGGCAATCTGGCCTGGGTGAGAATGGGCTCACCACAGACTGCTTGTAAATCTATTGGCAGGGTACTGTTATTGTTTTTTTAGACTTCCAAACTACATTTCTCCTGTTTCCTTCTTCTCACTGAACGAATCACAATCAAATTTTGCTTTTTCGTTTTCCTTAAAAAAAATTAAATTTGAATTTAAAAAATAATAAACGTTTTGACTTGCACGACAATGCTGTTATGTTTACATCTACCAGCCGGTAGTGCCTGCCATTGCGGGTTGACGGTCTCTATGTTCCAGCAATCTGGTCGGCAGAGGTTGGCTGGCACTGGGAAAAATGGCGGAATCTGCAAGTCAAGCTTGAGAGCCCCAGAGAAATCGTTATCCATTTGACCGGAGAAGGAATGAGAGTAAATTTAGTTGAAACCTATCCTATATAGACTCACACAAATCATTTCCATGGCATAAAACATGGAAACATCGACTTTCCTCCTGGATCAGTGAGTTAACCCACTTCCTAACTTGGCTAATGTTAACTGTCAGTTTAACTCCTCTACAATACATTCCTTACTGGACACGGTTCAGCCTGGTCACTGGGCGTATCGGCAGCGAACCAGACAATCCAGAGGCTGGAATGATTTTTCATTGGTGGAATTACAACCTAGACACACTAGCTGTTGCTATCATGTTCATGTTACATATCCAACCATTAAGATAGACAATGTAAGTGAATGGTAGGAGCTAGCATTTTGTGTGCAAAAGTCATGAAAATTACTCAATAATTATCCTTATTATTCCAGGTCAATAATCATATGAGCTGCACAGAGTTTTTACTGCTGTAGTTTGAACACGTTATAAGTCTACTGCAAGAAAATGGTTCTTGCTTGTGTAGCAAAGGGTTGCGAAAACAAGCCGAAGACATAGATTAACACAATGTTTCAAAAAAATAAAATTTTTATGTGGAATGAAGAAGACGATGGCTGAAAATCTATCAATATCTGGTTTGTGAAGAGCATTTTAAACCAGAGCACTACAAAGAAAAAAGCAAAATTCTACCAGAAACATGTTACTGCTTATTATGAGTATGGCAATACGATCTTTTTTTTGGTACAGACACTGAAATAATTTAATCATCAATGGCTGTAAGTAATCCTTACTTATTATTTTAATTTGCAAAAAAAAATATGATTATTGAGGTCACAAGGAATAATTAGGATCAGTATTGATTATTTACTCTAATTCCTTGGGTGTTGATGAGCTATTATGAATTACTATAAGTGAAGTCTGGCTGACATTGTCACCTCCATGTTAACTGTGTAACATTTATAAGATTTCACCCTAATGACTGTAAATGGCAAGTTTTGTAGAGTAAATCAGTTTTAGTCGCTTTGCACAGGGTTAGGATTAGTCCTTGAGCCTTGCAGCAATGGTTTTTAGTAACTGCTTTGAGATGATATAGTCCCAAATCTAAATTGGCTCCTGTTATTCCTTCATGTTACTTATTATTTTAATTTGCAATCAATATGATTATTGAGCTCACCAGGAATAATTAGGATCATTATTGACTAAACAGACTAAATGAACTTAACTGAGGAATATCCCTTTAAAGGACAACTAAGCACCAAATCAACTTTTTGTAGCTTATAAACTACATAACTATGCTTCTTATAGTGCTCTCTACATGTCCTGGTTCCTTTTTTGACATGTTAGTGCAAATTAGATAAAATCTCACTTTTGAGCCTAAAACCGTCTGTGTGGCGCCATCTGTGCATTTTCGGTTTCACTACATTTGAATTTCATTCCTGTCCTCCTCATTTGCTCAGGAGTTTGTGTGACGTGATTTGGTAGTGTGTGACGTCCGTCGCTCTGCCGCTTGGGGTATAAAAGCAGTCAAGGCTCGCATACGCCCCCGTAGCGAGTTGGAGTTAATAGTGAGCGAGTGTTTTACATCGATTTTCAGGTTAGTAAGTTATCATTAGCATAGTATTTAGTTATTTCTCTAGCGTAGCGTTTCTAGTGTAGTTACTTTTCTTTTTAGGACGGCTCTGTATAAGAGAGGGGAACTCGGCCTCCGTAGCGAGGCGCTATGAACTGCTTGCAGCACAAAACCTGAGTGCTCCGTTATGCAGGTGGTTACCCCTACTTACTGACATTTTCTCATTACCTATGATAAAGGATAACTAACATCAGTGAATGGAAATGGAGAAAAACTCAACCTACAGATTATTTCCCTTTGAGGCAAAGGAGCTTGCGTTGCTGTGGCTTTCTCCGCCTTTCTTGCCGTCTGTGACTCTGCGCTGCTGCCTGCCAGTCAGTCAGAGCCCACACCACGTCCAGCCAGTATTCCCCCACCGTGTTTTTCCTGATCCGCCAGGCAACGCCTTCTTTTGAGCCGTTTTTCAAAAATAAATGTGGGCGGGGTTACACTCTGGTAGGGTGTTGAGTTACTCTTTAATATACTTATATTGTGTGTATTTGTGGGTTGCGGTTGGGGGAGCTTTCAAATTTAGACAACCTTTTGCTGTGACGATGTCAGCCTTTTAATGTGGCCTTTAGATTAGGCAGCCTCTGAATTTGGACACAACCTGGGCCTGCAGCAACACAATTTCCTCATAAAATAAAAGATAATCAAATAGTCTTTTTACAGGACAGCAACTTTATGCATTCCTTCCTCGTTTTAGCACCGGGGAAATACGTCTTTCAAAATGTAAAGGTAACATTCACACAGGTTAAAGGAATGTAGAGGAGGAGGTTAGAAAGGACCGAGCAGCAGATCAATAGAAAAGGTTTCACATTCATATGGGATATGATTGCTGTAAGAAGGAAACAGACATGGCCAGACGTTACCCTGACGATGATCCTCTCTGACACATGTGCAGCCACAGTGTAGCTCTGACTGTGGGACTGTGCGTGTAAGGCCACTACCAGCATGAAATACCTGTAAAGGTAAATCAGTCAAAAAATGGAGACTCTAAATAGGATTATAAATGTGCCCAAACGCTTCACATGCATCACACTTTTTCCACCTCTGATCGGGGTTGGGTTTGCCCTTCTTCCTCATGTTATTTGCTGTGGTCTCGCTGAAGTGGAGTCGCCCTACTGTAACTTTGGTGACTTGCTCAGGGGGCAATGTGACACTGGCACACAGAGACAAATATAATGATACAATAAAGAAAACGGCAGTGTTTGAGCATCAGATTGTTGCCAAGTCATTTAAGGAGCACAGACTTACAGCACTGGCTTGAACGGCCTCTTGCTGCGGTCAGACTGTGACTGTTCTACACTGATTGACTGATTCATGGCTTCCACCTGTTGTGAAGGGCAAAAATTGAATAAGAAATAAACACATACCTGATATGTATACATAAATACCAGGTTGCCCATCATCCAACTTAGTACCATACATATATCTGAAATCATGCTTTGAGTGTCCAGCATGTTTGCTTCACCTTCACTCCATGGAGTTTGAGGTAAAAGCAGTCTATGGGTTGCAGGCCATCATTCGTCTTGATATATTTAGGATCTCCGAGCATCCCGATATACACAGTGACCTGGAAATGGTTCTTCTTCTGGCACACAAACGCGTCGTCAGCCAAGGAGAAGTTGAAGCCTTTATCAGCGTCGACCCGATAGGTTGGCATTGGACTAAACATTGAAAAAGACATTATGATAGTCTGGGAGAAAAATAAGGGATCGCACATTTGCAACAAATAATGGTATTTGATACACTTAGTATTTTTTCAAGTTTCTCTACTTACAAAGAACGAAAAGGTCTGAGAGAGACAGAAATCAGAAAATCACATTTTATTATTTTTTCTATATTAATAATGTGCATTTTATTGTATGAAATAAGAATTTGATCCTCTACCGACCTAAAAATACTGATACTGATATTTAAGATGCCCTCCAATCCTCCACTCATTACATGAAACATTCCATCTGTTAGCATAACAGACAACTGTCTACACATCCAATCAGACTCCAACCTCCCCATCATGGGCATGACCAAAGAGCTGACACCAGGGACAAAATTGAATATCTGAACATCCTGGGAGGGGCTACAGGACACCAGGAAAACAGATTGGAGAGAAGCCAACAACTTTTGATACAGTTATTAGAAAATATAAGAAACTCAAGATGACTTTCAAACTCTCTCAGACTGGGGCTTCACGCAAGGTCTCACCTTGTGAACTACATGAGAGGAATTGGGGTCTCATTTATAAAACTTTGCGCAGAATCCTCACTAAACCTACTAAGTTTCTAATCTATCAAACTTGGAGTAAATCAGACTCTTTGTAGAAATGCGCTCAGCTGTTTCGGGATCATATCCCGCCTCCTGTATGACTAAAGACGGCTAATATGGGGCGTTTCACGGGTAACCATGGCAACCGAGAGGCGGAGAAAGACACAGCTGCAGGCATGCAGAGACAGGGAAGACTGTTTTATTTCAACCAATCAATCAATGTTGATCTATATAGAGCTTTACTCAGCCAAAGGCTTCATATAAAAAGACAAAAGTATAGTTACAAAAAAAATGTGTTAGAAGACAAGAGTAAAAAATATAAACAAAAAATGTATACAAAAATAAAAGCAGCAGCAAGAAAATTAAATACAAAGTTTCAATTATATGCTATGATTATCTCTTTTAGCGATAGTAAGACTGGAATCGAAGCAAATTAAAACAAATAAAACTAAATCACACTAGAACATAATACGTTTAAGCACTCCTAGATATTTAAAGCCTGGGAAAAACGTGAGCTTCAAAACTACTTTTAAAAAGTATAATTCGTGCAAAATATTGATTTGGGGTATAAAAATAAACGGAAGAGCTGCAGTTGACACAGCGTTGATGCAGCAGCGTGCCTGACATAAAAAAAGAATCTTCAATGAGTCCTAGCACTGCGGCATATTTGTTCTCCACACATGCACCAATACGTGCAATTGCTATACAATCTGAAGATATACATATGAACATAAACTTTAAATGAAACATATCTTTTTTAAATCAAATTCTCACTTTTATTCTCAGTTCCTATAGCCCGGACTGGGGAGGGGTTTGTGTGTTGGTTGTGTTGGTCTTTGTGTGCAAAGCTCTACAACACTGAAAATGTGGCTTAAATTCACAATTTTGCTATCCCTCATGCTGCGGTGTCGGTGTCTCCGTGTCCAAAAAGTGCGTAAACAAGATCCTTAGTGTGCTTAAAGTTGCACACATTTTTTTTTGGTATAAATCCCAAACTTTGCGTATAAAGTTACTTACGTAGTTTTCAGACCCTTTGTGTGTAAGCAAGCTTTATAAATGAGACCCCTGGTCAATGACCTGAAGAGAGCTGGGACAGATTCTGAAAGGTTAACATTAGTAACTACGCCGTCATGGATTAAATCCTGCAGCCTGCTCAAGGTTAATCAAACCAGCACACGCCCAAGCCCGTCTGAAGTTCACTGTTAACCATCCGGGTGATCGGGAGGAGGGTTTGGGAAATTATCATCATGTCAGATGATACAAAAATAGAACTTTTGATGGAAACTCCAAAAGATGAGTATAAGATGAGTACAATGTGAAGAGCACCATCCCAACAGTGAGGCATGGAGGAGGAAATAACATGCTTTGGGATATGCTTTTCTGCAAAGGAGACAGGACGACTGCACCATATTGAGGAGAGTATGGGTGGGGCCATTTTGAGCAACAATCTGCTTCTGTCAGTAATAAGATGGAAATTACCTAAAAAAACACAGCCAGCAAGACTAAGGAGTGGCTCTGTAAGCATTTTAAGGTCCTGGAGATGCCTGGCCAGTCTTCAGACCTGAACCCAATATAAAATCTTAGGAGGGAGCTGAAACTCTCCGTTGCCCAGCGACAGCCCTGACCCCTGAAAGATCTGGAGAAGATCTGGATGGGATCAAATCCCTGCTGCATTCGGTGCAAACCTGTTAAAGGACTACAGGAAACATCTGACCTCTGTAATTGTAAACATAGGCTTCTGGACCAAATATTTGGTTAAAGTCTTCTATCGTATTAAATGGTAAATGGCCTGTATTTTTATAGCGCTTTACTTCATGCCTATGGACCCCAAAGCGCTTTACACTACAATCAGTCATTCACCCATTCACACACACGTTCAGACACTGGTAACGGCAAGCTATGTTGTAGCCACAGCTGCCCTGGGGCGCACTGACAGAGACGAGGCTGCCGGACACTGGCACCACCGGGCCCTCTGACTACCACCAGTAGGCAATGGGTGAAGTGTCTTGCCCAAGGACACAACGACTGAGACAGTCAGGGGATCGAACTGGCAACCTTAAATTACAAGACAAACTCCCAACTCCTGAAATATTAAATACTTATTTTATGCAATAAAATGTTAATTAATAAATAAAACCTAAAATAACGAAGTGATTTTCTGTATTTTATTTTCTTAATTTGTATTTGTTTTAGAGTCTGTCTTTTACAGTTGAGGTGAATTAAATGTATATTAAAATTGTAGATTACAACTACGTATAAAAAATAATTCAGCTTATGATTTTTTTGGAACTCAGGTCAGATTTCTAAGAAGTTGATGGCCACTTTTTCTGTTTTCTGATTGCTTTTTGAAGATTTACAAGTAACTTTCTTAGAACTTATAGGTGAATTTCATGCAACCTAAAGTGCACTTAATTTTAACTTTCCACAACTTTCTTCTTACTCTTACTGGCCGAATTACATAATGAGGTAACATCTCAGGAGCTTAAACCTCATTTTTCTGAAACTCACATGGTAATTTTTTGAACATACATTAGACATTCTCATGGAACTTGCTTTTTTGAAACTTTCGGGTTCCATCACTGTACCTCAGGGCTGCTTTCCTAGAACTTCCAGGTTGCTTTCCCAGAAACAAATTTTTTACGCTTCTGTAACTTGCAGGTCACGTAAAGGATAATGCTCTGTGAGGTGTCCATTATCAGAAAATAATAGATGCGGAGGCGTAAACGGTTCGAAGGGCATCATCCCGCTTATACCATGGTCACTTACGAAACAAAGAAATATTCAATCAATTAATAATACTTTAATGTGTTTTAGGGTTAAAATCGTGAGGGTTTTTTTATAAGTCGAGCGCACTATTTAATATCTCCTGTATACAGGCGTTGCCAAGCAACGTGGCCACAGCAAGTCGACCGCAGCAGTTTATCAGTGATAGGAAGTGAAATGATGGCTTTACCTTACGTTACGTGATACAGAGTATCATTTCAGTCACCTGTAAGTTACTGGAATTTATACCATGTTGTGGGCAAATACTCGATTCTGATTGGCTAGAGGGTGTACGTTAAAAAGTGAAATGTACACCTAGAAAAGGCGTCCCGTCAAACTGCCTGATGACAGTTCTAAATTATTGCGCTGGTTCAAATGGCAACGGAGACTCAACGTTATTTGCATTATCCTCTGGACACACACAAGCAGTAAGTAGTGCACTGGCCTTCCGAAATGATACGCCTCCACGTCGTCCATTATTTTCTGATAATGGACACCTCGTCGGGCATTATCCCTTACTTAACTTGCAGGTGACTTTCTCTTTATTACAAGCTATTTTTCTTGAACCTACAAATTACTTTCTGTGAACTTACATGCTACTTTCCAAGAATATACAAATTACATTGCAGGAACATGTAATTTTCTGAAATGAATCAGTTACTTTCTCTTGACATGAATGTTAACTTCTATTTTAAACGTTACTTTCCTGGAAACTACAGATTACAGTCCCAAAATGTACAGGTTACTTTCTTCAAACTGGCACTTGCCTGATGCTTCCTTATAATGTCAGAAAAACTTAGCTTGCATCTTGGAAAAGTACAGACTTTAATATGCAGTGCTACCACGATTTTATCTGATCAGAATATGACTATAACTATTCTTTTCTTTAATCCTTCAGCTAATTGGGGATAACCAAAGATAAATGACCCGTTAAAGTTGAGCAATTTTGAAAAACATATATATTTTTAATTTGAGCATAGTGTGCTTAGAGCTGCAATGGTCAACCAGGTGGTTTTGATAACATATCTCAAAGGTCTTGGGAGTTAATTTCAACCTCCCTTCCTATCTGTTTTGGCACTGCACAAGCACAAGTTGGTGCAATACAGTTTTTTTTTTCTTTTACCCTCTTCTCATGCTGTATGTCTAAATTGAAACCCTGCTCTTGTTCACTCCCCCATATACCTCACTGCTGAGGAATTTTGTGGAAAGCCATTACTTTTCCACTCCTGTCCTGCATTTTGTGGAATTATACGTGTAACCAGTTAAAACATAGCTCATTTTTCACTTTGTTAAATGTATTCATCTTTTCTTTTCTTTTTTTTTTGCTTCTGAAAACCTGCAACAATAGAACTAATTTGAGTTCCACGCACAGCTCTTTGCAGTTGGCATCAAATAGTGGTGTCCATTTGTTCTGTTGGTGAGGTTGCCACTTGATGCACTGATAGTTCGGGTCCAGGTAGGAGCTGTCTGCATCCTGCATTAAACCTGCGAGAAAGAAGTTTGAAAATAGCTGACCTTAAAGCGTTGAAACTTAATGTAATGTAAGTTCTATTCTGTAAATCTGTGTTACGGGTTAGTAAGAGCAGGTGAGCGTGAGGTAGAGGAGGTGAGGGAGGGAAGAAAGATGCCTGCCTACCTGGTTCTTGTTTGATGATACCTGTGAGGATTTGGGAATTCAAGGTGCTGTTGGGAGAGTCAGAGTGCTTCCTCTTCTTGGCTTGATGAACAGGGATGCTCCTGTAAAGTCGCCATCAAAAGGCATTAGCACTGATCATGTCTGGTGTTTCAAATTGGAGAAGACAACCCTCTCCCCTGACTCACTCTTGCCCCTGAGGATGCTGCAGCAGCTGATGGAGCATCTGCGTCTGCTGCATGTCCCCACTTCCGCTTGTGGCTGGGCCAATATGATACTGGGAAATCATGGGCTCTGGTTTTAGGTACATGTCTCGATGCATGCAAGGATAATGGCCATGTGGTGGGAGGGGTGGTGTTGGAGTCATCTGGCACATATTCTCTGGAGTCATGGTTCTGATCATGTGAGGATCTCAAATAAAAAAAAAAATTGAGAAGGCAAGCTTAACATTAAAACGTTTTTTGTTACTGCACACTATTTAACACACAAGACCAACCAAGGCGTGAAAACTTCAAAAATGTATTTACAAGCTCTCTCTCTTATTGTTGAACAAAGGTAACTGTACTGTGCACCATAAATTAAAGATAAACAATATCTTTGTGATACACTCATCTGGTCGAAGACTCGGCGTCTGTATTTTAATAAAAATATCCAGTAATATTAAGCTTGGCAATTGAATCCCTATTTTCCAAACCGAAAACATTTAGCTACTCACCATTGACTTGTTGAGGGGAATAAGGCTCAGAGCTGGAGTCTGGTGGGGACTCAGGTAGAGTCCTAACAGTGACGATTCAAAGAAGGAAATAAAAAAAAATAGGAATGAATTTTAAACTTATGAAGGAGGTATGTTAGTCTCTACAAAAAATAAAACTACCGATTTTTACATTTTTCAAATAGTTGTGCACACCCCAAAACTCTGTTATCAGTCCTCCCTCTCATCTTGACTAACACTTTGAATTAACAATTAACTTTGATAATGCACTTGTAGAAGAGTCGATATTTGCTTGTAATGTTAAAGTAAGTACGAGTTGTATTTTAAACTTTAAATAGATCCCAAATATTAGTTGCCCTGGTAATCTTGTGCAAGATTTTTTTTTTATTCCAGTTGCGCGCATACCCCCTCTCCCAAGAACTTCAATAAAATAAGTGTAACTTCAGGAGTTTAACATTTTTAACTGTTCAGTTTTTAAGTTGATGAGCAACTAAGTTTGAAGAGTTACACAGAAGTAACTCAGCTGAAATATCAGCACCAAGCTTAAGGTGGTCAAAACATGTAGATGCTTAATAACTAATAATATAGTGTTTTATTACCGTGGACATGGACATTATCAGTTCTAAATTGCTAAAATCAACAAAAACAGGGTGTTCATCAGATTGGCTTCTCTCATTATTCCGCTCACTGTGATACAACGTCTTTCAACAAAGGTGGAAGAAAGCTGTAACTGATGATACATTTTCGGTTTTTGCTGAATACTGTGCTCACCCTGGAGCGTAATGGCCCCTGTGCTCTGGCTTGACGTGAGCCTGTTGCTGCTGCTGCTGCTGCTGCTGTCCCAGGCAGGGGTAACTGTGTCGGAGGCCCACAGACGGACCCTGGGGGTAGGTGTTTTGACAACTAGGCGGCCCAGGCGGAGGGGCTCCTTGGCGAAGAGGAATAGGGGGGCTCACACCACACACCAATCCTCCAGAGGAAGACGCTCCTGCCTGAGGAGATGAATAATTTGGTCCTGGGGTGCTGTGGACCTCTGAGAAACAGCTGGGAGGGGAAAAAATAAAAAAGGGATTAGCCTTATCAGAAAACAATTTTTTTTTTTTTTGTAACAACATGGCTTGCTTTGGTTGGTGTTTTTATTTTTTATTTTTTTTAATAGTCTGCAGTCCCTACTGACATGTCAGTGCTATCGTCCTCCTTGCTGATGTACTCTTCCAGGATACTGGTGTCGATGTTGGCTGGTTCCAGAGAACTGGTAATATCATGACCTGAGGAGAAGGGAGGGTTGGGAACGTGGTGAGGGAAGATGGAGAGCATCTGGGGATTAGCAACAGGAATCAATCAGCCGCTCCACACAGTGCCACAACGGCTCTGTCCAAGTGTTGCAACAATTCCCTGAAAGATATGCCCTACACGTGTTTCTGTAAGAACCCTGACGATTTCACTGTGTACAATGTGTTAATGAGAAGTGACGACATCTTGAACCCTTAATGATGATATTGTGAAAAGAAGGGTTGTGCTTGGGTCACAGAAAATGTAGAGATTAAGTTTTCAGAGATGACAGACAGTCGAACTATGTGGACATACTGATGATTCAGAGCCTCTAACATTGCTGCATATACAGTTATTTCTGTTTTAAACTGAAGCAGAATTCCTACTATAAGAAAAAACATAGAGCACATTCTTCTAAATTTGGAATTCATCGCTGCATATTGACTTAAGAATTCAATCCCCATATCCTTCAGATGTATATTTTTGACACCCTACCTTACGACCATTACATCCTCAGTAAAGCAAGTACTTTCCTAGTGTATCCAATCTTCTTATGACTTCTGATGGGAGTGTTACCCTAACAAGCAAAGGCAAACATTTTGTGTGGCGCATCACTTTCTTTTTTGGGTAATGATGCTAAATTTAGGGGAAGAACGTTGGCAAAACATAAGTAGTAAATCCTGTGTAGGGCAACATCCCAAACCTTGCACCTTATTCTTAGCCCTCCACCTTGAGCCCCAAGAGGGTAGGATGTCTCAGCTATGTTTGTGTAAGTGCTGGGGTTTTAATACTACAGATCGTTTTTGATATCAACCCTGGTCTTTTATACTACATTTTCAAAATCTCGGTCTTGGACCGGTGTTGGATGTCTGGATTTTTACGCCCACAACTGCAACATCAGTTTGTCCTGTAGTTTTTTTGTGTTTAAATTCCTTGCATAATTTAAACAATATCAATAAACTTTTTTTTTAACCTTGAAAAATTATCTCTACATGCCAAGAATGAGAAGATAGGAAAGATGACAAAACAAGGAGAGGAGACATGTTCCAGTGTAAATATAATAATAATAATAATAATAATAATAATATTAATAATAATAATAATAATATGGCTGAGGAGTTAGGAGCTCGTCTTGTAATCGGAAGGTTTCTCCAATGGGTGAATGACCTAATGTAGTATAAAGCCCTTTGGGGTCAGTAGGGACTAAGTAAAGCGTTATACAAATACAGGCGATTTACCATAGTATAATATAATACTATTTCAAGTCCTACACCAATCGCCTCCTGTCTCTGTCTGCTGCTCTTTGGAGTTTTCTGGTTAACTTCATACCAGCTTGTCAGGGCTACTGGAAGAGTGGTATATAGTTCCGTCTGCTTACATACAAATTTTGGTTCAGCTTGATATCATTGCATAGCAACTGGTTAGAGCCATATTAAAGGTTTGTTTGCTTATGAGCTTCTACAGGTAGATCTGCTGCTACATTATTATGAAAGTCATGAAATTGGTCTTGTTTTAGTTTTGCACTTTGACCCCACCTCACTTCATCTTGGTCTTGGTATGTTGTGGTCTTAGTTCTTGACTCGGTCTCAGGTTAGGAGATGTTGACTAAAACACTAGTAAGAGCTGCACCTACATTTACACTCGTAAAGTAAAATAGTTTTTCTAGTTAACATAATTGTAATGGCACAATAACCTCTGTAATGTCTGTGGAGTATTTGTATTTATTAATAGGAATTGAGATGATCATTTTAAAATACTTCTTAATTTAATATATATTATACCTATACCACAATCATTAGAATGTGTAGTTTGATGCATCCTGATGTATTTGGTTTGATATCCTTTTCACCCTTAGTTAAAAGACACTATAAAAGGAAAACGAGTTATATTTTCCAGTATAAAAACAAAAACATAAATCGCCCCTAACAAACGTGATAGGCACATACATTTTTGACACATGCTTAACATGTAGTGTACTGATGATTACTTTGGCATTTCTAGACATTTGGAAAAAATTTTCTGAAATACACAAAAGTATTTCCAAAATCTAATCCAATCCCCCCCACGGAGTCATTTTCAGCCTTTGATAGAGAAAGCCTAACAAATCCCAGACACATGACCCCACTTAATCTTGAAAACAGAGATGTAGAATGAGCACCTGCTTTTTCATATATCTAGAATACAAATAATCACCATGAGGTTAAATCTTATATTAGAACAATTGATATTTAGAAAAAAATAAATATATATATATATATATATATATATATATATATATATATATATATACATATGTAAATTTCACAAGTGACAGATTACGCAAACAGAATAAGTGAGGGAAAGCACTTGCTATAAGAGGGTGGGTGGGACACCCCACTTTTAAAGCCCAAGCACCACCCCCATAAACACACACTCATTCACTCCTCCTCTAGATAGATTAGGTAGGTCCTCAGTTGGGAACTTGGGAATGTGTGGAATTTTTGTGTTAGCATTAGAAAATATTTCCCCTTTCCCCTTTTTCTTCATCTATTTCTGACTGTCATCAAAACAACACAAACATCGTTCCATGCTGCTTGAGTCACAGTTCCTATTACATTTTAACACTGAGTTCTACTGTTTTCTACTGAGGTGACTAATGTGTTGTATCATCCTAGGAAAACTGGCCACATAAGAGCTAATTTCCAGAGAGCAGTAATATCTCTTACACTTTCAACCAGAAAAACCCACAACCCAGATTACTTGTTTCAGGCTAATTAAATTAGATTTACTGTATGTTATAAATCCCTAGGTTGCCATTTAAATGATAAAAAAAACTATCTTGTTTCTCAGGAAATAAACAGCTGTTAAATGTCTCTTGATGCATGGTAGTAAAAAAAAAGAAGGAAAAAAAAAGGCAGGATGGTTCTTTTTAAATAAGTTCCAGATGTGCACCCCACCCAAAGAGGCAGTAAATTTAAGCTGGCAGGCCTGATAAGAGAAAATAGGGAGATATGGGGAAAGAGGAGGGAAGATGGATGGGGCCTGAGGAAAGGCTGGGGGCATGAAAAGAGAGAAAAAAGGTATGAAATTCAAGGATGGAAAGAATTCACATACAAAGGAAAGAAAGGAGAAAACAAGCCATACAAGTGTAGTGGAGAGGACCTTTTATGTGAGACGTCTGCAGTAGGACTAGGGTTTACAGCCTTTGATTGGAATAACTAATTAAGTATCCGTACAATCCATCACCATGATTAATTGCCAAATGTTTAACTTTAGGTATATTGAAAAGCATGTTTAGATTTAAGTTTCTGTCACACTTGCTGGTGTGTCTAAGAAACACCAAGTGTGGATCTAAATATGAAGAAAAAAATGAAATTTTGCAAAACATTAAGTCCTGTTATGTACATGAAGTATTTGCAGTGATTTTTAATGCAATCTCTGAAAGGTATGACCACCATTTTAACCAGCTAATATCGCCTTGTCATACTGGTGTTACTCTAAGAAGACTGGAATGCCATATTACATAATATTTTTAGCAATTAGAAACTGTTGCTAAATTTATTCAGCTATGTTCTATATTTTTGCTCAAATCTATTCATTAAACAATGACTAATGTTAGAGAAAACGGTTTTGTAACTGTGATAATCAATATCATATCATTAGTGGTGGCAAAAATGTTGGTTTTGTCTTCAAAAAAACGTATATGATATTATCTCTTTTAAAAAAACATTTGATAAAATTGGGATTCTGTTAAAAATGTAGAACTGTGGAATTTTTAGTCAAGATTTCCATACAGTAAAAATCTTGTACTGAGCTATGCTCAGCAGGGGTGAACTGGAATGAAGTGCGTAAAAATTATAGAACAAATATACAGCATATATGTGGCAGCATCTTTTAATTTCATTCCTACATTTAAGAATCATCTGATCATCTGGAGAATAGAACTCTGTGTTATACAGAGAATCTATAAGTACCCCCACTTGGTAAAAATAAAACACTTACTGGCTAAAATGATCAGAAAATAGATCAAACCGCCATTCTGTTAAAGCTACTTCATACATTTGGCTTACTGAGGTGACCGAATCATCAGTGTAGAGAGAACATCACATCGCAGATTATGTAACACTGTTATCAAATCACTGATGAAACATTTAGGTCATGCAGTATTAAATGTGTAGAAAGTGACAACAGAGCATTGAAAGGGAAATTTGTTGCTTTCAACCTGGACTTTATTTTTAGAATTTATTACATTCATTTACCCTCCCTGAGAAGTTTGGAGCCACTTGGAGTCCTTAGCATCCAAAGTAGGGGAGTCATGAAGGCAGATGAAGAGCTAAATAAGGCATTATTTTTGGAACGTCTCTGGTGTGGTGCTGCAGTGTTGGCTTCTGGGGTGTTTTAGAGGCTTTTACTAGAACTACACTAACTGCCGATTTCAATTACATCACTGCCATGTGCCATCCTAGTTGTAGTCTGAGCAGGTAGTAGTAGTCTTTCACTCTAGACAGAACTTGCTACTGCAGACATCAACACGGTTTGTGTTTACTGTACGTCTTTCCAAATTGCACTATCCGAATGACCAACTGGACTAAATTCAGCTTCCACAGGCTCCACAACCTACGCAGACAACAGCTGCAATGGCAGACAGCTGCGACGTCATTGAAATCCCAGGTAATATGTAAATTGGAATCGGTTGGATAAAAAGCCTATAAAACACCCAGAAGTCTACACCGAAGCACGTCAGAGAAGTTCCAAACTTACATGGGAATATCACTAACTCTTCATAACAAAACGTTGGTTAAATGAAGGAGTTTTGTGGCAGATAATGTCTTATTTAGAGGCGATACTTTGCCTGCCCTAACGACTCCCATTATATGGATATACCCTGATTGTGACTGGATATAAACTTCTTCCAAAGGACTCCAAGTGAGTCCAAACTTGTCTGTGTGAGTAAACGAACGTAATAAATCCTAAATAATAAGGTCCAGGTTGAAATGAACCGACATTCCCCATTAAGACCAACAGGTATAAGGGGATCCTATTATTGTGGATGCCATGAGCACCTATTTAGATGCTCAAAGGTATGATACACAGTGATCCTTTCCAAGACATTGCTGTTCATATATATAGGAAAATCTTAGTAAAACATTCCACAGCTTAAGTCAAGAAATCTGTTCTGTCTCAGTACAAATCAGCATACCATGTCTGTTTGTGTCAAGGGCCCCATTTGAAACACATTAGATGAAACGCATCACAGAATTATTGCATAATTATTAATATATTGACAACAAAATGAAGACACAATAGTGCAGCTGGAGTTTTATGCCTTAGACTTTCTTTAACATACCCAACATCACATTTAGCAATTGTAGATCAATTTGTCATCTTTTCTGTGCAAATACAACCAGTTTAATGCATGAATGACAACTATCTTCATTATTTTCAGAAAACACAATGACATATCACCAAATTTAACACAAAGATAATAATAATACTTGATATAATGAGCTGATCAGCTTTTTGCATGTATCTACTAGTACTTTGAAAATTTAGTGATATGCTCCAAGTGTTTGAGGTTGGAAAGCTTCCTTGTTATCACTCTAATCTTTAGCTCAGTCCACAGCAATGTCAAACTAATTTCTATTTTGGGCCACATCAAGCTGATGAATATCCTTAAAGGGTTGGTTGTGGCAGAAAGTATTGATAAAACTATACCAAACCGTTAAAATCAGCTTTTTCTTATAATTAAATAATACTGAACACCTTTACATAATGATGTGATTTAGGACTGTTCAAATAAACACTGATTATGTTTTACTGATAAAACTGTATTGGGGTGCACAGAAATATAACTTTAATTTTCTATCTATAGGGTCCTCTACAGTTTAAAGGGCCACATAAATGACCTTGGAGGGCCGTATTTGGCCCCCGGGCCTTGAGTTTGACACGTGTGCTCTATCAGATTTAGATAGAAACTCTACCCGGGCCACTCCACAACGTCAATAAGACACTCAATCAGAAGAAACAGCTTGGTAAAATAAAAATAATATATTAAATTTTAATTTGTCGGGTCTATGAATAATTTTTGTATTAACTGTAACGAGATACATAAATGCACCAAAACAGCTATGTTGTGAGTTATTGTCTTCATAGCATTTTCTACGAGTTAATGCATTCATCAGGGTAATTAAAATCTACCAATTCTTTTGGGAAACCATGTAAAAATTGAAGAAATTGTCTCACTTTAGAGAAATGGAGTCCATCTTATTGTTGAGGATTACAGCTCATTTATAAACTGGTATGTTATCTGGTATCTTAACTGGTATATTGTGTTTATTGTACAGCATGATTTTCATTTGATGTAGCATCATTTTAAGATGACAGCAAACTGCAATTCTTTGTAATGGCACACAAAAGCTAAACAAAGTGACTCTTCTATATTTTCATGTGATGAATATTATTAATAATAGTGATTAAAAGAGTCATTTCCAATACATTTTTCATGCTCAACATCACACCATTTTTTTTAACCTCTTTTACACACAAAAAAAGAATTCATAGCAGTACTGCTATTTGGTTTAGAGAGAAGATGGACAGCAACATAGATCCAGCATGTGGAACCTTTAAATTACTGAATCATCTTAACTGGCTGTGAACTGTAATTGTAGATTTCCCTGTCCTCTGTGTTTTTTTCTGTCCAGCTGTGTCCAGTGGGTAACAGTGAAATGATTGTCAGCCTCACTTCGATACAGACGTGCCTTTGGAAAGATTAAGGGTTGTGTGAGCATACGCGTGCTCATGTGAACACGCACTTGTTTGTTTTCGTGTGAGTGTGTGTGTTATGCCATCATTTCAATAGCTTGGTTGTTAGACAGAGAACAGAGTGTGTGAGTTCCGATTAAAGATGATTTGACGAATATGATTTCGGAAAGTTTTTTGTTGTTGTTTTTTTTATCTTCAGGAAAAAAGATTCTCTTCTACATTAGTAGAGAAAGTAGGGATACAATGTGTTTGGTTTCCTAAGGACATTTCTGTTTCACACAATGCATAGATTTCAGATTTTAATCGTTAATGTCTTACATTGCATTCATGAGTGCATTCATGAGTGGCATGAACTTTTTTGGAGAACTTTGAACATACCATATTTATAAAGACTTTAGCCTTATAGCTCATTCTTTTTATTTTTATCTATTTTATTTTTATTTATGTTAAATGTTTTATGTTGCACTATGGTAACGAGGAAAATTCCTAGTTTGTGAACTTGTTCTCAAACAATGGCAATAAAACCTATTCTGATTCTGATTCTGACCAGTGCTGTTTGTATGTTACATGTTGACCTTGACCTAAGTATTACTAAATTATGCTGTATTCATTGATAAACACATGCTGCAAGCTCATAACTGTCAAGGACTTAGCCCAGCTGTGATTTACTGATACAGCAGTGACAAGCAGCAATAAACATTTTTTACTAGTTGTTTTCTTTTCCACAATAATCATGCTCGTAGTGGAAACAACAGCATGAATGTTGTCTTTAAATTGTGTGATGTTTTTCATTTGAAGAGATTTTGTCAGCTATTATGTATAAAGACACTTAGGACTTTATTCAAACATAAATATGATTTTGCTGTATATAAAAACTGGCCCTAAATTAAAAACTTAGTCTTAGTAGGCATATTGTCAACAAGAATTTTGGACAACTGAATGACAGCAGTTTTTGCAGTAGCCTATTTTAGACAAATCTAAAAGCAGTCGAAAACAGAACAGACGAGAGGACAGAGATTTACAAACCTATGTAAAGGACAGGATCAAAATGCTACACAATGACATATTCAATATGGCAATAACACACTAAGAAATAAAACGTTGGATTCAAATCATAAAGTTAAGGCAATCTTTTCTACAAAACTCTGTCAATTAAGCGTAAAACAACATGGGTTTTAAATTGATTAAATCAAATTAAACATTGTTAATTACACCACTAAAATTAACGAATTTAAGTTTGTTGAAAATAAAACTAAGTTAAATAAAAAAAACATGTTTTATTGCTTACAGTGCACAATTAAAAATGTAATGTTTGATGACTTTGTTTCAAGCACAAGTGATAAACAGTTTTTTTTTTATACAAATCTAGTTTTGAATGTAGAGTTAATAAACTGATTCAGTTTTGGCCTTTGTGAACTTATGGTATAGACTAGCTTTTACTGAGGTTGAACCTACACAGCACTAATGGTATGTGTTTAATCTTTCTAAAATAGTCAGCAATTTTTTCTGAGCATTTTTTTCTTTTTTCTACACTACTACTTAAAAGTCTACGAAATATACATACAGGGTATTCCACTATAAACGAATAAAAACACTTAATCTACTTTTGGAACCTGTTTCACTTCCAATATGAGGCAAAATAAAAACTTAAATGCAGAACTTGAATAACCTTTTGTTTCTGCAGAAAAGTTGGTAGTTTTTGTTTGTTTGTTTGTTTCTTGGTTTTTTACTAATTTGATCAAGCCTGACCAAAAGGAGTACATATGTTACTGATTATCACAATAAATGTGAAGGAAGCAAAACTAATCATACATAAAAATGATGGAAATAATCAAAAAACTAACATTTACACAACCCACATTAAGCCATAAACAAGATAGAGGAGAACTTATGAGGTAATCAAATAAACGTTTTTTTTTTAAGGAACTAAGTCTTATTAAATAAGTCTGTTATGAAATATTCAGCCACTTTCTGATTTCATTTTTTAAGAGTGACCTTTTAGACAGGAGCTACAAATGAAAACAGAAGCAACCATTGCAGCTGATTTGGAAAATGCAGCTCAGTCTAAAAACATGCAGACTGTGTCTACAGCATTCGGGTCAAGTACACACTAAAGCTAAAAAATAATGAAAAATGCTCCAAATCATCACCAATCACTAATGTTTTCTATGAGTGAGTTACTTCTGAATAGTGATGCATATCACTTTGACACATAAGCAGAGCAAAAAGCAAAGCAACTTATCAAGACTAAGAAATCACGTCTATGGAAGCAGAGCAGACAGAGCGGCACAGGGTACCTGGACGAAGCCAAAGCATGATGACGCTCTTGAGATGACAACACCTGAAACAGAAGATGAAAAGAAAACAATTCCTGTCTATCCTTCACATGTTTCCCCAATCAGGCCCAAAGACTGTTCTAAAGGCTTGAGAGTCAAAGAACAGCGTGAAAAATGTGTGTGTGTTTTGCGTGCTAAAGATATTGTGTGTATGTGTGAAATAGAGTGTTTTAATGAGGATTAGGTCCCAGTCATGGGAAAGGGCTGTACCAGGATACCACACTCAGCCCTTGTCGCATACAAGCACTGGCCGCACCGGTGGCCCTGGCTCAGAGAGATTACAACAGAAAGAAGGCTGGGACCTGAATGCAGAGAGAAACTCAGTAAAATGTGAGGCTGAGCTCCAAGGTTTGCACTTCTCAATACTGAGGAAAAAGGAGGAGGAACTAAACAAGACAAGAAGAGCAACATTTAGGAAATTAGTATAAGAGAAGATGTTCTGCTGCAGATCGGAGTTGTTGTTTGTTTCATGATAATGGAATGAAATAAGATTTTAAAAAATTAAAGATTAATCATACATTTTTTAAGGCAGGATTTTACGTTGTTGCAAAGTAATATGAAAGACAAGTCAATTAATAAGTGGAAGTCATATTTAACCACGGACTCAGAGAGCGGGGTGGCCTGCAGTATCTTGGTCAGTCTACAAGCCTGGCTGCTCAGAAACAATGCCTCCATCTAACAGTAACTTTCTGCTCAGCCCATAAATCAGGGAACTCAGCTAAACCTTGTCAACCTTATTCAGGATTTCCATGATGGGTCTCGCATTTACACCCATTATTCAGAGCTACTGTGAGAGTACAGCAGCAGGAATTTTCATCTAGTTACTCAGATGGTGACAACTGAGTAATGAACAATATGCACCAAGAACAGATTTACTGCTGTCACCTCAGCTTGTACAGTCAGAGAAATATGGAATGAAACCATGTGTTAATGGGTTTCTGGTGGTAAATCATAATGTACATTGAAGATTAAAAAAAAATCAACTTGTTTAAATCCGCAGCCATGTTTGTCAACCAGAAAAAGTTTAATTGCTCCAAGGTTGGGGATCAGTCTCTTCCTCAAGCGGAGGAATTCATGTGTCCTGGGATCATGCTTATGCGTGATTGACTGAGAAATTAAAAGAAGGATTGGGACCTTGTCTGGAGTAAAGCCTAGTTTATACTTCTCTGTCAGCGGGGGTGTGGAGGAGACACACAGCACCAATATCTGTCGACTCAAAGGCTCTCCGAAAAGCACGCAAAGATAGATGGAATACAGCCCAATTTTTTAACTACCCATTGAACGAAGAGCACACATCTGTGATTGGCCAGCCCAACATCAGCTCAAGATCATTTCACCAGACTCTATAGTCAATGTAACTAGTAGTCAATGCTACCTTTGGGCACTAGGTATATTGCAAGGCCAGTTTATCTAATATGATCTTCTGCTGATTTTGAACACCGGGGGGTGTAGAGACCAGCCAAACAGACCACTTAGGTTGTTTATTTACATACATTTTTCTTGTATTCATTTAGCTGCACTCCTGGGAAAAAGATTTCTAGCTCAATCAAAACTTGCTCTCTGCAGGAGGATGGCTGACCTTAGAGGTAAAGTGAGGGGAAAGCTCAGGGTATAACCACTCCTCCACACTGAAAGAAGTCAATTAACGAGGTTCAGGGATATCATGAGGATACCTCCTGGGTGCCTTCCTTTAAAAGTTTGGGTACATCACATAAGGAGGAAGCCCCTGAAGGGCTCAGAACTAGCTGAGGACAGAATGGGACAACTTTAATAACAACCAGGATGCAAACTAATGTACATTTAAGATTAAAAAAAAGATTAAAATCAACTTGTTTAAATCTGCAGCCATATTTCTCAACCAGAAAAAGTTTAATAGCTCCAAAGTTGGGGGTCAGTCTCTTCCTCAAGCGGAGGAATTCAGGTATCTTGGGATCATGCTGAGGACTTACTGAGGACAGATATCTGTCCTGTTAGGGAACACATCTGGATCCACTACCATGAGTCGGAGAACGTCACCAGGAAGAAGGATTTCTGTTTGTCCCTTCTGAAACTTACATCCTCACAACCCAATTTTGGAAAAGCAACAGACAATGGATGGATAGATTGTTCGTTAGTGTATTTTTATATATACCCTGTTACTCTCAGCTCTCAGATTTTTATGACTGCCGCCTCAAAAAGCCAGTTTTGTATATCTTAAGTGAATAGTCTTCTCAATACCACTATTAAGAAAATAAATAACACCTAAAGTTGCATCACGGAGCAAAGCCTTGCTAAAGTTACGATTACTTGCACACAGCTGTGACTCCGGTCTCTGTGGGTGCACACACCATCTTTGTTTGAGGGACTGGTTGCTATCGAAGTGAGTCAGAGAGGAGAAGGTGAAGTTTCGAGGGGGATCTGCGGTTGGCTCCTCTCTCCACCCTGAGTCTGTACTATCTCACCTCCTCACCCTGTCTGCTCATTGTCACTCTAATGGAGTCAGAGAGAGCTGAAGCGAGAGGCCTAAGACCATGAAGACTAACACCAGTCTCACCTCATTGTGTTTTAACAGCCACCAGGGCTATGCCAGGAATGTACATTAATGTGAACAGATACATATTTCACTAAACCCCTTAAAACACACTTTACCAGAACCAACATCCATCATTTCACTTCATGTCTGAGTGCTTTTCTCGCGAGGGAGTGATGAATAGGCTCTTTTTTAACCAATCAGCTATAAAAAAAGAAGCCTTTTGACAATCATATGAAGTTGATCCAATGAAATCTTGAGCTCATCAAAAAGGGAAAACAAGCACCTAATGTGTACCTCTCATGGACAAGTTGACATTTTAGTCAAAGAGAAGGTGGCTGAAATAAAGCCAAAGAAAGAACATCTCTCTTACTCCCAAAGCAAGAATGTAAACACACTAAATTCCTGTCAGAACAGTGAGAAACCATTCGACAGTCATGGAGGGCTGTGTATATTCAAGCCTGTGTTTAGTGCATACGATAATAAAGAGTTACAATCTCATCTTGTAGTGTGAGTTTGTTTATGCACACCTGCACCCCCACCCCCACCCCCGAAAAGTAGGTATTCTGAATTTGAACCAGAAGTTAACAGTTAATCACATGGTGTATTATGGATTGCCTCCATGTTTTTAATGGAGCTAGAATATGTAAGAATAGACCAAATAAAGTGATAATCCTAAAAAATACACTGAAACCGTGTCGGAATATGTAGCTAAAACAACAAAACTATGTTGTTGTTTTTTAAAGCATATCAATTTGAGGCAAAATAAATAAGTTGAAAAATGATATCCCACTTGAAATAAAGACATTTTCCAATGTGCCACCAACAGCTAGCCCAAAGCATTAAGCATACAATGCTAATGCTTAGGGTCCCCAGTCCTGTATGACAACTCCAAGAGCATCTGACCTGCAGAATCTGAGTCTAACATTTTTTTTTTTACATTGGCTTTGAAGTCAAGTTCAGTTTGTGTCCCATTCGTTTTTTTATACTGTGGGTTCTTTTGCTTTACCCAGTTATTAGTTAGTTTTATCATACTTACTTTGTTTTTGAACTTTTCCAAATTATTTTACTGACTGATGTTGCTTTCTGTATGTTTTTAATGTGTTTGTAAAGCACTTTTATCAACAAAAAAAAAGAAATCCTGTAGTAATCAAATTAACATGTACATTGACCTTTTGCTTGGCTATTTTTTTTATCTGCAATGTAGATGCAAACCAAATTACAATTGGGTCATCTTTCCTGACTCTGCTAAACCTATATTTAAACACTATACTCTAGATTTGACTGACAAGTGAGTATGTCAGAAAACTAACCTATTATTCACAATTTAACCATTGTAATTTATATAAAATAAATGTGAATTACAATTTGGGCCCCAAATCAATTTCTTCTAAGGGCCCTATAAAATCTCAGACTGGCTCTGATGCAGCAGAGCACTTAGAAAAAACACCATTTATCTGGACTTAAATTCCTACACCCTTTCAGCCCCACCTTTCTCCACCTTTCGCCCCCTCCTTCGGGATTCCTACTTTTTTCCTCGATCTGTGACCCATCAGCAGCACTTTTGTTCTCTGCACCAGTTAACCTTTCTGAATTCCCACATTTTTGTTTTCAGCAGTGAATAAAAAATCTTCCAAACAGCTCATCAGAGCACATTAGTGACTGCTGAAAACAAGTTACAGAATATTATGATCATGAGAACTACATTTTTTGCCGCTGACGCATTGCTAAATTGGACTCTTTTTATGTAGCTGTGTTCGGCATCCATTAGTGTAAAAGTCACACTAAATAGACTGCACAAACCAGAGTCAGAATTTATTGAATTCTTAAAGGAAACGATAAAGTAATGAAGGACTAAAGCATTATTTACGATACTTTGTGCAAATGTGGTTGCATTGTGAACTTAGTTATATTTCAAATGCACCAGGATGTGTTATTTTCAAAAGTCAAACATATAGGTCAGTAAAAATGTCTATTTTGAGTCTAAATGGGGGCAATGAATCATGTTATACAAAAGACTTAAAGAAGATTCTGTAAAGCAGAAGTGTTTTTTGATTGTCTACTTACATATGCAGTAATATCTATCTATCTATCTATCTATCTATCTATCTATCTATCTATCTATCTATGAAATGATTGTGATAATATTATTTGTTTTGTTTTATTGTCAACAGATGACGTGTAGGCTATATGTTCTTTTTAAAAAGAGAAATTTGTCTAAAAATCAAATTCTTACAACATATGGGCAAACTTCTGTCAATAAATGGAATCTGCTCAGGACTTTATTTAAATTCAATCATCCGGTGCAGCCTATAGCTCTATTTCTAGCAACAACCATGTCATAAAAATATATTTTTTTTCTCCATTAAGTCCATTCGCTAAGAATTGAGAACCCTGTAAATCTACCGGACATCTGCTTTAACCTGCATTTAGACAGTGACTCGTTGCGTAAAGGGTTAGTATGATGACTGGAGACATCTTACCTTCGAAAAATCTTTGTAAAGCCTCTGTTTCACCTACCACGTCCATTCTAGCGGGTTCCACATAAAACCTCCATCAAAGTTTCCCCTTGTCCGAACGACACCGATTCGGATTTGGGGGGAACTTTCACATATACATCACGAAATCCCGATTTTATTCAACTTCTCTTCTTGACATAAATGTACCTCTTAACTTCGTCGAAAACAGCTTGGCAATGAACCTATCAGCCAATTCTAAAGCTGCAAAATGGCCTCGCAACTATTTTTGACTTACGGGACGGGAAAAAAACTTTAAAACTTTAAATATAAAATACAAGAATGAAGAGCGCTCCACATGATGACAAGGTTAACACAATCGGCTTGAGAGCGCAACTTCAATTCTCATAAACTTCATAACAAACTGGGAGGAACTTTCTCAAAACACTCTTGTTCCCATAAAAGAAGCAATCAAACTCGACTCTAGAGAAGATTAAAAAACAAACGCGTCAAAATTAGTTTAAAGTAGATCCGGGATTCAGTGAAGCTGGTTGTGTTCCTCCTGCGCCTCTCCCTCCCAGACAGGATGTGTAGCCTACTGCAAGGGAGAGAGTTGGAGGAGAGGAGCTGAGGCAGGTGAGGGATGTTCAACAGCCTTTCTGCAGAAAAATATATCTACTGAGGAGTAAAAGTTTCCTCTTATGCATAAAAAAAATAAAAAACTTACTGGTTATTGCACCTTGAGAGACTCTGGTTTTAGAATTTTTCACACAGTATGACAACAGCAAATATTAGGCAGTCACGTGAAGACTCAATTTATAAACTGTTGGGCAAATAAAACATAAAGTGCAATTTAAACATTCGAGGTTATAAACAGGGGCGAATCCAGTTAGTTTTGAATGGGTGTTCAGATGATGTATGCTGGTAATATAGGGTTACACACCAAAAAGCTATTTTCGGAGTTTTATTGTGCTGTTGTTAAATAGCAGGTAAAATGGCACATCATAAAAATAAAATAAAAATATTAATACATTTCTTTTTTATATAAGTTTTTACTAAATAAATAAAAAAAACAGAAAAATGTGCCTGTTTATACAAGAATTTCAAAGAAAAATTAAACAGGGCCCCTCAGAAAGACGCGCAAATCAACCAAAATATTATAGTTTTTTTATTTATTTGATCTATTCTTATAATAATAATAATAATAATAATAATAATAATAATAATAATAATAATAATAATACAGAAATGTACAAAAATAAACACAAATAGTAAAAGGCATAATAATATAATTTGTTGATATGTTTTAAAATAAATAATTAATAGCTAATTAAATAAATAACATTTGAAAAATTATATCCATAATCTATTCTGCTTATCCTTGAAGGGTCACGCTACACCCTGGCCAAGTCGCCAGTCCATCGCAGGGTATCACAGAGACAAACAGGACAAACAACAATGCACGCACACGTACATACCCAAGGGCAGTTTAGAGAAACCACTTAACCTAACAGTCATGTTAGGTTAATTGTTAACTGGACTGTGGGCGGACGCCAGAATACCCAGAGGGAACACATACTGCACAGGGAGAACATGCTAACTCCATGCAGAAAGACCCCAGGCCAGGATTCAAACCTGGGCCTTTTTTGCTGCAAGGCAACAATGCTATCAAGTGCACTGTGCAGCTAAATATGATGAAACATGTTGCTATAAAGAGGTTTTGCTGGGCAATAAATCTATATTCAAATAAAAACATCAGATCATGATATATACTTTCACTAACTTGGGCAACATCATGGCCACAAAGATGTAAAATTATGATAATGAGACTCTACATAATAAAGTTTTTGGCAACACAAAATAGCAAGATATACCTAAGATAATGAGAAATCTTAGGTTACAAATAAAGTCAAAAGAAAACATTATAATTCATGCTTTCAGGTTTTATTTTGTATCCATGTATGTCTTTAGGGCCTCATAAGTGTTGTGTTGTAATATACATTTAATTGACAGACATTTTAATCTTCTCTTCTGTCTCATATTTTTCCTGAACAGCCTTCAGAAATCTGCAAGGCAAAATGTATATAAAATATTTTGCAATCTCCATTACTCCCATATGAGTTAGCAATCCTTTTTTTCATTAATAATAATTTTAAAAAACATGAAAGCATTCGTTTGATTTTTATCTATCAATCAGCCTTATAAATGATAAATGATTATCTTTGAGGACATATTTGATGTGTAAGCAATATACTCATTTTTTTTCTAATTATGTTAATTCTGACACTGATCTTAACTCAAATTCATTCATCCACTTATTGGGGATGGGGTGGGTGGAGGGAGTTGCTCTAACTTAAGAAACCACATAGCAACAGGGGTTTTCTGTGTGAAGGCTTCTACGGGGAGGATTTGAGGGAATTATCCATTCCTCTCAACGTTGTGAGATACATACACCCTCCACCCCCTCCCCAACAAACAATGCCACTGTGTGCAGCCCCCGCAGCCTCGACACCCACTCCCTCCGTCACCCACATGTGAGATGCTGTTGTGTTGTCTTGTCCCCCCACAGCTGGAGCATCTCGCTGTCCACCCTCCACCCCTCGGCTTTTTCCTCCATTCACCCAAAACAACACCTCCGTTCTTCCAGCCACACTATGCAGATTGTTTCAGAGGACAAGCAAGAAAGAGAAACAGACAGAGGCTGCAGAGGACAATGAAACAGCTGGATATTCTAAAGCAGTTCATTTAGCTTTTCTGCATTTCTTATCTCATAGAGATAAGCAACTGTAAGCATGAGCAGAAGTGAATTGTGTGTTACTCCTGATATGTGTGGTTCTAAGCTCTCTAATTAAATGATAAGATTCTCATTTTCACAGATCCTTTTATGGTTTGGTTTGGTTTGGTTTCATGGTTTTTTCTTTGTGCATATAATGTACAAAGAAAAAAAAAATACATATTTTACAGAAATCCATAGCTATCAGCAGGACAATTATTAGTTGTGCAGTCCACAAACCTCACAAGACAAAGCCATTACTGAAAAAGAGCCACGAGAAATCTAATTTGAAATTTGATAGAAGCCATCCTACTAGGTAACTCAGCAAACATGTGGAAGAAGATGCTTTGAGCAGCTGTGACCAAAGTAAATCTTCATTGAACGTCAAAGCTACATGGAAAATGTTAGGTTTTAACATAAACACACCACACACAGGGCAAAATGTGATGGTGGCAGTATGAAGCAGTAGACATCACTTTCTTCACTGGATACAGGGAACATGGTCAGAGTTTATCATATTTGCAAATCATTTGCATGAAATAAAATACATTGGACATTGTGGTTGTAACATGACAACATGTAAAAGAGTTTATTGGATGTGAATACTATCGCAAGACATAGTAAATAACATTTGAGATTTGTGGAATTAATGACACGCCTTGAATTGCCTTGTGTTGAAAGTGTGCTATACAAATAAAATTGCCTTGCTTTGCCTTGTCTTGTCTTGCCTTGCCTTGAGTTGTATTAGGATAATTCCATATATTGGTTAAAATGGCAGCTATTTCCAATCAGAATCAGAGAGACTATCCTACACAGTAAAACAGCTACGAATATTTTTAACATCAAGATTTTCAATCCATACTCAAGTAATCAGATTAACGGATCTAAAGCCATATTTATACCAAAATAATGCTCTTTTTATAAAAAGATTATTTTCAAAAAAACGTAATAGTACTTATAAGTTTATTTATTGAACTCAATTTAATCAATGAAACACATCATAGAAATTAATTACATGCAGACTGATGTTTGCAAGCCTGTATTTCTGTTAATTATGCCCCCCCCCCCCCCCCCCCGCTTAACACAAATGAGAAATAGCATTTGAGATTATAATAAGATTACATAAAATCAACAAAAATTGAAAAGTATGTTAGCTAAATGTATAATTAAGGCCCATACAACACATTCTACTTGGCTGTATAAAAACATGAATTTTAACTTCTTAATTAAAGATTACATGTTTCACCATCAAATGAGACTTTTATGCATGGTATACACACCAATGTTTATTAAAAGTCTACTGAAGGCTTGTTCATTATTACTGATTTTAATGAAATACATTAATTGCTCAGAAATGGTGATATCATTATTTAACAGGATTGTTCCTCAAAGTTCAGAACATGACTTTTGGAAATCGAAGATATTTGGTGCTATTTGAGGCCAACATTAGCAACAGCTTCCAATGATGGGTGCATGAGGAATGTGGGTTGTAGTACTTTTTCCAGCCAGCGGGAGGAGACGTTTATGTTTTGAAGGTTCAAAGAGGAAGATCAAAATGGCGATCCCAGGACCAGGTATGGTATTTAGACGCGTTGCTATGGTTATTGAACGCTTCTATGCCAACTTAAAAAGAAAGAAAGAATATAATTTATCTAAATCGGTTGTTGTTCTTGTTTTACTTCACTTTGTTTTGGTCTATTTTAATCTACAGGAAGATCTGCGGGTTTGGTATCCTTTTTTATGTCGTAGGAATAGATGCACATCGAAAAATCATGAAAACACATCGTCCAAACACAGTGATTCTTAACTGCATCCAGCTGTCCTCCGTTACCCTGCAGCTGCTTCTGAACCTGACGGGCGTCTACTTCGTCTTCTATTTCCTCTTCACTCTCAGCCTAATCATCAAAAAGAGTCAGGGATGCCAAATGACCCTTTTTAAAATTTATATCTTTGTATAAATATATATATTTATATATAGATATAGATATAAATATAAATCTTTTTTTATATTTATATATATATGGCGTTTACTGAAACTAATAACAGTTACTAATGTGTGTGCTGCTGTTAGGCTTGGAACTGCCGTATCCTTCTGATGCGCTGGTCTGTGATGTTGGTCTGCTGTTCCTCCTGGCTTCACTGGAGTTTGTGCATTTCTACTGTGGTAAAGAAAAAGTTCATACTTACAGAAATCTGCTTTACTGTAAATACAGCGTGTTAACGAGCCTTTAAATCCACTAAATAATATATAGGCCTAATGTGAAACTCTAATTCAGTCACACTGTTCTCAGTATCATCAAGCTATCGCAGAAACCAAGGAAAGCCTGTAGCACTGAACACACAAACACATCAGTCATTTTTAACTCAGAAATACTTCCTAAACCGAATATGTAAACTGGAGTAAGTAAAGGGTACTTAAATGAAAGTCTGTGACCCAGAAATAGCAGGTTAATAACTAAAGAGTTTTTATTCATATTTAGGTGGAAGGCAGGCCTATAGACAGAAAATGAGAGAAAAGCACAGATTTTTCTGATGAGAACATTTGAAAGACTGTGTCCTGAATCGTTATTAACCAAGAGCACGTCAAAAGATTGTATAACAGTATAAGGCAAGGCAAGGCTATTTTATTTGTATAGCACACTTTCAACACAAAAGTAATTCAAGGTGCATGATGATTTGGTGGTAAAGAAACCAAACGTGATAAAAGCATGGAAAGTAAAAATAGCAAAAACATATGAGTAAGACAAAAATACTAACAAATAACAGCAAAAAAACTGTGTAAAAGTATGAAAATTAGGTGCTTTACAAGGTGCGTTACATGATTTGTTGGAGAGCTTTTGATTAAAAACAATAATTTTAGGGAAAGCATAAAAAAATTATGTTAAAAAATGATAGAACATTTTAGAGCATTACTCAGAGGCAGTAAAGATTTCATCTTTGATTTAAAAGAGCCTAAAGATTCAGCTGCTTTGCATTTGTCTGGAAGTTTGTTCCAGATTTTTGGGCATTGAAACTGAAAGCTGCTTCTCCACGTTTGGTTCATAAACCAGTAGGAGTATTTTAAAGTCAATTCTCTGAGCTGCAGGGAGCCAGTGTAAGGACTTCAGAACTGTCGTAAGTTGTTCTACTTTCCTGGTTCTAGTTAGGACACAAGCAGCAGAGCTTGGGATCAGCTGCAGCGTTATGATTGACTTTTTAGGTAGACCTGTGATTACACTTTTGCAGTAATCAATCAGACTAAAGATGAACGCATGAATGAGTTTTTACAAGATCCTTTTTTAGTCCTTTATTCCTAGAAATATTCCTCCAGTGATAGAAGGCTGACCTTGTTATTGCCTTTTTGTGACCCTGGAGGTGCAGGTCTGAGTCCATTATTACAACTAGATTACGCGCCTGATCATTCTTCTTTAGGTCCAAAAATATTTCCTTCAGTTTTGTTTCTGTTCGGCTGGGGAAAGTTATGGGACATCCAGCTATTGATTTTGTCGATACACATACTTAGTGCATGGATCGGTACATATTCACCTGGTGACATTTTAATGTACAGATGAGTATCATCTGCAGAGTTATGGTAATTCATCTTATTGGTTGTTACAATCTGGGCTAGTGTGAGCATGTAGCTATTAAATAGAAAAGGGCCCAAGCCTCAGGGAACCCCGCATTTGATTTCTGTTCGTTTTGATGAAACGTTTCCTACGGAAACAAAGAAATCCCTGTTCTTCAGGTAGGACTCAAACCAGTCAAGTACTGTACCAGAGAGTCTGACCCAGCTCCCCAGTCGATCCAGTAGTATTTTATGAGGAACATTGTCAAATACCGCACTGATGTCCAACAGAAGCAGCACTCTGGTTCTACCACAGTATTTATTTATGCGAATGTCATTGAAAACTTTGACGAGGGCAGTCTCAGTGCTGTGATGAGCACGGAAACCAGACTGATAAGTATCAAAGCAGTTGGTCGTCGTTAGGAAACTACTTAACTGTTGAAACACAGCTTTTTCAATAATCTTGCTGATGAATGAAAGATTAGAGATTGGCTTTTAGTTCTGCATCAGTATGTTGTCCAGGTTGTTCTTGTTTAGTAGTGGCTTTATAAAGAAATACATTTTGTTGTGTCTAATAACGTTTATTTCTATGTTTACATAGAAGTCAGCTCGTCACATTTTCCCAAGTGGAAAAAAATCACTCGACAGAAGTGATCAGCATAATGATAACTACTTCTCATCGTCTGCAGGTGTGAAGGGCAATCTGACGGAGAATGAGAAATATATTTTTGGGAACATCATTGTGACGGCGACAACTATCTTATTAGCGATCTACTTCCTGGTGTGGCAGACTTACGTCATGAGAGCAGATGTAATAATCAGCAGTGCCTTAGTCGCTGTTTATGGTGCAGATGGAGTCCTGGCCTTAAGCACCCTAGCCAGACTGGCAAGGTTGGTTCCAATATTATGAGGTTGGATGAACTTATATAAAACTCTACAACAAACATTTTTCCAATGTTTACAATGTACTGAACATGGCTGCATTTATAACTAGAGTCAAATGGAAATTTGTGCATTTAAATATTTAAAATCTTTGAGATTTATTCTGTCTGCAATTTAAAATGATCTGTGTAAGCTTTAGAAATCAGGATAAATGAAGAAGACTGTGCAAGTTATGTTTTTTGCATTATTTTTGCACATGTTTGCACCATAAGCAGTCTGGCAAATTAAAGTATCTCATGTCAAACATAAGACAAAACACTACGTTATCTGATAAAGAGATCCAGGCTCCATTTATGTTGATTGACAAGATATCCTGACGTAATTAGCTTCTCATATGTTTGTTTTGAATGGCTTGACAGCAGTGAGCTTTTCTTTGTCGCTCAGACTATTGTTCAGGATTGGCTCACTTTAAGACATGCCTACATTATTAATATGGATATCATTTATCCAAGTGACACATACACCTGACATTGTCAGCACATTTAATTCTTTTTCTTCTGAAATAAATTTAAATTCATGTTGGGACTAAAATGATGGATTCAAAATTCAGTACCCGGGCAAAGAAAGCTTAACATTGTGCTATAGTGGATAGTTCTGTTGTTTACCAGGTGGGTTGTTTAATGGATTTTGCTCCTGACTACCAGTAGTTCAAATTTGTCCTCTGTGGAGGACATTTGTAAACCTGAATATCTCTTACCCACTGCATACTACTGCATTAACTCCTTTTGCTATCTACAGAGGACATTTAGGGCTTTTCAATGATACCAAATGTGAAGGGGTGGGCTTTGGTACCTTTTACTTCCTCATTCAGGAAAATGGCGTCCGTCTCTGCAAGCACATTTTACGGGAAGAGGAAAAGTAAGTGCATAATACTTTTTATTGAGCAAATTTTGGCTTAAAATGTTGTTGGCATATTTTATATAAGTCTCTTAAGAACACATTAAAGCATTTTCTGAATTATTTTAGGTCTATTTTAGTGTAGTATCTAAGTATTTAAAACATGTCCTCTGTAGTGGACATATGTAGTTATTTCCTCCAATTTGTTCTGTTTTTTTAAATGAAAGAAAGGGAGTGATTCTCAGAAGCAGAGAGAATTTTACTGCAAATTGTTGATGGAAACTCAGATATTGAGCTGTCTGATGAAGATCAAGATGCAGTGTTTGAGCCAGAGGCAGATGATTCAGGGAACTCTGAGGATGAGACTCAGGCAGGGCAATCAGATGCAGAGGAGTCAGATGAGGCAGAACAGTCTACATCTATGTCCAGTCGGCGTCCACTGTGGAGCAATAATTCCAAGTACACATTGAGTTTGTATTAAAAAAGAATAACTTACTTTCTCTAACAATTGAGCCTCATTTTAATCATTTTTTTCATCCTTCATTGGTTTTCTTTAGATTCGAATTCCAACTCGATGATCCTCCCATTATTCAGAGCAATGATGCCATGACACGCCAAAACTGGACACCAATGGATTATTTTAAGCAGTACATTGATGACTTTGTGTTTGAAGAAATGGCCCTGTGCACAAATCAGCGTGAAGTCCTTGTGTCTGGAGCAACCCTAAATACCACTCCTGAAGAACTGAAGACGTTCTTTGGAAATTCTATTTACATGGGCTGTCTAAGATATCCAAACATTCAAATGTATTGGGCCTCAAATACCAGAGTTCAAATTGTGGCAAAATCCATGACCAGAAATCGGTTTTACAAGCTGAGAAATTCCATTAAGATTGTCAACGACCTTGACGTTTCAGAAGATGAAAAAGCAAGTGATCTCTTGTGGAGAATCAGGCCACTCTTGACCAAAGTAAGGCAAGGGTGTCTAAGTCTGCCTAGAACAGGAAAATTGTGCATTGACGAGCAAATGATCCCATTTACTGGTCGATGCCCAGTGCGCCAGTATGTACCGGGCAAGCCTAACCCAACTGGATTGAAGGTGTTTGTCTTGGCCGCACCCGCTGGTCTGGTCTTAGACTTTGTGGTCTACCAAGGCAAGACTACCTTCAGAGTAACAGAAGGAAAGGGCATTGGAGAGCAAGCTGTTCTTCATTTGACAGAGTCTGTTCCCCAAGGAGTCCACCTGTTCTTCGACAGGTTCTTTACAACAATCAACCTCCTCGACACCCTGATGGCAAAAGGGATGACAGGCACTGGAACCCTCATGAAAAACAGAGTTCCAAAGGAGTGCAAGATCATAGGGGACAAACTCTTCAAAAAGAAAGGAAGAGGGGCATCAGTGATGGTAATCAGACGCAGCCCTCCTGAACTTGCCGTGATAAAGTGGTTGGACAACAAGCCAGTTGTCTTGGCATCCTCTGCCTATGGCATTGAACCCCAGGACACACGCAGAAGATGGTCCAAGAAAGACAAAAGGTTTGTCCAGGTGTCAAGGCCACAGGCAATTGCTGAGTACAATACCAACATGGGTGGTGTGGACTTGGTTGACCGAATGTTGAGTTTCTACAGGATGGCCTCTCGCACTAGGAAAGTGCAAGGTTTTCCTTTGTGTTTCCAAGAAGGGGAATGGCTTTTTGAAGTATCATTCCAAATGAGCACAGCAAAGAAAAACAAAACAAAAGTGATGATAAACAGTTATATGGATGTTCAACCCAATATGTTCACTTTTTTCTATTTCCTTTGGGGCTGACTAGTTGCCATCAAGGTTCCGTTTTACATGTATGGCGTTCCGATGTCCACTGCAGTGGACACATTATATCATAAAAATAAAAACTTAAAAAATCAAAAAAATGTTTTCAGTATTTCATTTACCTTACAAAGAATGGGGAATTAAAAAAAAAAGGTGATTGGACAATTTTTTTTCTTCTGGTAGTCAGGAGGATATAGGTTAAGGATGATTGAGTGCTGTAAGTGGTCTTAATATGATCTCCTTTCTTTCTTGTTTTTCAGCGTGTATTCGTGAGAAAGACTTTATTTTATCATCATGTCCTACAGTGAACTCAGAAGTTAACTGCATTTCAAAGACAGAACATGCCAATTCTGAAATTAATGTTTGGATGGTTCAAGTGTTTTCACTGTCAAATAAAACTAAACTATGATTAAACTAGTTTTGTTTTACTTTTAATTTTCTGATTCTTGCAAGCTTAAAAAAACTACTAAATGTGTAATGAAATATATTTACAAAGTTTATTTTATTTTAAGTATTTCTGTGGCTCCTTGAGATAATCTGGACCAAAGTGAAACAATAAATAGCAAACCCTTTTCTATCTGTTTCTGAAAATCCAGGGTCAGGGAAAGTGTTTCTGTGTCCGGATAAGTGTGGAAACAGAAGGGAGCATAGAAAAATATGAGCATTTTTCCCAATATCTGAATTAGTCTGTGATTCTCTGAGTTTGCAAGTTCAATATTTACCCCTTGACCGCTATAATAATATCTGTCATATTTTGGTGTTATACATAAAAACATGTAGAAACTCAGTCCCTTGGATCACTCTTATTAAAACTTTGCAAACGTTTAGTTTCAGTGTGTTACTTATTTTGTCCAGCAGAGGGTATAATAGTTTTAGAATGTGAATCAACCTTTTGAAGAACTCAGTTTCTTTCTTCTGTTTTTATTATAAAACACGTTCTTTGTATCTGAATTTTAATGTTATTTGAAAAATCAGTGTGAAAACTACTTCCAGCCCTGATCTGAGCTTACACACAGAAATAACAGCTTAAATCCAAATTAGTATTGTGGGATAACATAAACTGGTCCAGTAAAATGAAATAGCAAAGAATAACATATAACCATAACCAAAACGTTTTCAAACTGTGTTCTCTACGATGATTTCCTGAGTGCATTTAATGTCGGTACTGATACACTTTCAGTGTTTGTCCTTTACAGCTCCACTTTTCTCAAACAGGTGATTTCTCAGTACTGACAGCTAAAGTTAATGATCAAACCAATTGACAAGGTTCCCAAAGTAACCACCTTCAAAACAAATCACATATCAGAGTACTTGTGGTTGAATAACAGGTGAGCACAGATAAACACTGACTGTAGGTCAGCCAACCTGTACGTCTGTCCTTGATACCTCGAGAGGTACTTTATTCTCATGACTTTTAGTTTAAAGTCTTAAACAACTCGTTCATGTAATTTGCTCTGCATAACAACAGCATTTTGTGGTTGAATTTCTTTGGAGGGACCAGAGAGAGATCATTGTGAGTGAGTGATACTGAAACCTGGGCAGCCATCCATGCAGTCACTCTGAGGAATCCAGCCAGTTTAGACTAGTCCCTGCTTAGTGTACAAAATAAGCCTTTGGATAGTGAAAAACAATACCACACATTTCTGAAGAGTTTTTACGTAATAAAAAGGTTATGCTGCTATATTAAGGCTGTAAAAAATGATCCACCACATAATCTATTAGGTCTGTCAGGGTAAAAAAAAAAGAGCTTTTTCTTGAACAATGATCAGAGTGAGTCCTTCAGGTGATTTTGATATTTAATAAGCATGTTGGCAAAAAAAGTAAGATAATATGTGCACCCAGAACAGTGGTATGCCCGGTCTCACCCTCTTTGACTGCTTTGTGGCATGGTGTGGAAACAATCATCTTACCTTGAATGTGAACAAAACAAAGGAGATGATTGTAGATTTCAGAAGAAACAGGGATAAGTCAAAGACTGTATCTATCAAGGGAGAAGAAGTGGAGGTGGTTGAGGATTACAGATACCTCGGAGTTCACCTGGACAACAGACTGGACTGGAGAATCAACAGTGAAGCCGTCTACAAAAAGGGACAGAACAAACTGTACTTTTTCAGGAAGCTGAGGTCCTTCAAGGTTTCCAGCAAGATGATACACATCTTCTGTGGTGGAGAGTGTCATCTCTTCGACCATCATCTGATGGAGTAGAAGCATCAGAGCCAGGGACTTAAAACGGCTCAACAACCTGATAAAGAAGGCTGGTTTTGTTCTGGGGTCACATGTGGAACAACTGGAGATAATGTTGCATTGAAGGATTCTTCATAAAATTAAAAAGATTATGGACACGCTGAGCATCCTCTTCATGAAACTATCCTACAGCAACAGCATCGCTGCAACACAGACAGCTACAGGAAATCCTTTCTCCCCACAGCCATCATGGTCTACAACAACTTCTGGAAAAATGAATTAGTAATGAGCTACAACAACACTTAATTTCCTTCTGGGATCAACAAAGTATTTTTTCATTGAATTGAATTATTCCTAATATTTTATACTATTTCTTATCTATCTATCTATCTATCTATCTATCTATCTATCTATCTATCTATCTATCTATCTATCTATCTATCTATCTATCTGTGTGTAGTATGTGTCAAATATCAATGTACCTAGGGATACATGTCAATCAATGTAAGATTTTTTTTTCGATAACAAACTGTATGTTTCATTTGTTTGAAACAGACTGCATTCAGTGATTTTCAGATGAAGAAGCAGCAAAGCATCTAAAATAATATAAAAATGTGTTTGTTAAATTAAAATAATTACACTTATTACATACTTATTTTACATTACTATTAGGGATGCACCGATACTGATACTGATATCGGGCCGATACCGTTCTAATGCAGTTGTACTCTATAAAGTTAACTGATAACATGAACTCATACTTAACATGTGGAAACTGCAATTATTTCACAGAAAATGTTTATTTTTCATTTGAAATTGTAGTTTTATGCTCATTTTTATTTTTATTTTTTAGGTAATTCACCATCATTTGTTGTAACAAGCAGAGAAGAAAATAAATCATGTCTATGAATTCAATGCATTTTGTGTGTGGTAGCAGTATTGGCATTGGTTCTCGGTATCGCCAAGTACGAAATATCGGTATCGTATTGGTTTGAAAAAACATGGTATTGTTGCATTTCTTATTACTATGCTTATTTTTCAGTTAAAGTGAAAAAAAAAGAAGAATTTTTCAAATAAAAAGGGAACTCCCTCTTATGTAAACAAAATATTTTTCCAATCAAATAGAGAAGAAACTGCCCCCTATTCACCATCAGCTGGTATACATAAAAGCACCCAGGAAATAACTTAAATCAAGTGTTTGCTTTTCAAAGTATGAAAATGTCTTTAAAGTGACTAATTAATTTAGAGTAAAATCATTTACTAACCAAACAACAGAGTGAGGTCTGAGGTTGGCCCCGCCCCCTTGGGTTTAGTTACCTGTTCAGTAACCATCCCTCACATGTACCGCCTCTCCTTCTTCTGTTGCTGTTTTCTCAGAAGTGATTGCTCTCAGTAGGAGGCACATTCAGATCGTCGGACTTTTTTCTTTCTTTTTTTTAAGCGAAAAGCGAAGTTCTTTTTGCATCGACAGGTTTCCTGCGGGGTTATTTCTGCACAGAAGATTTAAAGATGGTCGGCTGACGTCGGGAGCGCTGTCTGAACCCACGTGTGTCAACTTCAACATCCAGTCTGCAAAACTGGTCAGTAAGTCTCTATAAGGCGGTGACCGAAGCGCCGTTTAAACGCCCAACGTGAAACTCGGAAATTGTCGTTATTAAACCTCATTCAGTCCATTGGCTTTGCTCTCACATGAATTAATTGTGCCTTGGAAAGGACTTTCTCTCGGTTTAAATAGCACCTAGTCTTTAGGATACGTAATCAGGTGGTGTTGTGCAGAAAGTGTGGTGAGTGTTTAGGGTAAACAATTTGATCGAGGTTATATGCACATAATCAACAACGTAAAGCAGTTTTAAAAGCGACCACAATGGCAGACATTTTTAAATAGCAGTAGTGATTAGTGAACAGTGATCTGTTACTCTTTTGCGTTTTGTCATTAAAAACAAGCAAAAATTACAAAGGCTTAGATCCTCTGCATGGCTGGTTACAGGATACAGTTTAACTCATAAAAATTTTTTTCTTGTTTAATTTTGGAAAAACCGGGTGTTCCTGGACTTTTAGGCTCACCCCGACTTTTTAAAATCGCAGTCTGCACAAAGCGTGAAAAGTAATTTGAGCTACTGACAGTTAATAAACTGTGGAGCTGTGAATTTTTAATTTAATTGAGGGCAAATGTATATGAAATAATCCCCAAGTTTGATCAGCTTCAACATATTTCAATGATTCAGAATTGGAACAGTTTAGCTGTTTTGTTCATTTTTTCTCATGTTTAAGGGATGTTTGCTTTCAATTGTTCATCACATATCGGTATAGATACTATACATATATAATTTACTCACTGAAAGCATGAGGGATTAGTAAAATAACTATTAATTTGACTTTATTTGAATTAATTTGGAACTTAGTACCTATACCTTAGTTAAATACTTTTTTAGGGGTCATATTTAACTTCTTATGATAAGTGACGGACTAGAAATAGGTGCAAATAAAAAAAAAATAAATTCAGTGGTTTATTTTTAGTCTAAAAAGGCAGTTAGATTAAAAATGGTTAACCAAAGTTCCATGATTCAATGAAAGAATCATCTAGCCTAGTTGTTGATGAGTCGTAATTAAAATAAAAATGTTAATACATTTGTGAACATTTATAGATGCTCTAATTGAAAAAAAGTAATTTAATGTGTAATCCATGATTAAAATCTGAATCCATTGGTTTAAAAATATGAAATAATTTAAACATTTATTCAAATATTTTAAAGTAACCATGAAATAGTTTCATTTATTACGGTTCATCTAGAGACTTAACATCTCTGATGCTAGTTGATATGCGCAAGGACTCCCTTTCAGACCAATCCTCTTTAGAGCAGTCTTAAGTCCTGCCCACTTACTCTGAGAGATAGAAGAATCCTGTCCTGCTGTACGAAGGCATGAAATAATTGGCTGGCTGTGAAAATACTATGCTTCTGTTTTATTTTATGATGACATATTCAACAAATTCTGTTTTTATACATTGTAGATTGTGTGATAGTGTTGTTTGTTGTTGTTTGCCAATGTTGCCAATTAACAACCATTATAAATAATAATGTATTAAATATCTATATTAAACCGTGATGGTTTTGAGAATAAAGAGTCCAGAAACTATAGAGGTTTTGCTATCAGAGAACATCAAAATTATCTATTTCACTTACATATTATTACTTTGGTGATGTAATATTTTATCTGGCATCTTCTCTGTGTTTTTATTTTATTTGACCATTTCATCCGGATATTTAGCACCACACTCGGTCTTAATTACATCATTTAGTACTGTGGTCAGACGAAAGTGGTGGCGTGTGGTTTTACTGGCCCAGCGTACAACAAATTATCCAACCCTAATGTGTGAATCATAGTGCTTTTAATGGAAAGATCTCTAGCATTTATAACAGCTTAAGATGTTAAGATTATTCAATTGAATGGCCTTTTAATCAGATATGCACTATCTCTTTCCAGATGGTTTTTCAGTGTCTGTAGGTCAAAGTCCAGATTGCTCATGTAAGAGCACAATCAGATTTTAATAAAGATTACACAAGTTATCGCTGTCAGTGTTTTCCGGTTCTGCTTTATTTTAAACGTCGTTGTGACCAAATTTAAACAGAAAATGCAAGCTTCTTAAAGGCACCTTCTGTAAGTACTGACTTATTTTTCACTGCAGCGGTTCATTCAGCTTTAGGTGTGTTAGGGGGCGTGTTTCTCAGAAGCGACTATATTAAAAGGATAGGTATATCGTCTTATTGTTTGTTTATTTGGTTTAAACAGAAAAACTAATGCTCTGCAGGTTTAAAACTCAGCCTTAAGTATAGTAAACTCTTTTAAAATGTTTTTTCTAGACTCTTCTTAATCTTATTTCTAGATTCAAGTCACCTTACACTCCTTGAAAAGATGTGTGCAAAACCTTTAAATAAATCATATTTTCATTGCTATGACATATTCTTAGATTACAGTTATCCTATAAATAATTTTTAAAGATTTTTTTTAACCTTCCCAACCATGTTTCTCAATGCACACATTGAAAAGATATGCTGAACTCCTCGTTCAGCAATATTTGTCATGGTTTGAGTTGTTTTAAGATCCATTATTACAGTTCTGCCTCCAGATTAATATTTCAATCAATATTTCAATGTAATCTGTACTATAAAAATGTGTTATTTAAACATAATCTATTTGCATCTCAATTGACATAAACTGGGCCATTCATTTTTGCCCAAATTGTACCTCCAGCAGCAGCGCCTAAACAACTCTAACCATACCCCCCTGCTGCCACATGCCTGACCAAAACAATGACCTGCTGCTTGAAGTTTTAAACTCTGCTTGCAGACATGACATGTAGGCTACAATCAGAACAAAAACAACCCTCTTTAGCTGACAAGGAAAATACACAAAGCGTTGTTTTGAGATAATTTCCCCGTGAGGCAGACAAGGAGGTAAAAACTATACAACACCAATGTTTGAAAGGAACTTAAAAAGTGTTAGTGAGCATTTCTCATTTGCCAAGATAATTCATGCCATCTTACAGGTATGGCATATCAAGATGCTGATTAGAATGCGTGGATATTGCACAGGTGTGTCTTAGAATGGCCACAATAAACGGACCATTGGAAACGTGCAGTTTGATCACACAGCACAATGCCATAGATGTTGCAACTTGTGAAGGATCAAGCAATTGGCATGTCTACCAGAGCTCTAATCCATGAAATTAATATTAGTTTCTTTAACATAAGCTGTCTCCAAAAGCGTTTCAGAGAAGTTGGCAGTACATCCAACCAGCCTGACATCCACAGATGCAATGTAACCACACCAGCCAAGGACCTCCACATCCATAATGTTCACCTCGTGATCGTATGAGACTAGCCACTCAGACACTTGCTGTAACAACTGCTCTACTAAACCAAAGAATTTCTGCACCAACTGTCAGAAACCGCTCAGGGAACTAGTCTACATCCTCATCAGGGTCTGAGTCTGGCGGCAGTTCATTGTCGTAGCTGAATTGAGTGGGGAAATGTTCACATTTGATGTCGTCTGGAGAGGTGTTCTGTTCACAGAAGAATCTTGGTTTTCACTGTCCGAGGCAGATGGCAGACGGCGTATGTGGCGTCATGTGGGTGAGCAGTCAACGTTGTGGACCAAGTGGCCCATGGTGGTGCTGGAATTATGGTATGGGCAGGCATATTTTATAGAGAATGAATACATTTGCATCTTATTGATGGCATTTTGAATGCACAGAGATAACGTGACCAAATCCTGAGGCCCATTATTGTGCCACTCCTCTTCAACCAATCACCTCATGTTACAACATGATAATGCTCGGCCCTATGTTGCAACGATCTGTACTAGGGGTATGCAGATACTTTGGCATTCGTACTCTGTATCGGCAAGTACTCTGATCCATGTATCGGTATTGTATCTGTTTGAAAAAAGTGCTATCATTGCATCCCTAATCCGTATACAATTCCTGAAAGCTAAAAACATTCTAGGTCTTGCATGGCCAGCAAACTGACCAGACAGGTCACCCGTTGAGCATTTTTGTGTGCACTGCGTGAGGCAAATTGTAGCCACATCAGATACTGACTGGTTTTCTGATCCTCCCCCCAGACTCCTCCAGTAATGCAAAAATGCACATTTCAGAGTTTCCTTTCACTGTGGCCGGTCCTGTGCAGTATCCATGCCGTCTGATCAACACCTTGATATGCCACACATGTGAGATGAATTGTCTTGGCAAAGGAGAAGTGCTCACTAATATACATTTGGACAGATTTTTAAGAAGTATTGTTCTTTTCTGTTTATAGAAAATGTTCTTTGAGTTCAGCTCACAAATATTAGAGAAAAAAACAATATATATAAAGTCTGCTGTTTAAAACGTATTTTTACTGTCCAACCTGTTTCATACTTAAAACATCCGGTTTTACTAATAGATCCAGTTGATCCATTGGAACGAATTAGGTGACAACACTCACCAACTACAAATGTTCACTACAAATATTAATGTAATCATTAATGGTTCCATTAAAAATTTAAAAATAAAAATCGATACATTGCTTTTGAATATTGATACGAAATATAGTGACCTAAAATATCACGATATATTGACGTATTAATATTTCCTTACATACTTAATATTTATATAGCTAACACAGCACTTATCTGGATGACAAGTCATCTTCTGTAATATTTTTCCTTTGATATTCATATTGCCCTCCACACCCATTGGGGTCCCAGTAAATATGTGTAAATAATGTATTATTTCCTTCCTTCCTTCCTTCCTTCCTTCCTTCGATCACTTCTTTCCTTCACAGAATGGCATCTTGGAGTCCCCAAAAAGTTAAACAATTATAGTGGTTTCAAGCATACTTTTTCCCAGGTTTGTCGCTAATTGTGGCCGACAGTGTATCTCGACGATAAAGCTGTCACTGCTCAGTAGAAAGCAGATGCAGGTGCACTGGTGGCCTTGTGCCGGGAGGTTGACAACACATGACACTGAGCCAGTCTTCTTCAGGCGTCAACCACCTCCTGAATGCTGGAGCAGGAAGAACAATCCGTAGCAGATTTCACTTTTAGAAAAGTAAATACTCTTTGTCATGGCAGTTTTAAGCCATGGAGCCACACTGCCAGAGACAGGCTTTGAGAAGTGTGGGTGTGATCTCTCATTTTATTTCTTTAAGAGGATTTCAGAAGATTACTGCTATAAGCTGTTTTTTAAAAATGATCTCCATGAAGAACATACCTCTAACTGTCACACTGAGTGTATAGATCCACCAACACCTACAACACTAACTGCTCGGTACAGTAAGTTTACGATTTGCCATGCATGATGGTTGATCAGTGGTAGAGAGCCAAACACAAGGCCACTTTCCAGCAGCTAACGCTGCATAATTCTTCAGTCTGCTGGTGACACAGGATCTTAACCTCTTGCCACCAGTTAATAATACAAACAACTGCTAGCTTATGTTGCTCTTTGGTGTTTAAAAGTCAGATAACCCGATTATTATCTCCAGTGTTAACTTTTGCTCACTCTTCTCATTAACAAACACCTATAAAGATGAAATGATGTAATTAAAGCATTAATACATCAGTAGACCCCTTTTTTGATGTTTTGGACATTATTAGGTTTAAAGATTAGGAGTATTATATTAGTCTGTTCACTTAGAGGTCTGTAGACCTGATGTTCATTGCACTACCTGGGTTTCTATGCCTTCACAGCTAAGCCAAAGGCCTGAGGCGGAAGGGTGCGGGAAGGTTTTGTTTTCTCTTTTTCTGCTCCTCCTAGTCCTTCCGATTAAGGAACAGGGCTCTATTACACATTGCTTTGTTTTCCTGGAAGTCACGCTAATAATGCTAAGCAAGTATAGTTCACGCAGTGTGAAAATCCATCTAAATTAATGTGCTTTTAGTTATGCATGCATAGTTCTCAATGGAATGGATCTGATTACGTATTACGTATCAGCCTGCTGTCTGTTTTTGTCCCAGAACTGCCCCCCCCCCCCATCCCATCACTACCAGCAGTGCTTGATCCACACCTGGTTTTTGAACGGGGGATGAACCGGCTGCACACCCCAACTCTTGATCTGACTGAATTAAACACCTTGAGCTCTTTAACATTTTTACATTAAAGACTTGTATAAGAACAGTGACCTGCGGAAAGTATACAACCTTTTCACATTTTCTTCTTGGTGAAACTGTAAAGTTGAATCCACAGGATTTTCTTGGAATTTGTTATAAACCACTAATATAAAGTACATTTTCATTGTTCAGTGGAAAGCCAATGATACCTGCTTTTAATACAGTCCTTTTTATAAAAATCTAAGAAGTTTGGCCTGGATATATTTTCAGCATGCTTTCCTCTGATATTCAGCTGAAACTAACTGCTGGAACTAACTGAGGTTGTCCTGTTTATTAATATTATTTAAACTAATATCACAGATGTTATGCAAAGGCCCCAGAGCTCTGTTACTGAGCAATAGTAAATGAAGAACATAATGATATCTAAAAGATCACACCACATTAGGTCCAGGATCACGTTTAGGAGGAATTACCTCGGCACATGGTAGTGGCAACATGACATGGTGGGGATGATTTTCTTTAGCAGAGAAAATGAAGGTGGACATACTAAAAAAACAAAAGTCTTTAGATTCACCTTCCGACAAGGTCCTAAGCATACAGCCGGAGCTGCTGTGGAGTAGTTTACAACAAAGCATAATCATGCATTTGAATGGCCTAGTCAAAGTGCAGTCCTAAATCTAATTGAAAATCTGGGACATGTCATGACAATTGATGCTCACGTTTAATTTTTTTTTTCCACTTCACAGTTCTGCTTTGCTTACTCGCATATCCCAATAAGACACATTAAAGTACGTTGAAGGCAAAATGGGAAAATGATCAAGAGGTGTGAATAGTTCTGCTAATGAAACCTATTTCCCAGGAGATTTTACCTGGTGTTTTGCTATGGTAGAAATTTTAAATTCAGTTAAATAAATAAGAAAACATACTAAAAATTCGGAATGTGCTATCAGTGTATTTTTTTTAAATTGGTATGTTCCTTATAAAACCATGATTGAACCCATGCTTTGCAGATAAAAATGTATTATCCCTCTTACTGATTTCTTGATGTTTTGTCACACCAAAATATTTTAAATCATCATAGAAGTTTCAGTATTAGCCCTAAATCATCTTTGTGATTACAGTTTTTTTCTTAAATAATGGTTTTATTTATTAAGGAGAAAAAAAAGCTATCCAAACGTATCTATGCCAGCATTTGTCAGCAACGTCTACCTTCAAGGGTTTGCAATAACTGGCAATTAAATTGGTTTAAAGCACTAGAGGGATCATTGCAAAATTGATTTAATCTAGCCACATTGGTGAGTTTTCAAGCAACAACTTAAGTTCTTACCACTATAACTCAATTGGATTTAAGCCTGATCCTTGACTAGGCCAATCCAAAACCTTATTTATTTGACTACTTATTTTTTTTAGTCATTAACTGGTGGATTTGCTTGTGTCTATGGATCATTGACAGAAGCATACGCCTAGATTGATTTAAATGATAAATGGACTGTATAGCGCTTTTCTAGTCATACTGACCACTCAAAGCGCTTTACATTGAAGCCACATTCTCCCATTCACACTCACATTCATACACCGACACCCAACATGGTAGGAGATGTTTTTTGGGGTTAAGTGCCTTGCCCAGGGGCACATCGACATGTGACTGGAGGAAGCTCTACCACTGAGCCACAGTCACCATTTATCTACACAAACTGATGACTGGAAAATCTCCTTTTCTGGTTGAGAGCAGAACCCATCGTTCCATCAGTTATAGCAAGTACCCCCACACCATTACACTTCCATCACCATGCTTGACTCTCAGTATGATGTGTTTTTTTTTCTGAAGTGCTGTGTTAGTTTTACGACAAAAGACTTATTTTTTGGCAAATCTGTAACAAGTCTTTTTTTCGTTTTGGTCCGCAGCGGTTTTCACTTTGAAACTCACATTAATACTGTTTTTTCCCATTCAATAATAGCACTATACCCTCGCGATTTTGTAACTTTTTCCAAAATAATGAAATTAACAGAATTTTTCTCCCTTTGTTTTAAATAACGTGAGGGCTTGATGTGTTGCTTTCTGGGATTTGTTTAGTCTATTTCATGTTGTAAAACATCCAACCATCCATTATCTATTCTGCTTATCCTCAAGGGGTCATGGGGGTGGCGGGGATGCCTATATCCAGCAGTCATTGGGCGAGAGGCGCGGTACACCCTGGACAAATCACCATTCCATTGCAGGACAGCACAGAAAGACACACTGGACAAACAACCAAGCATGCACACACTCACACCAAAGGACAATATAGAGAGACCAATTACCCTAACAGTATTGTTCTTGAACCGTGGGAGGAAGCCGGAGTACCTGTAAGGGACCCATGTGTGCAAACGCAGAAAAACCCCAAGCCAGGATTCAAACCCATAACCTTCTTGCTGTAAGGCAACAGTGCTACCAACTGTGCCACTGTGCAGCCCCACGTTGTCAAACAGATTCTATTAAATGAGTTTCTAATTCTATACCTGCCAGGCAGTAATTAGGTGTAGGTCTATTAAAATAGGTTTTCCAAAAAAATATTTAATTAATAATTTAAAAGGGGCATAATTACTTTTTTACTGTGGGCTGAATGGTTTGGTTATCTTTTCTCACCTAATTTAAGTCATAATTTGTCACAATCGTGTGCCGCAAGATTCAGTCATGTCCGTGTCATTTAATTTAAATGCAAGTCTGATGTTTGACTGGTTAAATCAGTATGTAAGTAAGTTTTGCTTGTGTTTCACTGTTAAGATATTAAAAACAAAATTATAGTTCATCTGCCTATTTTCAAAAAAGGAAAAATATTGTGGTACAAAAAAACATGCCCCCTCTCTCCCACATGCCTCCTTTTTTCAGGCTCTCATTATCACCCATAGCTTTAATCTGATTGTCCTCTTCTCTGTTTCTTCACCCAGGTGGATGCCTGAAACCATGAGTGCCTCAGGACCTCTGTCGAGGCAAGCCAAGTGAGTTTCACACACTCCACACATTCCTGCTGTCTTCCTCTGGTTATTTACCTTTCTATGTGCCGGCTCAGTTGAGTTGCATTGGCTGCAGAGAATCACTAACCCAGTTTGTGGAAGGTAGCGTGGGTCAGGGACTTTGGGCACAGAGTCGCTCTGTTCAGAGTTGTTTGCTTTCCCTGGGCTCCCCCTCTGTTTCTCCTCCCTCTCTCCTGTTTCCACTCTCACTCTCTTTCTCTCCCCTGTCCATAAGCTTCAATTCGAATGCCGCCTAGTTTGCTGTCTGTCCTATATCTGAGCAGAGTATTGTGTTCACTAAAAGCGTCAGCATTTGAGGGTCTCTGACGGAGACACTTAGGGGTTCAGGGAAAGAAGATGAAGGGCTTCCAGCGTAAACCCATCTCCTCCTCTTGTCATTGCAGTGGAGTGGCCAGATCGGACAGCAAGCCCAGCGCCAAGGCCCTCTATGGTAAGTTTGTAGAGGCCTTTCTTTATTCTTGGCTTTTTTCCAAGAATGTGCCTTCACACACCCTTAGCCTGTATTTATACTTACATTTACTACTCGATGTTGAGTCACAACATGTTGTTGACTGCTAACACCTTATAATTTAGGTGGTTATACATTTACCTCTAAAAGAATATTTTTTTAGGAACAAAATACTTTTTCTTAAATTGATTTATTTATTTACTATTTCTATACTTAAAAGTACAAATAAGTGTCACAAAATGCTCTGAAAATTGTAAACCTAACAGATTTGGATAGGAATAAATATTCTGTAAGGATAACAGGTGACCTTACCTCAGTTGTTATTAAACTCAAGCATCCCAGACTAGCAGAGTTTCTTTGTCTTGGTTTAAATGTCAGTAGTGATCCTTTTATTTTATTTGACTAATTTAACACAGATATACTGCTTCATACACAATAAATAATGACTAGAAAGCTTAAAGTACCCTTGCAAAAGTGTTTCTGCTTCTTGAACCTTTTCACCTTTTGGAACAACATGCCACACAATTTAGTATTCATTAATGACTTCATGTGATCGATCACTGCAAAGTATTGGAAAACTCTGAAGTAGTAAGAAAGGGGTACACAGTTTCCTAAAGTCTGCACACGACATCCCAATAAAAAAAAAATTGTGCAAGACACTGTATGGAGAAAAATGGAGAAAAAAAAACTGTACTTTTCCAGTAATCAGGCTTGTACACTTTAAGTAATTGAAGTTAATTCTGCTCAATATAGAAAATGACTGTCCATATGATTTTTTTTTCTTCTTCTAACCTTGTAATTTATATTACAATCATAGACTTTATATCTGAAAAACAACAGGAATTTTAAGCAGTTAACTTTATTAGCACTTTAAGTTGTCTACACTCCTGCCATCTTTTTGATCCTTGAGTTTGACTGATTTTTTTCCTCTTTTTATTAATGTTACAAGTATGTATGTTTTGGTCTGTTTTTGAGAATTATGATATATCTCAATCTTGCAGTAGCGATCATATAAGTATATTTTCTGATGACAATTCAGTTCTTCTTCTTTCCTCTTTTTCTTATCTGTGTTTCCATCACTCAGTGACCTTTTTTATTTTTGGCCATTGCCATTAGTGTCCAGTCTGAGCATCTGCTGGTGTAAGACTTGGCTGGAGACCTGGCTAAATATTACCTTAGCATGAAAAATGTAAGTTCATATAAGCGTGAATTCTATTATCCTGCAATTATTGTACTCAACACAGTCTTTTACGATATGAATATTGAGCATCTCAAAATTGAGATAAAAAGACCCTAATAAAAATGCTTTGATTCATTCAAAATTATTAATTTAGTTCACTAAAAGGCTGCAGGTGTCCTGGTGAAACTTATGTAAAGTGAAAATCTAACACTTATGGAGGATTATTTTCTAAGGCGAGCAATCTAAATCAACACTCTAAGATTGAGTTGACACCGGTATGTCACGTTTCAAAATCATTGCCCCATGCCAAAAGAAATTATTTGGATCCAATGTGTTGTGGATACAAATCATAACAGCATATCACTGCTATGCAAATGACTTCTTAAGGAAACCAAGAGCTCTTCCTGTGCAACGTGCAGCTGGGGTTTGTGCCGCCGTAATGGACTATCGCAGTCCCTCCAGCTTGTTTTTTTTCCCCAGTACAGTCACAGCCAGTTAGAAAATGAAACTCATAGGAGGGAAAGGATTGTTGAACAAAACTGGACTTCCCAGCTCCCCATGCGGTGCATGCAAGGATTAGCTGAGGGGTGCATTGTGTCTAAAAATGTGACCTTCTCATGTGAACTGATGCATTCATGTTTTTAGTGCATTCTTCAAATAGATGGGGGTGCATGTGATATTTAGGTGAATCATTTATATTTGCACTGGAAGAAAAATTAGAATCAAGTTAAAGTACAAAGTTATAATAAATATTTTGTAACCATTGCCGCAGCTTACACAAGGTGTGCTTTTTATAAGATGTGTGTATGTGTGTCAGAGAGTAGGAGCTGAAGTGCAGGGTGTGCCTGTTCTTAATGTGTGGCTGGAACAGGGTGGGGATAGCCATGCAATGCAGGTGAATAAAAGGCGCATTGAGAAGTGGAGAGGATGGCTCTCCATCTCTTTCCCCTGTTGACCCTCCCTTTTTTTTTTTTTTTTTATTTGCTTCAGACATGAGCTCACTGGTCCCTGACGGCGCCTCCTTTTACACAGAGAAAAATATTCCAACCTGTCAAATCAGTCGGCTCAAATAGAAACCAACACAAAGGTTTCATGGTTGCACTGTTCTAAATTTAGAACCGTCTCAAATATCTGAAGATGGTGCTGAAGGGTGGCAAACTGTTTTCAGATATTTTTTTTTCTTGATGCCCCGGAAACATTATTTGCTGTTTATCTTTCAAATATTCACAGGTTGCAAGCAACCAACCGGTAATCTCTGTGGCATCCCACCGTACGTGTGATTAGTTGTTGTTTTCTTCTTGCTCACGTCATACTGAGTAACAGATGGTCACCGCTACCGTCTCGCCACAGGATCGTCTGTCCTCCCTTTGCTCAGAGACAAGGGAACAGATGATATTGTGGACTCTCTCTAACAGACCTGGAAGAAAAAAAAGTTTTCAATAAACATGCAGCAGAATAATCTCACCTATGCAAACTTCTCCCATAACTCAACAGTGCAGTAGACAAGTGATGCAAATGGAGCTCAGGTCCCCCCACCTGATCTTTTATCATCTTCTGTGGGCTGAGCAGAAAGAGAGAACATCAAAGTAGTCATTGCTCTGCTTTGGATCAAATCAATCTGAATATTTCTTACACTTCTCTGCTATTTTTAATAGTTAAACACAATGCCTCTGACAGGTAAGAACCGGTCCTACCAGGTTTTTTTGTAACCACAACAGCTAGAGTGTGGATGCTGTTACTGAGTTAAGAAGAAAAAGCAGAAGTCAAAATAAGCAGAGAGTCAAACAGTTAAATAATTAAATTCAGTTTATTTATATAGCACCAATTCACAACCCATGGCGCTTTACCAGAGAAGTAATTTCACTACAATTGTACAAACATTCCAATCAGTTCAAAGTTTTTTATCCAAGGATTCTCAGAAGATTGTGTTGAGTCGTTGAAGTGAGGTTGTCCCCCGAACCTGCAGTCTCCAACCACAACAATCCCTCAGTAAACCATAAAACTGAGCAAGCATATAGCGACAGTGGAGAGGAACAACTACCCTTTAACAGGAAGAAACCTCCAGCAGAACTTGGCTCAGTACAAGTGGTCATCTGCCATGACCATCTGTGTGTTTTTGAAAACAGAACTGAGATAGAGAAAGAACAAACTACTTATGTAATGGTGCGTTCAGACCGCAAGCTTAGTCAGCATCAAGCAATGCTTATAAAGCGACTAGTTCGACACATATACAGAGAAGATACATTTTTAAGCTGAAGTTTACAAAGCTCTTTCTCTGCTGGATATTTTAAATAGACGCGGATCGTTGATGGCTAGGCAGTGTCGACGTCAGGCAACGTCACTACAGTGAGACGCTCTGATTGGTTGCCGTGCTGCGTAAACAGCCCTAGGATCGTCAAAAATTCAACTAGCTGAACTTTTTAGTTGCTAGCGTTATGAGCTTTGAAGCCAGGTCTCCGTCTTATATTGGAAGTCTGAGGAGTACAGAGTGAAAAGGAATGATGAGAGTACAGTCCTCTGTGGTGCTCCTGTGCTGCTGACCAGCTGGTTTGACACACAATTCTTCAATCTCACAAACTGTGGTCTGTTTGTCAGGTAGTCATTGAAATGCAGGTAAAGCTTGAAAAGTTGACGGAGCCAACGCTCACAAAGTGCTGCAGAGACTGCAACGCTCCCCCAACCGTTGTACAGCAGCTTCTCTCTCCTGGACAAAGTGTGATGTCAGCTCTACTCCTAATATATATAAGTATTATTCTATTGTGACAGGAAGTCTGGAAAGCAATTAACTGCTAATGCTGTTTTAATATCTTCTTGAAGAGAATTTGCATTTGGCAAAAATTGCCAAATCAAAGCTTTATGGAGCCTGAAGATCAGAAAACAACCACAAAGCTATGATTAGTTTCTTCTTAAAAGGTTCCTGCAGGTCAAAATGAAAGCAGGCTTTGATTTTTTTATTTTGTCATCTGTCTTATAATTTAGCTTTTTCAAACTTAATAAGCATTTACCACAGCAAAAGCAGTGCCAATTTTTGTAAGGTTTGAATTACTTGAGGTGAAATATCAAACTCCAGGGTGTTTAAACGATTGTCCAGTAGATCTGGGTCATGTAAGAGTTTGATAATCCGCCAAGGTATTGTGTTTTATCACCGACCATTAACTCTGGAGAGTTCTGCAGATCTGCCCATCTGCTGCCTAAGTGGCTCTTATTGCACTCGGTCACCGGCTGTGAATTGATTGGAATTAACGTCGGTCATTAATAAGACATTAGTCGAGCTCGACTTTCAGAGTGACACCCGATGCTTGTGTTTCACCTGTAGAAAACCATGCAGGAGGGAAATGAAAGGAACAGAAAAGACAATGGTTAGCAGAATTTGGACGATATAAAGTCATTCCTTTTTTAAATCTGTGTTAAATGATACGCTTGAGCTCCATAAAGAACTGGTGGTAAAGAAAGGTAAATATTGGAATTTACCCATTGAGCCTTGACGTACATTTTCTTAAGTGTTCTGCAAACAACAAGGCTTTTGTGTTGCAGACAGCATAAAGTTAACAATAGAAAATGCATCTGTATGAAGACAAAACCTTGTGTGACATCAGAATGTTGACTTTATCAGGAGGGACATAGAGATTGAGAGAGATCTGATATGAGAGCTATTACTGGAGTTTATAGGAACATGCCCATATTGAATCATAATTGTTACCTTCACTTTATTCACCTGCTAAATGGGCCCATGCACCCTGGTGCACTCATTTAACATCAACCAATTTAAAGACTATGGCATTATAATGCAGCTTTACCCAACTAAGATATCAGCTGCTTCCATTAGAATGTTGATAAAATGCTAAGAATAAAAACAAGCCAATGTATTTTTTGTTCTTTTTTCTGGCTTTGAGAAGCTTCTAAATTGTTTTGCTTCTTAAAGAAGGAAAGGAAAATGACTAAGCAACCATAAAGGCTTGTGCTGTAATGATTAAAAAAAACCCACTGCATTCTATTTTCAGTTTTTTCCAGCATTCAAAATTATACGTAAGCTATTTATTATTAAAAATAAAAAACTGTGCTGTATTTTAACCCACCTTTACTTGGATACCCCTCAATAAAATCCAGTGCACACAGATTGCTTCAGATTTGATCCAATTAGCAAGTGGAGTCCCTTTAAGGGTTATTTAATTTCTGTGTAATTACAGCTATTCTTTGCATGCCTCATTGTTTTGGCAGAGATCATCAGTGAACGAGTAGCATTTTTAGGATTTGGAAACTAAGCAAACAGGTAGGGAATTGTGTTGAGGAGAAATTTAAAGGATTCTTAGGTTATAAAACAATATTTCGAGCTTTAAACCTCTAATTCCTACGTATGAAAATAGAAACAGTATGGCACGACTGTAAAGATGGCTGTCCATCTTTCATACAGTGCATTATTCAGACCCATTAACTCTGATTGAGCTGCAGATATCCATAGCTCAGGTGGAGGATTTTGTTTATAAGAACGCTATTAGGTGTACACAAATGTGGCCTAAATAAAGGAGTTGTAGGGGGAAAGCCATTGTTGGAATTCCTAGTTAAAGCTTGCCACAATCAATGTAGAAAACACAGTAAACATGGGGGAAGGCTCTTTAAAATGAGGAAAAATGAGAACTTTTAAACTACATGTCAAACCCTATTTATCAGAATCAGAATCAGTTTATTGGCCAAGTATGTCACATACAAGGAATTTGACTCCGGCAAACTTTTTCCTCCAGTACAGAACTTGAATAAGTGAAATAAAAAAAGAAAAAAAGAAAAATAAGAACAAAAATAAGTAAAAATACAAATAAATATCAGATCGTAAATAATAAAGGATAATATATACACCAAGCCGGGGTTATTTTACAGTGAGTATGTACAGAAGTGCAGAGTTATAGTTTATTGTTATGTGAGTGCACTCACACACTGTGACTAGACAGAGTTCGTCAGAGCGACAGCCTGGGGGAAAAAACTGTTTTTGTGTCGGGTGGTTTTGGCGTACAACGCTCTGTAACGCCGACCTGAGGGGAGGAGCCTAAACAGATTGTGGCCAGGGTGTGAGGGGTCAGTGGTGATTTTCCTGGCCCGCTTCCTGACCCTGGCCCGGAATAGGTCCTGAATGGAGGGAAGATCGGTTCCTATGATCCTCTCTGCAGTCCTGACTGTTCTCTGCAGTCTGTCCTTGTCTTGCCTGGTGACGGATCCGAACCAGACAGAGATGGATGAGGTCAGGACAGACTGGACTATTGCTGTGTAGAAGATGATCAGCAGCTCCTGGGGCAGGTTGAACTTCCTGAGCTGACGCAGAAAGTACAGCCTTTGCTGGGCCTTTTTCCTTATTATGTTGATGTGTGAGGTCCACTTCAGGTCCCGTGTGATGGTGGATCCTAGGAACCTGAAAGACTCCACTGTGGGGACTGGCTTGTTGAGGATCATGAGAGGAGATGTTGATGGTGGTCTCTTCCTGAAGTCCACTGTCATCTCCACAGTTTTGAGCGGGTTTAGCTCCAGGTGGTTCTGACTGCACCAGAGAACCAGCTGTTCCACTTCCTTTCTGTACACAGACTCGTCGCCGTCGCGGATGAGTCCAATGACGGTGGTGTCATCTGCAAACTTCAGGAGTTTCACAGAAGGGTCCCTCGACGTGCAGTCAGTGGTGTAAAGGGAGAAGAGCAGTGGGGAGAGAACACATCCCTGGGGGGCGCCGATGCTGAGGGAACGGGAGCTGGATGTGAACTTACCCAGTTTCACCTGCTGCCTCCTGTCAGTCAGGAAACTGGTAATCCACTGACAGGTGGATGGAGGCACGGTGAGCTGGGACAGTTTTTGGTGGAGGAGCTCTGGGACAATGGTGTTAAACGCAGAGCTGAAGTCCACAAACAGGACCCGAGCGTAGGTACCTGCAGAGTCTAGATGGTGCAGGATGTAGTGTAGAGCCATGTTGACGGCATCATCCACTGACCTGTTTGATCTGTAGGCGAACTGCAGGGGGTCTAGCAGGGGATCTGTGATGTCCTTCAGGTGGGTCAGTACCAGACGCTCAAAGGATTTCATGACCACAGATGTTAGGGCAACTGGTCTGTAGTCATTTAATCCAGTGACTGGGGACTTCTTGGGAACCGGTATGATGGTGGAGCGTTTGAGGCAGGAGGGGACCTCACACAGCTCCAGGGAGTTATTGAAGATCTGGGTGAAGATGGGAGCCAGCTGGTCAGCACAGAATTTCAGAGAGGCTGGGGACACTCCGTCTGGTCCCTGAGCCTTTTTAATTTTCTGTCTCTGAAATAGCTGGCGCACGTCCTGTTCGCAGATCGTCAAGGCAGGTACGTGGGTGGTTTGGGGTGAAGCTGGGTCTTTTGTGATGGAGATGGTGGGGGAGGTGGGAGGTGTGAAAGGCCTTTCAAACCTGGAAAAGAAGTCGTTGAGGTCCTCAGCCAGGCGGGGGCTCTCCACAGGGTGGGGGGATGGTCTCCTACAGTTAGTTATGGAGGACTACTGAAACTGTAAATTACCCCTGTAGTGAAAGCAGTGATGCAGTTCTTCAGCAGCGACAGGGAAGACCGGCAAAGTTAATGGGAAGGTTGATGGAGATAAATTTAGGATAATCATCGAAGAGAACCTGTCAAAAGACTTGACTGAGGCGGAGCTTCACTTTCCAGCAGGACACTGACCCAAAACAACCAACCAGAGCCACAGCGAAAGGATCAATGTTTGTGTGTCCAGGCTTAAACCCAACTGACAATTTGTGCCAAAGCTAAAAAATTGATCGCCACAGGCACCGTAAAATATGGCTGAGCTTTATTTGCGTTGCAAAAAAAGATGGGATAAAGGTTTTAGAAAAGTGTAAAGTATTGACTGAGGGAAGCTGAATACAAGCAAAAGCCTTACTTTTCAAATTTGTATGTATAATTTTATGTGCAAGTTTCCTTTTATTTCACAATGAAGGACTAGTTTAGATTAGTCAATCACATAAAAAACCTAAATACATTGAATTTTGGTTTTGAGAGGTTTAAGCTGTGTGAATACTTTTGCAAGGCAATGTGTATAGACATAATAAATCATTGAAGGGCTTGTTATACAAAAACAAGAAAACACTAAATGTGAACTAAAATGAGGCTTTCTGGTACAAACTGTTTACACTGCTGCAATGACCCTTAGGACCCAATAAGCCCCTTTCTATGCTGTGGTATCGGGTCTCCCTCCCATATATTTATTTATTTATCTATTTATTTAGTTTTGCATTTTACAATGGTTTCAATTCTTTTATTTATGATGAACTCCTATAAGACCATTTCAAACACGTTCAGGTAATTGAAATTGTGTTGATTGTTTTCTTTTCTTACCCATTCATTATATTGTAGGTTTGTGGAATAATGGTTTGTTTGGTATGTGGAAGGTTTGGGGAATGAATGACCCAATTCACTCCAATCTTGGGTCGCAAGATTAATGGCATAGAGTCTTATACAAATAAAACGTTTTGGTTTTTTTTGGGTTAAAATAGGCCTACCTAAAAAATGTGACTGGGGCATTTTTCCTAATTACTGCAGTGATTAGATAAACTCTATTAATCCTATATTTTTCACTCTACTCTGGCGTCATGATGCTGCCGACGGCTATGGAGGAATAGAATAAAATAGAATAATCCTTTATCGTCCCACCAGGGGAGACCCATTAGCTTTTGGGCCATTAACATCTATTTATTTATTTTATTTTCTATTTTTTTGTCTTACTCATGGTTTTGCTGTTTTTACTTTCTATGCTTTTATCATATGTTTGGGCTGTTTACCACCAAATCATGTAAAGCACCATGAATTACCTTGTGTTAAAAGTGTGGTATACAAAAGAAATTGCCTTGCCTAATCTATATGTAGGAAATTGTAATTAGAAACTGAAATTAGATCTTAGTTAGTGAGAATCAGTGATAAGCCAGATATATTGATCTTATCTATATTAATATGACTGGAATATTTTTGTCTTCCATATTTTGCAGTCCAGGTAATCCTTTGCATCTTTAATGCACCACTAATTTCTATCCAACATTATGATTTTAGTTTCTCCTGCTAAAAGGGCATTGATTCACAAGGTTTATTTGTTGATGCAACTTTACAAACCTGATCCATTCTACATTTCTTAAAGAGTGAGCTTCTTTTTTTTCCCTGGCAGCTCTGCTTGGTGTTGTTTCAGGTTTTTATACTTTACTACAAAAAAAAATTTTTTTTGTCTACTCTGTTTAGTGAGATCTACAGTGTTTAAGATTTTCCTTATAGAGTGATAGACCCAGACTCACTTTGTAGCTGGTCTCAGATTTATTATCAGACTTTATTAACTAGTAGGTTAAGTGCCAATGAGGAAGAACAAAGCGCGGTGCTGTCATTGATCTTTGTACCTCTAATAAATCTGCGCTAAAGAGTCCAGCCCTGGACGTTGCGTGCCAACTCTGACTACATATAATGAAATGAGGTGGAAATATAGATACACACACTCCTATGCTATAAGATTTAAGATTAATTTATTTTGCCAGAATTGGTTTTTCAGATTTTTTTCGGGATTGAGACACTTTTATATTTTCGTTTTACAAAGAGGTTAATAATTGCCTAGTTTGGCCATGAATTTGTTTTTGTTTTTTTCAGTTCAAAAATCTGATCAAATATACAATCTGAAGTAACTGTCTTACTAAGCATGTCACTGACCTGAATCATTAGCAGAGTTGTTCACTGTGAGGTCATAAGGAAAAAAAACTCTCACTTCCTTATTTGCTGGGTGATCTTTAAGCTCACGCATTACTTTTTCCTTTCGTCTGTTCTCACTACTGAAACGACAACATGTGGAATTACGGTCAGAGCTTTTGTCCTTGTATTTGTGGTGAGATCTACTTTACAATGGCGTTTTTTTCTGTCGAGAATAATTTTTCTTTTTTTTACCAACAGAGCAGCGGAAAAAATACTCCAACTCAAATTTCATCATGCATGAGACATCGCAGTACCATGTTGAGGTAAAGTCTATATTGTTTTATGATTTGAATCGACAGTTCAAGATTTATAACAAAAAAAATAAGATTATGTTATTTGCAACTCACTGACTATTCTTATCAACTTTAGAGAAAAAGGGAGGTTCATTTTGTGTTTATTTAAAGTCAAGAACCTTTTTACAGCGTTATTTTACGGTAATTTTTCTTTACAGTGATACGAAGTGTTGGTCTAACAGTTAATCCGTTCATTATCTTTCCAGCCAATGAGACAATGTACAATATTAGGTTCACGAAAAGACAGGGTTTTAACTATAGTTTTAAAAAAAGGAAAATTTTTATATTTTTACAAGAAAACAGCAAATTTCTGATCAGTATACAATTATTGAGTCCAGATTTGGTCTTTCTGTATTATACAGATTTCATGTTGGTCTAGTTTTAAGAAGGCTCTCAATGCTCTTTTTATGATTCGAGAGATAAAAGTAAAGATAATATAAAATACTTTTTCTTTTTTATAAGTCTTGGAATTCGTTTTAAAGAGTTCCTTTTCGGTTTTGAGCTATCTAGTCACAGTCTAGGTATTGTAGATTTTAAACTAGAAATGATCAAATGCAGTGCAGTTCTTTAAGGACTGGAGAATAGCCCCTTAGTTTAGCACTGTTGGGAGGCTGCAAATAAGGTGTCAACTTCATAGTTCACAGGGGATGCTTACACCTTGTTCAAACGTCATATTACAGTGCTTAATAATCATTCATTATGTGTTTATTACTCAGTTAGTTAATAACTTTAATTTTCCTACCAAGTACGCAAAATGCTGCTAGTAAAAGCATTTAAAAGCTATAGGGTATTATTCAATGCTAATCTAACCGAGCTACATTAGCCACCTTGTCAATTAATCTTCTTTAATTATTCAATTCCATGAACAAAACAATGAATTAAATTATCTGCTTACCTTTTCACTTCAAAATATGTCTAAAATACTACTACATGTTATGAAGCTGAACACAGACCTTCATATCCGGAGCTCCAAAAACAAACTTTTACAAGAAGGCGGTTATGCTGACAGGTGCTAGATATGGCATAGTACTACCACTATGTGTACTATGACTCTTTTTAGAGAAAAAAAAAAGAAAAAGTTATGGAAAAATGTTTGAGTTTCCAGACTTTTATCATTCTGTTATCCAAAAGATGAAAACACAGATTCTGTAACCATTCAATTATTTTTCACATTGATTCATATTTAATTTACCTTCTTTGTTTTTGAATGACCAAATCTCCACTTTCTTTTAATTTTTAATGATCACTTTGATTTTCAGCTACTAAGTTAAAGGACCAACAAGTAACAGTGATAAAAAAAGAAGCCATTTCACCGTTTACATACAATCTGTATTTAATACTGAATTCTTATTCCCGATTTGACACATCTTAGTGGTATAGATTTTCTGTAGAGTTGTTTTTATTTGTCAAAAAGCTAATAATAATAAAGCAGTACCAAACTGATGGATCGGAGGCCAACATTAGCATCATCTTGTTACATTATTAGGAGTCATAGAGATAAATAAAGCTCATGAAGGTAATTTCTTACTAACTCTGGAAAATTATGATGATTTGAAATAAAAATTGTTAATGTAATAAATAAAAAATAACATTAAGTAAATAAATAACAGCGTGCTATATTTGATTTTATTTTGTTATCTACTTGGTGTCTACTTGTCTACAAAATAAGAAAGATCTGTCAAAATCTAAAGAAAACCTTGAAGTATGTTTGAAAATTCTGTAGAAATGCTAAGTATGATTCTTTCGAAGTAAATGTATAATGTAGCTACAGAGTATTAGTATTATCTTTCTAAACTTAATTCCTGGTTTTGCTTTAAATATGTGAACTGTTTTGACTCCCTGGTGAAACGGATAAAGATCACACCATGAAATTACGCTAAGTTGTTCTTTTGACCAGAGATTAAAGCTCACTTAATGAATCTGTGTACTTTATGAGATCTTATGACAAATCAATCAGATAGACAGGTGAAAGACATGCTGTAGGTCATTGGTCATTTCTGAACTATGTTCCTAGCCAATATAGATGTTCGTATGTTCATTATCGCACATGGGCCGTTCTCAAGAGATACTCCAACATTATGCATGCAACAAGATTGCTGAATGTTTTAAAGCTGAAATAAAAATGGTAGAAATTCAGTTTTCACTTCAGCTAAAGGGCCTGCAAAAGTTTATATCTTTAACTAAAATGTCTGTCAGTCGTAGCAAACAATAAAAATATTAAATCATAAATTACAAAAAGAAGTTTGCTTTCAGATGTTTTTTTAAAGTTTCTTTTATATTTTTATGATAGCTGCATAGGGTGTGAAACATCCTCTTTGAAAGGTTCACAATTGTGTCACCTCATCGTTAAGCTCTGCAGCTTGCATCAGACTTTACAAAAGTAACAGAGGACAGATCTTCTGATTCCACAAAAACGAAAGCTTGTTGTCAATCGTGTGTTAACTCTTCGACCTAAAAGCACTTGCATGACAGTACAGCTTGTAAAGGTGTGTTAATATGAACTTAAGTTAATCCATTCTGTTTCAATATAAAAGACAGCCACTTTGATAAAGCATATACATTAATTTGATCTCTTGTTTGTACCCAATTCTTGCTCAGAACCGACATTTAAGGTTAATTGGACAGAGCATAAATGCTTTTGAAATGATGCTCCTAATATATGTTTGATAATAAAAATCTTAGAATTGTAACATGTTTTGTATTCATATCTTTTTTTTTTATAATTCTCTAAATGTAATCCAGTTAATTTCCATTTAGGAAATGAAGCCTATACGTGTGTGATTTAATCTTTGGATTTTTTTCCAGATGTTCTATGAAGGCATCAGATGTTATAGAACCTTAGGTATCAAACAGAATCATAAAGACCAAGGAACACAGCAGAGAGTTCAGGGATAAAATTGTAGATGAGCATAAAGCAGAGTTGGGTAAATAAATCGAGTTGACAAAGCCTTATTTACATAGTTTTATAACAAATTTTGAAACATAAGTTATAACAAATTGGCCCATGGGGGAAAACATAAAAACACAAAACAGTAAAAAAAAAAAATTTTACATAGTAGTCTGGACTTCTTTAAAATGAAAATCAACAGGAAATTGAATTCTGTTATGTGTTGCTGAGACATCTAAATGTAATTAACATCTAAGTAATTTTCATAAATTTTGTTGGGTAACAGGGCAGTATAAGAAAACATAAGCTTGTTATAAGTTTGAAATGGCATTTGAAAAAGTGTGTAATCGCTAAGCAAAGAAAAAAAACGGCTTTTTCCTGAACTTCTTGTTTAGATGCATTATTATCTTGAATTCATCTTTAAATTAATTTTCATTATGGCAAAAAAGAAAATGAATCTATCACATATCACATACTTATGCTCAGTAATTTACTGCATAATTTCCTTTTAATCCTTTTAAAAAGTTTGGTAAAAAAAACATTTATTTTAAATAATATCAAACCTGTTTAGTTCTTTTGTGCTTTTTCTTTCAGCTAACTTCTGGCTTTAGTCACTAACAGCTTTTTTTCGTCTTCAGCATCTCTCCACGTTTGTTATGGACAAGACAGAATCTATCGTTACTATAGACGATGCTATCAAGAAACTGGTTCTTTTGGACTCGAGGGGTAAAATCTGGACACAGGAGATGTTACTGCAGGTTACAGACAAGGCAGTCAAACTCCTTGATTGTGACACTCAGGTGTGTTTACATTTACACATTATAATGGTATATTACCTCTGTGCTTAAATATAATATTCAATACGGTTCTACAAGGAAGTGATTGAGTCCATATTTGTTTTAGAAAATGACATCAAAGCAGACGTATAGTTCTACATCACTCCTTAAGCTACTAGTAAAAAGTAACAACAGATTCAGGGAACGTCTAAGAAATTATCCTTTGAGGTGTTGTTTAATTTGTTTGTTTGTTTGAGTTGATAATTCTCATCTGTCAGGAAAAATGATCAGAAATGCCTAAAAAAAACTTGAAAGCACACCAAATGAATATACTACAATGGTCAAAACTCAAACCACTCATTACTCTCTCATCATGATGTTATTTTAAAGCATTTCATTTAAGAATCTGATAGCAGTTAATACTGTTTAGCTGCTTTTCCGATAAGCATAATTTTTTTTATGTCCCTTTTAACCATATTAGGAATATGACCTATTTCATTTTTTTTTCTGTGCTGCCATCTCTTTGTTTTTGGCAATCTGGTTGTGATGCAGGAAGAACTGGAGAACTTTCCCCTCACCACAATCCACCTTAGTCAGACTGTGCTGAATCAGACACGCTACCCATCTGTGCTGCTGCTCATGTGTCAGGACCAGGACCAGCACAGACCAGACATCCATTTCTTCCACTGTGACCAGGTGGAGGTGGGTCAGAGAGTAGATTTGACTAACTTAAAGTATCTCGTAAACTGCTCAGGTGTCCTTGAACGCCTTTATATTGTTTGTTTTACACATTCTTCTGGTTTTATTGGTGCTTTTGATCAGATTTCAGTAATGTGTGTGAGCAAATAATTTTTGTTTTCTATAGAGACACTAATTTCCCAAGGGCCAATCAATATGTATGCTGTGCTTTTGAATTATTGTAGAAAGATTCCTGCTTGCTAGATAGTGACATTCAAAAGGTCCGACAGAAAACCACAGAGATTGAGTAAACCCATAAATACATTTATCAGTCACCAGCATAAGCTAACCCTTTCAAAGAAACCGGTGAAAAAGTAAAGAATTTTAAAATTAAATAAAATACTACAGATTAAAATGGTTATGCAATTGTGTCTGTCTCTGCTTTGTCCAGGCTGAGATGGTTCACGCAGACATAGATAGTGCCCTTGGAGACAACAAACATGGAAGAAAAATGAGGCTGGAAACACTTAAGTAAGAACATTGGTGTAGATACACAAGCACGTACATATTTTCATATTTTACCAGTTAACTATACTTCTGTTGCAGTATTTAAGGATACATTTTAACCCATTCTTTTTGTTCAGGGTGAACCATGAAAAAATGAAGCGTCAGAGAGAAACCATCCTCCCTCCTTCGGCCCCCAGGGGCCCGCCACCTGCTGGAAATCGCCCAACAGCAGCCGCTGCACACCCTCAGGGTAAGCATGGACGTAGAACATGGACGTAGAACTTTAGTATATATGTTCTAAGGTTACATTTTTGTGATGAATGATGGATGGATTCTCTACTAACAGGACCTTATGATGCTGAGTCACATGAAAAGCTGGCTCGGCGCATTCAGATGGATGTGGTGAGTATAGATATCCATCATAATGTCCTTCTGGTGATGTCGTAAGAACTATGTTTTTTTTGTTCTTCAGCAAATCCTCAACTGTGCCCTGGACGACATAGAGATCTTTGTTGCACGGCTGCAGAAGGCAGCAGAGGCATTTCATCAGCTTAGCCAACGCAACAAGAGTAAGAAGAACAAGAAGAAAGGACCAGCAGGTCTGTCACCCTTTCTTCTTTTGCAGTGGTTCAAACAGTGTGACAATATGGACATATTGCTCACACTGTTCTGTGTGGTTCTCTTTCTATCCTATGTGGTGATCACTTATCATATTTATGCATGTTTCATCAACATTTAACCTAATTTTGTTTTATAAATGGTAAATGGACTGTATTTGTATAGCGCTTTACTTAGTCCCTACAGACTCCAAAGCGCTTTACACTATGTTTAGTCATTCACGCATTCACACAACGACCGGGACAATTGGAGCCGGGGCTCAACCAGCAACCTTCCGATTACAAGACGAACAGGAAACTAAGGCTGCATTTTGCACTGGGTCACCAAAATTGGACAATAGAAGACTCGAAAAATGTTGCCGGGTCTGATGAGTCTCGATTTATGCTGCAACATTCCGGTGGTAGGGTCAGAATTTGGTGTCAACATGAAAGCATGGAATCATCCTGACTTGCATCAACGGTTTGGGCTGGTGGTGGTGGTTTAATGGTGTGGGGGACACTTTTTTGGCAAACTTTGGACCACTTAGTACCAATTGATCAGCGTTGCAATGCCACAGCCTACCTAGGTATTGTTGCTGACCATGTCCATTGATTTATGACCACAGTGTGCCCATCTACTCATAGCTACATCCAGCAGGATAATGTGACATGTCATAAAGCTTGAATCATCTCAGACTGGTTTCCACCGTCATGTCAATATGGACCAAAAACTCTCAGGAAAGTTTCCAGTACCTTGTTGAATCTATGCAATGAAGAATTAAGGCAGTTATGAAGGCGAAAGGGGGTCCAACCCGGTACTAGCAAGGTGTAGCTTATAAAGTGGCCAGTTGTTTTCAGTGTGTGAACTTTTTGGTTGACTAAAACTGCTGGTCGGACTGGCTGACAGCAGTCACAGTGAAGCATTGAAGAAGCTCTCACTATTTCAAAATGTATCTGTGGAGGCATTTTGGTTACATGGTGGAAGAAAAGAAAAAGGGACCGTTCGTAGGAGTGGTTGGTCTCAGACGATCATGGAGGTCCTGGGCATGTGTGGTTATACGTGGTCTGCACTTGTGAAGCCGGTTGGATGTACTGCCAAATTCTTTGAAACACTTTTGGAGACGGCTTATGGTAGAGAAATTTTCGTTCATTTTACTGCAGCTCTGGTGAACATTGATGCAGTCAGCATGCCAATTGCACGCTCCCTCAAAACATGTGATGTCTGTGGCATTGTGCCATTTGATCAAACTGCACCTTTCGGAGTGTCTTTTTATTGTGGCCAGTCTAAGGCACACCTGTGCAATATCCACGCTGTCTAATCAGAATCTTGATATGCCACGCCTGTTAGGTGGTGTGGATTATCTTGGCAAAGGAGAAATGCTCACTAACACAGATTTAGACAGATTGTGGAACTGTATTTGAGAGCAATGGCAGTGTTTAGATCACTGCTTGTGAAAAATGGGAGCAGAAACAAGTGTTCTGTTTATATTTTTGTTAGGTGAAGTTTGGGCTCAGAATAAGAACTATCTAAAACACAAAAGCATTTTCAAACCGTACCAACACCACAGAATCATATTTAATCAGATTTGCAAACATATTTATGTTTAAGGACATCTTTATAGACTCATCCCTGTTTGTTCTTCACAAACCCATCAAATAGCAGCTCTGAACGGGCTCAATAAACAAGAAAAGGAGTCAGATGTAAATTGGGGATTCATGAAAAGAATGTCCATCCTCAAAGATCCACAGAGTCTCTTTTGACATTCATACTGATTAATTACAATATAAAAGCTAATTGGTAACATTTCCTCCCAACCCTAATTCAGTGCGCAATGGAAAAGTAAATGTTATAGGAGTGTGTATCTCCAAAGCAATCAACATTTTCCCTAAACTCCCATTTTGTATTCGACATATCCCAGGTCATAAACTTTTGTTCAACACTTGAATCACAGGTTTATGAAATGCTGTAGGCGTCTTATCCATCATAGTTCTTATCTGCCACGGTGAAGTGTTTTTCACTCCTTTGCTAGAAAATGAAACCTGCGTCCTGTTGGTAGCGTGTGTGTGTGTGTGTGTGTGTGTGTGTGTGTGTGTGTGTGTGTGTGGAACAGCTTGGTAACCCTGGCCTCTGTGTGTGGTCATTGTTGTTGTTCTTGTTTACAGAGGGCATGCTGACCCTGAGGGCCAAGCCCCCCTCTGAAGGCGAGTTCATTGACAGCCTGCAGAAACTGAAGCTGGCCCTCAACCTCTTGGTGAGATATCAAAGCTTCTAACCTCCAGCTTTGAGCAGCTGCTCGCTGGTCATCAACTCACCTATGATTGTATGCCACTCTGCCCCCTGCAGGCCAAACTGAAGAAACATCTACAAAACCCTACTGCTCCTGAACTGGTTCATTTCCTATTTGGACCTTTGGACCTGGTAAGAGTTCAGAACTATTATCAGCTGAGCTGGGCGGCCGCAGATGCTAACTCTATAGCAAACACCCAGTGATGAGAGTTCATTACTGGAATTTCTCCATTAGATATTTGTGGCTTTTTTTTTTCTGGCACCACACCCTTTCTCTGTGCTCTGCTCAAACACTTAACCAACTAGTGCGACATGGCTTTTATCTCTAATACAAGTGCAGGATTCTTACATAATGATGATTTCCAAAGCTGGAGTTTTCAGCCACTCCTTTGATGCTGTAGTACATGAAAGGATCTCTGAACTCAAGATCCGTGTGATATTGTTGAGGAAAATTGACTTGTTGTAGCTGTCCTCAACAACTTGTTTGAATGCATTGCCTGAGTATGTGTGTCTCTCCTAAATATGTGCTGTAGATGTAATGCATTTGACTTTTCTTCTTAAGTGCCTTAAAATGACATGTGTTGTGCAGCTACTAATTGATTATCCTTTTGAATTTGTTCATATACTTCTTGTTTTTTATGTGTTTTATTAATTGGTTTATTGCTCATATGTAGATGCAGATTCTCCTTTTGATTATTTCAACACTTTGATTGGGTTATTCTAACATATAAATTTGATTTGATGGAAACCTTCCATAGTTAGGGGGTGTTGAGGGGGATGTACAATGACTGTGATGGTCTCACTGGACCAGAGTACGTTGTTCTGTGTCCCCACCATGGCTTTTGACAAATGGGCTTTCGTCCATCAGTCGCAGTCTTCTTGCCTCTCTTTAGTAAAGGTCAAATTAGTGACATGCTCAACTAATAGTAGTAATCCTTTCACCTGAGCTGTGCATTTCTGCAGCTCTTCCAGAGGGACAGTCATTTCTCTGTAGGTTTGCAGCTTTGACTTAACAGAATAGTTGAATTAGCTGCACTTGTAGTGAGTTACACACTGTTCACGGATGTTCGGTACTTCTGATGGTAATTAGGGATAATGGATTTGATTTCTGTGTATCGCTGTAAGGAAAACTGAATACAAATGCATGCCACCCTTTTAGACTTGTTGTTTAAAAAAGAAATTATCCTCCCAACTCAAAATTATATTTTTGCTTTGGTCTATTGTAAGTAGGAATATAAGAAAATATCAATATGCTGGCATATCACAACTTTTTGTTTCAATATTATATTGATATTTAAAACAGGGTATTGATGTTTATTTTATCTACCATTAATAATGACACTCATTTCTCTAGTATGACTGGTAGTTGGTGGCTGTTTTCACCTTCTTCGTTCCAATGGATCGATTAGATCTAGTAATTAAACAGGATGTTTTAAGTATGAAGCAGGTTGGAGTGTTTCGAATGCTGTGAGAATTTTTCTCCAGTTAAATTGAAAAATTCACAATATATAATCTTACTCATAGTATTGCAATATATCGTATCAAAAGATGTTTTCATCCTTTACAAGGCACCCCATGTTTTCTGAGATAATGTGACATCTTTACCTAAATAGTACCATCACACATGATGAGAGAAATATAACATGTTGGTAAAAATGTACCTGCATTTAACATATTGAAAATTTAGATGAGGTAGTGTCTTTCAGTCAGTTCCAACTATGAACGCTTCAAACTATGTTCTCAGGTGCTGCAGAGCTGTGGACATCCTGATCTGGTACGCTCAGTCATCTCTCCTCACCTTTCGAGGGATGCTGTTGACTTTCTGCGGGGACACCTCACGCCCAAAGAGACGGCTTTGTTTGAGATGCTTGGTGACGGTTGGACCAGACCCAGGTTTAGTACATGTGGAATGCTGGTGCTGGCTTTTGTCTGCTTAAATATGAGCCCAACAACTGATAAGATTAATTACCATAACTATATGTGTTTACACGTAGCAAGAGAAAATTCAATTATTGCCTTAGTCCGACTAAAATTAGACTTTTGAATATGGTGGCTAAAACAAACGTAAGCGGCTGATCAGTGCATTTTTTTAAATGACGAAGACACTGTGCATTGCGATTGTGCGTATTCTGCTTTTGCTCAGTCTGCTTCACTCCCACAGCCTCTGTTTTCTACCATTCTGCTGCTCGGGGCTAAGTGGTGGGATGCTAACACGAAGGGGCACATTATGCCATCTATCGTTGTGTAGTCAAACGTACTTCAGTTAGTAATTAGATTTTCTGACTGACATGTAAACTGGGACTCGGCTCTCAATAGTGGGCAAGCACTCAGTCAGATTACTCCAAATAGCTCGATTTAGATGTGCATGTAAACATACTGACTGTCACCAGGTACTTTGAACCCATCCAAACCCTAAGTGAATGCATTAAGCAAATCACAGGTTAGATATGTGTCTCTGTCTGAAAAGAAACAAAACTGAAGCAATTATCTTTGGACCTAAAGAATCAGCCCACAGCTTCCGTTTATACAGCTAGAAAATATTGATCAGGTCAAAAAACCTAAATGTAGTAATGGACTCAGACCTGAACCTCCGTGATCACATAAAGGCAATCTCAAGGTCAGCCTTCTATCACTTGAGGAATATTTCGAGGATTAAAGGACTGTCACAAAAGGACCTTGAAAAACTAATCCGTACATTTATCTTTAGATCGGATGTTCGAAATGTTCTTCAAGTGTTAAGTTAAAGAACATTTCTTGGAGTAAGGGACTAATGTTGCAACAGGCCCTCATAAACCTAATCTGCTCATTTATCTTTAGTCAGGTTGACTCCTGCAACAGAGTCCAGAAGAATCACTAGAACCAGGAAAGTAGTTCACATCACCCCAGTATTTACACTGGCTCCCTGTAGCTCAGAGAATAAGACTTCAAATGACTTTTGAAAGGCTTAACACCAAAGTATGTTGAAGATCTGTTGTCACCCTACCAAAGCCCCAGTCCACTCAGTCCAATTTTAGTCTACTAATCATCCCTAGAATCAGAACCAAACATGGAGAAGCAGATTTCAGTTTTTATGCTCCTCTAATCTGGAACCAACTTCCAGACCACTGCAAAGCTGCTGAAACACTGAGTTCCTTTAAATCAAAGCTAAAAACGCATCGGTTTAGACCCACCTTTGAATAAGTGATTAATGATATCTAGAATTTCATATAGTTTAATATGTCATATGTTTTGTGTCTTTAATTTTTTAGTTTTATGCTTTTACTGTCTGTTTATTGCTGCTTTTATTTTATCCTTTGATAGCCTAAAGCACACTGATGTCCCTGGTTGAAAGTGTGCTATACAAATAAAAATGCCTTTCCTTTAAATATGTGACTTGCAATGATCACGTTTAAACAAACTTTAATTCCTCCTCCTACAGAGCAGAGTGGCCCAGAGAACAGTGCGCTCCTCCTTATTACCCCAAGTTTCGAAATGGATGGGAGCCATCAGCAGAGCTTTTCTTGACGGCTCCATGGGAAACAGAGGGACCATCTGGAGCACTTGGGGCTCCCGCAAGCCCTGACTACAGACAACACTCAGTTGAGGAGGTAAGATGCTTTCGTATCCCAACTACAGTTCATATTAAACATGCTGCTGTATCGTTAAATATCCATCTTTTTCTTTTAGTATTACAGCAATCCTTCCTCACCAAATGGGATGCCCACCAACCGCAGATATGCCAAAATCCGGTATAATTTTGTGGCACGGAATGCCAATGAGCTGTCAGTGCTGCAGGATGAAATCCTTGAGGTTGTAACACCAGACTTTTCCTTTTCAGCCTGATAGATTTACACTTTAACCAGACAAATGGTTATTAAAGAAAGATCATAGAGAGTAATGTCTATGTCAGGTTCAAATGTTGTTGAATGAGCTGTTGAATCTGTCTTGCAGGTGTTAGAAGATGACAAACAGTGGTGGAAGTTACGGAATCGCAGTGGCCAAGCTGGCTACGTCCCATTTAACATCCTAGATGTTGTAACGATAGAGGAGCCAGATGAACCCTTTCACCAGGTAATTTATAACTTTAGACACCCATCATTTACTGCAATCGTCTTTGTTCAAGACACATTGAGATGAATTGCAAACTACTACACAGACATTGTAATCATGCCGATATCTTAGATCCTTTAGTTTCCCCGACAGCTTAGGCTTCAAGAGATGTTTTTTTTATAATTTTTTTTTTACCCGAGGGCCATTATTACCTTGAATATTGCTGCAAAAAAACGAGCGGCACTAGGCTGGTTTCACTACGGCCACAGAAGCACCACGGAATAGAATGCGCTTCTATTCAGCGCCCTTGTTAACCTATGGTGTTGTTACGCCGCCTTTCAGCGTCTGGTCTAGTTTTTGTGCGAGACACAAGTGATTCGCTTCAATTCTGGCACGAAGTCACACCAAGACACCTGAGACAATCCAGTCAATTTACTCAGATATTTTACAAAAATAAAATACTGCGATTGACAAATGCGATCATATTTGCGAATCTCCTCCTGTCTAATGGCACTGGGAAACCGGAGGAGAAAATAGATTGAATAAATGTGAACAGTAGATAAACAAATGTGTATTTCAACTGTACCTGTATATCTACACTACTGTCTACTACCCCACACACTGGCTGTGTTTGTGTCTCAACAACACATAAATTAAAGAAGTGTACAAACTTCCTGGTAACAGAAACTAGTTGTAATTTTATGAGGTTATTTACTTACCCACGATGAAAGAAGTAGCTGTGAATAAACAACAGCTGAGGAGAAGCCCTTATTGACCGTCGCAGAGAAATACATGTCTGGTGTGAACAGGGAGGAGGCTGAGCGTGTTGCTGATTGCGCCGCTGAGCGACGCTTCACGGCCGGTGTGAACCAGGTCCTTGGGAGCCGTGCAGTCATGAATTCCAAATGTGATGACTGGTGCTCTCTGAATTGTTTCTATTACTTTACTTATTTTATTTTGTACCAGGTGGATTGCATGTAATTTGGTTGTACAATGTACATTGACAACAATAAATGGAATCAATGTTGCAGTGCTGTTTGTCTCCCTGGCGCAGGTCCTTAGGATTGTATCTTAAGTTTGTAGTTTTTCTATAATATCCATACAAGAAAAGCATACTTTCTTTTCACTGAATAAATTGAATATTAAAAGTGTAAAAAACAGTTTTAGCATTTTTGTGAGAAAGAGACACCACGATATAGGTAATAAACTTTTCCACCTTAAATATGACAAATACCCTAGATATTTTTAATAATAATAAACAAATCTTTTAAGCATTAACAAACTGGTTGCATTAGCATGCAAACTTAAAACAAATAATTTGCTGAGGCAACTCTGGATTCAATTCCAGCATCCAGTCCTAGTCCTGGCTGTGTTTTCTTATAGTTCCTTATCCCCTATTTTGCAAAATATCTTGTTAATTTCCCACCCAAAAATCATTAGCAATCTGCTCATCAAAATGAAAATGACAAGGGATTTTATCCTTTATCATCACTGGAAGTCCAAGCATACAGTACATCGAAACCAGCAAAAGAAAAATTTTAGGAGAAGTTTTTTGGGATGACAATGCTAGAGTTCAGAACTTAATCGGACAGAGTATCAGTAATTGAAGAGGAGTGGAGACGGGATAGATTTTTAGAACGTTTGCATGGTATTGTGGGCAAATGTTGCCAAATGAGATATGAGACACTTATAGATTCGTATCAACCCTGTGAAACGCTAAAACTGAATCAAAATGCTGTTTGACCAAATTTGTTTAAGGATGTCTCCACTTGTAGTTTTTTTTATCTATTAATGTTACAGTTGGATTGTACAAGATATATGTCAGGTTAAGTTAAAGGCACAGTGTGTAATTTTTGGCCAGTAGGGGGCAGTGCATACCTAAATTATCACAAGCATGCGGTATCTGTGTCTTTGAGTAAGAAACTCAACAACGGAAGCCCATGAGAAGTATACGTGTGGTAGCCATTTCACTCTGTGATTAGGTAACTAGCGCCTGGTGTGTGAGCTCCAGGTTAGCTACTGATTCAAACTTCCTGTAGCAGGCGGGGAGAGCGTGACTCAAAACATTGTTGTCACCAAAGTTATGTAAAAAAAACAAAAAACACGCCGCTTGTTCTGTGCGCTTTGTCCGCCAGGCTCTTATAGAAGTAAAGATGGCGTCTAATATGGCTCCCCCCTGAAAAGACGACCCGCGCCCATGTATTTTAAAACTAATTTTTAAAGTCATGTTTTACAATATCGCCAAAATGTTACAATTAATGTGCTTTACGTAATTATTATTAAATAATATTTTAATGGCTATTTTCAAAGATGTACTGCAAAAATTACACACTGTCACTTTAAACAACAGTTAGAAATTATTTTCCTTGGTCATTTATTTCCTGTCACAAAAAACAGACATTTTACTAGAGGTGTGTAGACTTTTTTTAAATCCAATTTATAGGTAAAATGAAAAACTGATTACAGAAATTGTAAAAGTTGTTTTTAAAAAAAGGAAGGTACGGGTTAGAGCGTGGCATAGAGGTAGAGCAGCCGCCCCATTTTCAGAGACTATTTGTCCTCAACGCACCCATCCGGTGTTCAAATCCCAACCCTGGGACCTTTGCTGCATGTCTTGCCTCCATTCACCCAACTCATTCCCTGTTTATCTACTGCAATTAAAGGCCACTACTGCCACTAAAAAACATTACAAAAATAGAGGGTACCTCTATTGCAAAGTTTTATCTCATCTCAATCAAATATTGAGTTATTTTTTAAATATTCATCTCCAAGCTGTTACTTCTCAACACCGGAAACAGAAAAATAGAATATTCTGAAGTGTTATCTGCAAACTAAGCTGTAAAACTTGTCAGCAGCTTCTCCACATCAGCTGAATTATGCCGCTCCTCCCACATGCACATATTTTGTCTCTGGCTTTCATTCAAAAATGAATAGGCCAGGTAAAAGATGAAGATAAACTGGTTTTTGTAATAACACTATGGTTTATGGTTTCACTATGGTTGTGTGATTGCAGGGTGACTACAGGAGTTCACCCACCAGCTCTCTGAACAAGAGGGACAGTTTCAACAAGGGTGTACAGAAAGACAAAAGTGAGTAAACAGACACAGCAAAAATAACAAACTAAGAATGTTTAAACGAAACTCATGCTTTTACTTCCGCTGCCATCATGTCTCCGCTCTGCAGAGATGGATCAGGTTAACAATGAGCTGTTGATGAAAATTACTGCAAACAAAAACCCGGCACCCAGAAAGATCCGAGTAGAGCGTACGGCTGTCCCTCAGGTGCCATTGACTTTTGACTCCTCTCCACAGCAGGTGACAGCGTGGCTCAATGCTAAAGGTTTCTCAAAACCGTAAGTTTGCTTTATTGCATAACAGTTTAGCAAATTTCCTTTATTTGCTCGCCTAAAAAATCAACAGCCATTATGTTTTAGGGATTTTTGATTACTCTTTATATCTATGAAAGTTTTTTTCCCCAACTATTTTCTATGTTCTCAATATTTTTGTGTTGATCTGATCCTGTCAACAAATAACTAGTTTTCTCTTAATGGAAGTAGTACATTTTATATTGAAGTTGCTGGCATTTGCAGTTGAGGAAATTATCTGTTTATCTGATGTGTACCTGGTACATAAACAGTATCAAACAGCTCTGAACATGTGGTGTGTACTCCTGACTGATTCTGTCATTTCTCTGTAGACATTAACAGCACAAGAATGTCCTTCCCCTGTAACACTCAAAGTTTTGTACAGTTTATAATGCATTTCATTATGTTAGAAACAAAGAGTTCTATGTATTTTATGATTTATGCAACAAGCAGACACTACTGAACATTTTAAATTGGAAGGTAAAGTTTATATCTATATAATGCTAAAAATCAAGACCTCTCGGATCAAAAAATCAGTGCTTTTACATGTATCAACAGAAAAAAAAAATTATTGCCTTATGGTTCATTCACACCGCAGGCTTTGTCAGCGTCAGCGACGTCAAGATTACATGTTAAGTCTATGGCGGAGGCCATTGGAGGAGCGTCACGGTCTCTGCGGCACTTTGTGAGCTTTGGCTCCGTCAGCTTTTCAAGCTTTTCCTGCTTTTCATGCTTCAAAGCTCATAAAGCCAGCAGCGCAGAAGTTCAGCTAGTTGAACTTTTGACGGTGTTGACGGCCCTGAAGCGGTGCGTTAACCAATCACAGCTTATAATTGTAGCGATGTCACTACAAGTATTTTGAATTTAGCGGGAGCAGGAAAAACCTACATTTTAAGTCTAGATAACGCAGATTTAAAAAATCATAAATAACACTTTCCGAAGACAGATGGACAGGCGCTCTTCGGGAGGAATAGAGCGCCTGTAGTTGGTGTCCTGGTAGGAGATTTGAGCTCCGATGCGGCCCAGGAAGTCGTAAAATTCGGCGTTGGACAGATGGAAGTACTGCTGAAAGCGAACCTCATCCATATGTACCTCCTGGAGCAAATGGTTAAACGTCCCAAACTCAGAACGGATCCGTAGAATAGGGTGTATCCACAAACGGCGCTTATGTTGCCGAAGTCGACGTTGTCTAGCTTTATTAAGCAAATAAAGCCAAGCCACTATCTCAATACTATACTGCTATAGTTCAGAATGTCCGGCAACAGAAGAAGCCCCGCCCATGCGCTCTTTTTTGCTCAGAAGTGGCAGACTTTGCAGACTTCAAGATAGAAGCGTCAAACTAGTTTCTCTGTGAGCTTTGCCTGACGCTGATAAAGCCTGCGGTGTGAATGCACCATAAGTCTGACTCAAATCGAGTTTTTGAAATGCGTGGATACACCTTAGCTCGACTTAACTTGAACTGAACTGGAGTTTGAGAAATTGGACTAAAGCCTAGTTTATATTTCTCCATCTGTGTACGTACAGAGTCACACAAAGCCTTTATCTGTCAATGCAAGGGCTCTCTGTTTCGCATTTAAGCACAGACGGAGTAAAGCCTAATTTTTTTAAAATATCTGTTTAACACAGTAGAGAGCGCACGCCTGTAATTGGTCAGCCCAACTTCAGCCTAAGACCATTTCACCTATAGTTGATGCTCATAGTCAATGTAATTAGTAGTCAATGCAGGTTTTGCTCACTAGATGATTCATATTGCAAGGCCAGTTTATCTAGTATTGTCTTTTTGTGATTTTCAACACCAGGAGGAGCAAAGAAGAGCATAACAGACCGCTGTGTTTGTTTGCATGCATTTGTAGAGTATGAAATGAGCACTTCTAGTAAAAAGCCTTCAAGTTCAATCAAAACTCGCTTTGTTTCAGCCATTGCACCTTGAGTGGATGTACGTTTCCAAGCTGAAATGAATAAACTCTAGTTGAAGAAAATGTCAGCACCACCGGCTGTCCTAGCAGAGAACTGCTTTGCAGCACTGACACACCAATGGAGAAGTGTAAAAGGAAAACAACTCTGTCAGTACGTCTGCACCTGGGTGACAACTTGCTGACAGAGAAGTATAAACTAGGCTTAAGGTGCCCAGATAAAGCGATTGGAAAACGGAATTTCTCTGCATGGAAATGACAGCGGTAGAACTAGAGCTATTGGGAGTCTGGGCACTCCCCCTTCAGGAAGTGAAGAGACCACAGAAGCGCGTACAACAACAGAACGAGCAGCAACGAGTGTTACACAATCAAGCAGTGCAGTACTTACAACATGTGTTGTGCTACAGCGTCGTTGTCGTTCATTTCTTTGCTGATTGTGTATATCCTACTTTTACTCAGTCGGCTTTTAATGACTTTAACATTAGTTTACTATCTGTGTGACTCTAGTCCAGTGGAAGAATTAGTGAGTCAGTGTGAAAGGGCACATGTCGCCACCCAGCTTTGCAGAGTGAAACGCACTTTATTCAATCATTCGATTTTCTGAGTGACGTGAACTGGGACACAACTGTCTATTCCGACTAAACCATTAGTCCGATTACTGTCAAAAGCCCGATTTAGATGTGTATGAAAACATACTGACTGTTTTCCAATCTGTTAGGTCATTAGTTTCAAGGTTTCACATCTTCTGTCAGAGATGGTATTCTGCATACTTTGCTATAATGAGTGGTTAGTTACTGTTGCCTTCCTATCATATTGAACCAGTCTGCCCATTCTCTTCTGACTGCTAGCATCAGCAAGGCCTTTCGACAGCAGCATACCGAACATAAATATACCCAAAGAGCTACAATAAGAGGGTTTATATCACAGCATATTGATATATTAGAATGGCCTCGACAAAGTCTGGACCTAAATATAATTGAGCATCAGTGGCAAGACTTGAAAATAGTTTCTTCCACGCATTGTTCGGCCAATCTGACTGAAATAGAGCTGTATACAGTGGCTCAGTTTGTAAAGATGGAGGAGACAGCCACAAAGGAGTTGAGGGTGTAACTCCAGCAAAAGGAGGTTTGATAACCTTTGAACTCAAGGCAGCTATACACAAATAAACAAAAGAACTTTCAAAAAAAAAATTGTAAAGCATTTTTTAAACCACATCTCATTTTCCTTTCACTTCACAATATTGCATAGTTTGTGTAGGTCAAATACATCAAATGATTCAATTTTTTTATATAAGTGAAATAAAAAAAATACAGTGTAAAAATGTGCATATAAGTGCGACACTAATTATTTTTATGGTCCGGAGGACATGAACTGCTCTCCTTAGTAATATAGTTGACATTACATCAACTGTCCAAATTCACTTTAGATGTACAGTTATGGGCAAAAGTTTTGAGAATGACACAAATATTAGTTTTCACACAGTTTGCTGCTAAACTGCTTTTAGATTATTTTTTAGTTTGTTTCTGTGATGTACTGAAATATAATTACAAGCACTTCATATTTCATCATCATTTCAAAGGCTTCTATCGACAATTACATGACATTTATGCAAAGAGTCAGTATTTGCAGTGTTGGCCCTTCTTTTTCAGGACCTCTGCAATTCGACTAGGCATGCTCTCAATCAACTTCTGGGCCAAATCCTGACTAACAGCAACCCATTCTGTCATAATCACTTCTTGGAGTTTGTCAGAATTAGTGGGTTTTTGTTTGCCTCTTGAGGATTGACCACAAATTCTCAATCGGATTAAGGTCTGGGGAGTTTCCAGACCATAGACCCAAAATTTCAACGTTTTGGGTCCCCGAGCCACTTAGATATCACTTTTGCCTTATGGCACTGTGCTCCATGGTGCTGGAAAATGCATTGTTCTTCACCAAACTGTTGTTGGATTGTTGGAAGAAGTTGCTGTTGGAAGGTGTTTTGGTACCATTCTTTATTCATGGCTGTGTTTTTGGGCAAACTTGTAAGTGAGCCCACTCCCTTGGATGAGAAGCAACCCACACATGAATGGTCTCAGGATGCTTTACTGTTGGCATGACACAGGAATGATAGTAGCGCTCACCTTTTCTTCTCCGGACAAGCCATTTTCCAGATGCCCCAAACAATCGGAAAGAGGCTTCATGGAAGAATCTGACTTTGCCACAGTCCTCAGCAGTCCATTCACCATACTTTCAACAGAACATCAATCTCTCCCTGATGGGGTTTTTTTTTGGGAGAGAAGTGGCTTCTTTGCTGCCCTTCTTGACACCAGGCCATCTTCTAAAAGTCTTTGCCTCACTCTGCGTGCAGATGTGCTCACACCTGCCTGCTGCCATTCCTGAGCAAGCTCTGCACTGCACTCTCTGATCCCGCAGCTGAATCCTCTTTAGGAGACGACCCTAGCGCTTGTTGGACTTTCTTGGACGCCCTGAAGCCTTCTTAACAAGAATTGAACCTCTTTCCTTGAAGTTCTTGATAATCCTATAAATTGTTGATTTAGGTGCAATCTTAGAAGCCACGATATCCTTGCCTGTGAAGCCATTTTTATGCAACACACTGATGGCTGCATGGGTTTCTTTGCAGGTCACCATGGTTAACAATGGAAGAACAATGATTTCAAGCATCACCCTCCTTTTAACATCTTAAGCCTGCCATTCTAACCCAATCAGACTGACATAATGATCCCAGTACATCCCAGAAACAACTGAAGCAAAGATCTGAAAGCAGTTTAGCAGCAAACTTTGTGAAAACTAATAATTGTGTCATCCTCAAAACCTTTGGCCACGACTGTACATTCACTTAATGTTAATAATTTAGAAAGTGGCTAACAAGTGACAAACAAGAAGCAAGATAGTAACAGACCCTGGTTATCCACATTAGGTGAGGCCTGTTGCACTGTTAGCAGAGTCAGAATAACTGGTTTTCACGTCTCTTTTCAAAATACTTTTAACAATAGACAAGAATTTCCCTCTTTTTGGTGCTGATGGCAATTAGAAAGGGGCATTAGTTTGACTGAGTCTGGACAACTGCACACACAATTTAGGAAGATGCTATTAAAGAAATCATGCAGTGAGCAAATACCATACATACCTTCATTCTTGACCATCTGCAACAGAGTTTGTACAAGAGCTTTGCTGCTCCAGAGCAGGTTAAAAACCACATCATGTTTCTAACACTGGTGACATACTAAGATGGATATTAAAAATTTGGAATAATTAGAAAGGTATTGCCCAGGGGCTAAAACAGACTCACTTCAGAAGAATCCACTTGTTCTGAATGCCACTTCTGACACTAAGGCTTTTCCTGCTGCAACATGCCACAGTGCTTTAAGAAGATTGTAGCTAACAACGATGTACTCTCTGTTGGAAGCAGTATTACACCGAGAAATAATACAGTTGTCTTTTTAAATGCTATTAGAACAATCTGACTAGCTGTCCTTTCTGCAGGACCGTTGAATGTTTGGGAATCCTGACCGGAGCGCAGCTGTTTTCCCTGAACAAAGAGGAACTGAGGTCTGTGTGTGGAGATGAAGGGGCTCGTGTCTTCAACCAGGTGGCTTTGCAGAAAGGACAATTAGAGGTTGGTTACACTCATCGGCATCCAAGCACCTTAAAAACCTGTTTCTCTGGGAGTTTTTATGGATGTTGTGTAAAACCTTTGTAACGTTGATTTTATACCTGGGCAAGTTGAGGCAATGTATGAATCTGGAAATATAGGAGCTGTCAACAGCTTTGAAGCTGCATGAAATACACGCTTTAGTTATTGCAGATTTAGTTGGAAAGGTGGTTCATAGGTGATGAAATCTATGATTTTACAGGTCTTGCTAAAGTCAAAGTTTCTAATATTGTGAACAACAGAGAGAACACAAGGGACAAAAAGTTAAACATTTCAATAAGATATCACAGTTAGGAAAGACGAATCGAATATTAGGGCTGGGAATTTAATGCGTTAATTGCGATTAATTAATTACAGAAGAATTAGCACACACAAAAAAAACCACGCATTTAATCGCAGTTTGCATTACAATCGATGTGGAACATTTATTTGAACATGAGTTCCTGGTATACAGATTACAATGATGCACACATGAAAGCTAGGCAGGTAGGGTAACTATCCACTTTTCAAGGGCTCTCCAATGGGTTTTCATCTATTAGGCGACCATATTTAAACTGACCGGTGTGATGTTTGCAGAATGACAGCCCTCCCTGATCCATCCTCCACAAGCGGCTGGTTCTGATTTGTTCAGAATGAACAGACAGCCGGTTGCGAGTTGCGCCCTGCCATGGTGCTGCTACTTACATGAAGTCGCTGCACAAGCTTTACCTACGAACCATATAAGATAAAGCGTCTGGCTGCAACAAAACGAGTGGCGGAGGCCATCATTCCCACAGCTGGCATGTGTGTTTCTGTGTGTGACAAAAAAATGCAAAGATCCCGCAGGTCACATAGACAGAAACTTTAACAATACTGTGCAAAGTGAGAGTTCATTTATAAATTGACTGGGGATGAATTTGAAATAAGACACTTAGTTTAGACAGTTTGTATTGTCCTTTTTAGACTGATGATTTTTACTTTTATTATACTTGATAGAAAACATTTTTCAGAATATTATTTTGATTTTTGTTTAATTTTTGTGAAATTAAGAAGTAAACTGTTATTGGTCCTTTACAGTTGCATACATTAAGAAAACAGATTAACAGAAAAAAACCATCAACTTAAAAAAATTATTTATTACAATAAAAAGCAAGAGTGCAGATAAAATACTTTCAATTGTCATATGCACGGGTAAAAAGAACTGTTGTCAGCCTGGATTTAAACATTGTTAGAGTTGAGGTTTGTTAATTTAAAGTAATTTTTGTACTTAAGAAAGCCTTTTAGAAGTTTGTTATTTAACTATTCTTTCTAACTACAGAGAATGTGTGCTTTAAAATGATCAAATCAAAAGTTTAGGCTGGGCAAAGTGTCCACTGAAAAAGCCAAGTGTCCTTTTTCCCCTTTTTTTTTTTAAAGACAACGTTCTTAAACTTAAAATACTTAAAATGACACTTCAGTTCTAGGTCTGTTCAGTTTTGACCAAGGATATATACAGTTTTTCTTTTACTTCTTTTCTGGGTTGACATGCATTTAACTGTGCTTTTTCAAATATTAAAAGACCTTCAAATAACAGTATTCACACCTGTGATGTTTATTTGATTGCCGTCCTCCAAAAGCCGTTCATATCTAAGTAACTGTGCTTTCATGGGCAAAATTTCTTGCACTTTTAAATTGCAATTAATCAAGATTAATTAATTACAAAGCTTATAATGAACTATTTTTAATCAAGGCCCACCTCGATTCGAGCAATTTATATATATATATATATATATATATATATATATATATAAAAGATTAATTAATTTTTCTACCTTTTGCCCTCAAACTAGCATCAGTTCTTATAGGTACACTTGGACAAAGTCAGGGATTTTGTAGGATTAAATTCAGGTGTATGATCATCCAATAATACCAAACAGATGCTCATGATAATCAGTGTCAGCTAAGGAAACTTAATGCAGCAGATGAAAGACACATCATCTCTTATTTTGTTGCTGGGACCACTTGGGCCAATTTTAATATAGCCTTAAGGTCCTGATGGCTCACCATTGTTTTTAAGTGAGGAGCCATGACAGCTTTTAGTGCACACAGACGAAAAATAAAATGAACATCCTCCATGCTGGTGCCATTGTTTTGTAGATTCTCACTCAAACTGGTTCTGTGATGCGTCACTAAAATTTGACTTTAACTTTAACTTAACTTTTCACTAGTTTCACTAGACTGTGATCAGTGGACATCTCGATAAACCAAAAAAAGTGGTAACATTTATTACCATTAATTCGCTTGTACAGAGTTATTGCCTTATTTTTGATTGCCCTCTGCTGCCACCCTCAGGAGATCTACTGCGACAATAGTTCAGAAAACACCATTGGTGTCATTCAAACACTTTAGTTATGTGTAGTCAGATGCCAATTTAGTCAGATGTAATTTTAAAAAGATCATAGAAAACACATATAACTTGAAATTTTATACCTGATAATGCATAAAGTTGTAAATGGAGCACAAAGCAAAGATCAGTCCTGGAGTGGTAAAGTATGTCTTTAAAATAAAACTGTTATTAAATGTCAACTCATTTATACAAAAATTCTGAAAAATGAAATGATCGAAGTTGTTAATATTATTTAATGACAGATGTATTACAGAGCTAAGTTGTCCTCTGGTGGTGCTTTCAAAACATAGGCTCCATGTTTTGACTGCTGTTAAGATGACCAATTAGAAAACCCTTTTGTTTTCCATTAGTTGGTTCACTACATCAAAATTAAATAATTGTGCAGCATGAAATGGGCATCTAGAACTGTGTAAGAAATGATATTCTCTGCTAAATATCAAAGATGATCTATGATAGAACTGCAAAATTTTCTTCTGTAATGAAGCTGTTGCGTTCTAGGAAAAGCTCAGACTACCAAACGATTTTAAAGCAACAAATGTGCTTTCTCTCCAGCGGTCTCAAGGTGACTCCGAGCTGCAGGAAATCATGCGGCGGAGGCAGGAGAAGATCGACTCCACAAGCAGCGATGACGGACGTGGAGCACCATGACCTCCTTCCACCCTTTCAGATGTTTTCACCCCTTGCAGCTTTCGAAGTGCAGCAACTTTCTAAATCAGTGAACTTTTTCTCGTAATCCTCAATTATGTATCAAAAGGGATTGAATACATTTGTTTTTAATTGCATATTTATTTTGTAAAATGTCAGATGTTTGTTGTTCAAGTGTTTTCAAATTACGCTGCAATCTTTTCAATTCATGAAATTCTTGAAGAAATTACCTGCTCTGAAGAGGATCTTGTGTGCAGTTTGGTGTCTGTGCATGATATGCATGCAACTTACATGTGTGTAAGCAGGGGCGGGGTCCGTGTTTGTTCTTAATAATACAGTTGTTTACAAAATTTGTCTGCAGAAATATCAAATCTTAGATTTTGCTTTTTAAAATCAGTGCCAGGATGTTTGACATATTTTTCTATTGCATAGCCAATTATTTTTCTGTTATGCTAACAGGAAAATCAAGCGTACTTTGTGTAGTGTATGGAAGAAGTTGGTAGCTGTCGGTAAACGTCGATCAGCAACAAGTATTAGAATAAATATTCTTGCTTTTCTTGATGTTATTTGGCATTTTGGCAACTTTTGAAACAAGCTGGATCTTTTATATGGCACCCTCCAAATTTATTTGCACACCTTAGATTGGTTAGAAACTTTTAAATGAATGAATCTTTTATTCCTGTAGCATATTCTGACTTTTGTTTTCTGCAGCTCTTTAACAGCTAAACCTTTCCCCTATTACCATATTATATGGACAAAGTCATGCATTGGTGCATGGTATTATGTTATACACATTGTATTTCATGGTCTTTTCATTTTGTCAGCTGTCTCAAGTTGTGTATGTCTATATTTGATTACTTGTCGTAAAACAAGTGGCCCGTTGGGGACAATAAAAGCTGAGTTAATTATCACTCTGACTACATATATCCAAAACGTAAGCAAGTAGTTTTTTTCTTGTGGCCACTTCGTAAATTATTAAATGAAACATAATTTTTTTTTCTTTCTTGAAGATACTTTTTGAATGGTGGCTAAGCAAACTAGGCTTTTGTGTCACTGCATGTTTAGAGTATACGCCAGGGAAACCGGCCGGGGTTACTGGTTAAAAAAAAAAAATTGTATTTAATATAAAGAACAAATTAACAGGCCTAGGCAGCGACATGCAGAAAATCCCTGATGAAGAAATTTATTGACTGTAGGTTCTGTTATTGTCAATAAGTTTAGTACTCATGCTTAATCCCTTTAAAGCACCGTCTAGGATCTGACTTTCTGTCTCCAGGCAAGATTAAACCATCCGATTTCCGACTTCGATTTGAAAAAGGAGCTTTTACTTTGTATGGGGTTCTGACACCCTGAAATAGGTTTGCGGCATTGCTGCCTTTACTGTGTTGGGCTCTAGGCAAATGTAACGTCTCGTGCTGCACATCTGTTCCAGCAAACCCATACCGATTCCACTACGGAAGCTTGAGGGAGCTAAAAATACGCCATTACACAAAAACTCAAATTTACTTTTTTTTTTATCCACTGCAACTACTAAATTTGAATTAATATATTCAATCAATTTTTTGCCCATGCCTACTTAAGGTTTTGTTTTTTGTCCACCCTCACTTAATACATTCTAATTTAAAAAAAATAAAAGAATCATGTATGTGGCTACAGTATTCACAGATATGTCGATTTTAAGGCTTTTTGCAGATCTTTACCAGAAGTGCTTATAATTGTGTACAGCACTGTCTTTTATTAAGCTGTTGTTCTACAGGGCAAACTGCACAAACTGGCAAGTGTAGAAGTATAAACTTTAAATTTGTTTTCTGGTATTAAAAAATATATATGAAGATTAAAGGAATATGTCCCTGGTGTAAATATTTTTGAATATAATTAAAGACATGACCTTCGTTAATATTTCACAGCAGCTTTTTTGTGTGCAGTTTTTTTTACTTTGTTAATAACACTTCATACTATATGTTAAAAATTATGCAATGGCCAGTTATCATATTCAAGGTTTTTAAAAAAAGTTAACATTTTCTGTAATATGACATGTTACCAACAACTGGAATAATTGTTTTTCTTTTGTTTGAAATTAGAGCATTTTTTTTCTTCTTCATTATGTCATGTTCTTGTCTCAATTTACAACAAGTAATATTCTAATGTAGGAAAAAAAGATTCATTTTTCATCGTTGACCATATTTAATGAGTCAGTGACATTTCACAATTTCACTTACAATATCGTACTATAGTCAATACTTAAAAATCCAGTGCTCTCTAAAGATTAGGACAGTGTTAACCTTAAAACACAGAAAAATACAGATCATTCCAGTTTTATCTATTAGATTTTTATACTAGATGACAGACATGAAGAACCCAGCTCATCATTTATGGAGGTATGCATCGAGCCAAAGTTCCCCTGAAGTTTTCAGTGACCTGAAAAAGCACAGACACACACACAAAAACATCTGTTAAGAGAATGTTTTGAATAACTACTGTGAATAAAGACCAATGGTCTCATAGTAATATAGTTAATTGGGAAAGTTAATGACCCAGAGTCCAAAATTTCAGTTTTCTGGTCAATTTTATTGATTACATCATCATTACAGTAGCTTTGTGCAACCTGGCCAGAAAGGCAGTTATTCTGTTATTACCTGACCACATCGACCATGCCTCTCCACAAGGATTTCGTCTCGTAAGGAATCCCGTGTTTCTCACAAAGCTCGCGGACCTGCGGGGCCACCAGCTGGTAGTTGTGGCGCGGCATCCTGGGAAACAGACTTAAGACAGAGAAAAAATAAATACTGACCAGACACAAAAATAGTTGGATATTAGTTTTACAGGGAATCTGTTGGGACGCCTCTGTTTTTGTCCAAATTTAAGCACTTTGTAGCCCCATGTGAGCTTTTTCACAAAGTCAGTTGATTATGAAGTCCATCCATAGAACCTTTGACTTACTGATGTTCGATTTGAAAGTTTAGGTGTCCGCTGAACCAGTCATTGAAGAAGGACTGCTCGATATTACACGTGGCTTGTAACTGAAACAAAAAAAAAGACTGAAAAATCAAGTTTTCCAACATTTTGCTCTGTTATAACCACAAACTTCAAAGTATTTTATTGGCATTTTATGTTGTCGAGTAACACAAAGAAAGACGTGCATCAATTTTAAGTGGAAATGAAAAGGTAAATGTTTTTGCAATTTTTGACTGTTAAAAATCATACAAGTGTGGTTTGCATTTGACTTCGGTTCTGACCAGTTCGTCTGTCCCTACTAAAGGAAAACATCCCCAGAGCAAAATGCTACCACTTTGAACTGTCCAGAAAGGCTGCTTCTCTGATTGATGGGCCCCATGACTGATCGGAATTGGGGGATAATTTGCCATTCTTTTTCCATTTTTAGATGATCTATTAAACAGTTCTTTATGAGATCTTATTTCAAAACCTAACCCTGCTTTTAACTTCTTCACAATTTGATCTCTCACCAGTCTGGTGGGCTAATTGTGATGCTGTTTGTTCATCACTGTTTCTTCACCAAACCTCAGATGCCCTTAACAGAAAAGCTGCATCTATATGGATATTAAATTACCTTGTGCATACAGGTGGACTCTAAAAGCATTATTCACTTTTCAGATTTTTCATCGTAACGGAAATTGAAAAAACCATAGTGCCTTTTCCTTTCCTTTAAAGTGTAAGTACCATTTTTGCAACGTTCGGGAGATGTTCACATCCACTCATGATCAGGGTTTATCCCTATAAAGGGAGCTAACGGGGGTAGCAAAGTGCAGTCTCTAAATAGGGCATTATCTACCACAAAACTCCTTTATTTCACCCTTTTTTTGTTATGAATCACTAGCACTATTCCCCTGTGAGTTCTCAAAGGTGCTTTGTTGTTGTTTCAGGTGTGTTTTACTAATCTGGCAAAAGCCGGATCTATGTGTAGCTCCGCCCCATGTCAAGTCCACCAATCGATCTGGAACGGTTCCAATAGAAAGCGTCTGAAAAAGGGAGGGCCGTCTGGTATAATATTTTAACGACTCACACGAGCGGTGTAAGGTGTTAACTTAAGCTCTTGCCAAATGCCAAATCAAGTCAGGAGAAAAGCACACACCTTCCCTTTAAGAAACGTACAAAGTGCATTTCCCTTTGCTAATTTTTCAACAAAGAACGAATCTCTAGTTCTCCTAAAAAATATTAGTCGCTTCTAAGCGTACGTCCACCTGTGCAGCCATGTCTGTTTTGCTTTGCCAGGGCTCTTGCTGCTATTGTCATGCCAGAACACCCGTCCATGCGCCCGACATTAAGTACAAAGCTAATAAATGATTGGTCCGCACCACAAGTGGAGTTGAGTCGGCCGGTTTAGTTAGAGCAAGATGAATTTACGTGGGTTTGGAAAACTCCAAAGCTAGCGAGAATCCAGCTTGTAGCGCAAGTTTAGTGTTTAACTGGCTTTTAATCCAACAACAATAACAAGCAATTTCAATGACGTCACTGCCATGTGACATCCCGGTTATAGTATGAGCGGGTCTTATGGTGGTTAGACAGAACTTTCTAGTGCAAACATCAACATGTTTTGCGTTTGTGTGTTTCCAAATTTAACAAACAAAATGACCAAGTGGACTACAGCCTAGTTTATACCTCTCCATTTTGACTGAGATGGATTGATGATGCGCCATTATCCGTCGACTCAAGGGCTCTCCGTCACCTACACAAGGACAAAACGTGGAGTAGAGACCAATTTTCTAACTATTCGTCAACGTAGAGCGTATGCCTTTTATTGGTCAGTTCAGCAACAGCCAGAGATCGTTTCACCAGAGCAGAGCTTTCATAGTCGATGTAATCAGTACTCAATGCATTGTTTGGGCACTACGCGTTTTATATTGAAAAGAATTTTCTTTCTAATCTGGTCGTTTTGGCAATTTTGAACAGACGGAAGTGTAGAAAAACAAGAAAAAGGCTGCTCTGTTGGTTTACATGCATTTTATAGTATTCAATGAGCCTCACTTCCAGTAAAAAGCTTTACAGCTTAATCAAAACTTACTTTCTGTCATCAGTTGCTCCTTGAGGGGGGAATGAGTTCACAAGATAAAAAAAAAAACTTTAATTAAACAGAAACTACACTGCAACGGTAGGCAGAAAAGTTAGCTCCCCCTGCAGTCCTGGTCGATAATTGCTTTGCAACACTGAAAAATCAACAGAGAACGGAGAGAAAAAAACGGAAAACTATAGAACGACAAATGTCTCCGTCAATACATCTGCGTCTAGGTGCAAAGTTGCTGTCAGAGAAGCATAACCGGGCTTCAGATCTGCTTCCACACGATCCCTTTTTGCAACCTGCACAAACTATCACTGCAGTGCCTGCAACATCATTGAAATTGTGAGTTAGTGTGAGTTAGAATCGGTTGGACCAAAAGCCTGTGAAAACTCCGGATGACAACAGAGCACCTCCGAAACGCTCTGAACTCACAGGGGAATAACGCTAGTGATTCATAGCAAAACATTGGTGAAAAGGAGTTTGGTGGATAATTATTATGCATTATTTAGAGGCTGCACTGGTTGCTCCTTTAACTCCCACTGTACTGATATACGCTGATCACAAATGGATAAAAACTTCTCCAGAAGGACTCCAAGTGGCTCCAAATGTGTCTAGGTGAGTAAATGAAGGTAATGCATGCTATAAATAAGGTCCAGGTTAAAAAAAGAAGGTACTTTCCCTTAAACATTTATGCACAACTCTCTAGTGGTCTATTCAAAAATACTTGCAAGACACTTCTTTACCCTTCACATTGTGGATGTGCCTTGGAACAATCACACTCCAAATAATGTACTATACCGTATTCATTTATCAAACAAAGTGCAGTAAATACAATAATCTGTAGCAAATTTATGTGACACTGCAGAAAAGAGCTTTTAGAACATTTATGATAAAATAATTAAATTATCTAGACAGTATTACATCTTTAAAACATGTTTATCTGGTTTTTATCTGATTGTATTTTTCAAAAATTAGCTGCTTTCACTTCTGATAAGCAGCACACACAATGACACGGTCATCTATTACTTCATCATAAAGCAGGCACCTGCATGGTCAGCCAGTCTTGGCGCCTCTCGTGATCAATCTCCTTTGGCAAGTGGCTCATCTGTGTGACCCACACAAACCAGTGGCTCTCTAAAAACCTGCAGATTTTAACAGCAATAAGCATAATTGTTTTCTGCTTGAAACCAGAGTAAAAAAAGCCTATGTGATAAGGAATATTGTCATTTTCAATAATAAAGGTTCTTTTTTCCCCCTTCATTTGTCTGTTCATTTTACCTGACGAACATCATGAGTGCCAGTGAGCCAATCACACCATACAGTGGTACATAACAGTAGAAGTAGCGAATGTAGTATGTGGAAGCCCAGGCCAGATCCTTTAAAACAAAAACAAATTAGTGTAATTTTAATTTTTCTTTACTAATGAAATCCATTTCACTTTTATGCAAAAATACATTCATTCATTCTAAGCAGAATTTATTTAAAATGTAACGTGCTAAGCTGTGGTTTATGAGTGAGAGGCTGCCATCTTACCACCCAGTCACGTCGAGTAAACATAGTCTTCATTATGTTGTAGTTGTAGAAAACTGGAATGAGCAGCGGTGGCGCCACTGAAAAAGAGATAACAATTGTTTTTGGAACAATGCTTTATTTCTTTAATTCCCTGTAAATGTATTGAGGCAGCCATACCGAGGAAGAAGTACTGGTGCTGGTAGTTATAGGGGTAGTGTTTGATCTTTTTAATGCCGTACTGTAACAGAGAGAGGCACGGAGCTCAGTGAGCTATTAAGCTGCATTTGAGCCCAAAAGGATTTAGAAATGCATTCTTTTATTGAGCAACTTGCCTCCACTGGCTGCGTGTTCCCAAGTACAAAGATATCCATCATGTTGATATCAGGATCCTTCTTGAAAACATTCGGCTTGGCGTGATGCTGGAAATGTCGGTGGTTCCACCAGTTGGCTGAGGCTCCCTAAAAAAAACAGCCTGTTATTGTCGGAAAAACCCTTCGCAGGATGGTGAACAGAATAATTCCTGTAATGTTACCTTTAAATGTCCAATGACAAACTTGTGGACCAGGTGATTCCATTTGGACTTCTTGAAGACAGAAAGGTGACCAAAGTCATGCTGCAGCCACCCGGCCTGCGACTGACGAAGAGCAGAATTAAGTGCTGTGGGATCTACACGTTTAAAGTTGTTCAACAACAATAAGGACAGCATTTAGTGTTGTTGAAATTACTTGCGCCGTTGCGAGCAGTACGGAGCACAGTAACGTCATCGTCCAGCCCGTGCCCCAGTACGACAGCATTAGCCAGGCGAGGACCTCCAGCAGCACGATGTGACCCAGATGGAGGCAGAAAAATAAAGGCTGAGCTTGAAAAAGGCCTCTTTTCTCAGTCTGTTCTCGTAAAAGATCAAAATCCTGAATGATTTCTGCCTGCAAGCGGAAAAGAAAAACAGATTTCAAGATTCTAAATTATTATGAAATCGATGTGATATTAGTGAAATCTGTGACATTTTGAAACACTGTAAAGGCCAGAGGTACCCAGATACTTTCCTAAAGAGCTGTTGTCTTATATGTTCCAGATTTGACCCTTCTCCAGCACATAAGAGCTTAGCTCTTCTTTATGTCATCTAAATATGCACTATTATTATCCGCTAATGGATCATTCATTTGAATCAAGTCGTTTGCATATGAGGTCACAGAATTCTATAGGGATGAAGATAAGGATAAGGATGATTCAGTCTCCAATGGAGTTTTTAAAATATTTATTATGAAAGTACAAAAGCCCCTTTTCGGGCATCTCTGCTTGCCTGCCCGAGCTTGCAGAGCGTTCTATCACTATTTGGTGTACTCTACAGACATAAACATAATTAGAGGAGTTCTTCAGTTAGACTAGGGCAGGTGAAACATCCATACGTCTTCTTCAGCTTCAGTCTCTTCATTGAGTCCCAAGAATTATGCTATATTCCACAGATGCCTTTACGAATAACACACGAGAGCCTCGGTTTTGAGAGCCCCGGTAAGTGCATTCCAGTAACTTCAAATTTAATTTAAAAGTAAATTTATTTCAATATTTATTTATTTCATTAATAAATAAAAGTGGAAACTATCAATTACACACACAAGATATTGTTCAAGTCTCTTTTGCTGTTATTTGGTAGTTGTGGGTTTTAATTCATGAAAATCTAAATTCAGTTTCTCTGTAAAATGTTAAATGCCGTGACACAAGGTGCCTGTGGTTCAATGGATTGTTATCGACAATCTGCACAAAGGATGTCCTTGCTATAAAGGTCAGCTGTTCGTGGAGTGCTATTTGTGCAAGTTTCAATGATATTAGGGTAAATTTGAATAGGAGGAAAAAATTGTTGTGGAAAAGAGCTCACATTTTTGTTTCCATCCTGGTTTGGCTCTGCCGCCACCAACTCTCCAATCAGCAGAGGCTTCAGAAACTTCTGCGCAAACTTTTGATCAGGATGAAAGGCACCGAAAACTTCCTGGGAAAAGAAAGTGTAAAGATGAAAAAAGAACTTCGGGCAGAGATGAGAACTCTTCAGAAAAATCATATATATGTTGCAGCAAACCAATTTTCCAGCTGAGCTGCACCCAACAGAGGGAAACATTACCACTAATCTTGTTTAGTCTGAGGTGTAGGAGCTAATGTGCTGACCATAACATGCAGATCAAAGCCACATTCTACTTTTGTTCTGAGAGGACCTACAGACTAGTTGGCATTGCTGGCAAGAATGTTATACAATGTTATACAACTTTTAAATCAAGCAAATTATTTCAGAGGAGAAAAAAGTTGTATTGAATTTTTCTTTTTTTTTTCTTTTTATTTTACAAAGCCCTGGTGCCACATTTATTTCCACCTGTTTTAACACTTTGAACCTTTATAAATAAGATAGACCTAGTATCAGCTAACAGTATTTGGTTTAACAGGGTTAGAGCAAGGCAATCTAAAAAGGTTACAAGAGCCTTTATAGAACAATTAAACCCAAAGAATAACTGATCCACCACCTTTCCAGACAGTGAATATAAAGAGCTTCTCCATATACTCATGAATTGTTTCCCAACAAGGTCACCTGTAAAGGTGATTCAGGGCCAAATAAAGTTAAAAACATTTTAAAACTTTCTTTGGTAGTATGTGCAAATGTGTTAACCGAGTTGTATACTCTTTTCCATTAATTTATTCATCTTTTTACAACATAAAAAGGCAAAAAATTTATGCCCAGTATTAGTGTAAAGAAAAAAATTGGAATATAGGATTCCCCAAAAAACTAAATAGTTTTTTATATGCTTCCATAAGTTCATAGTTAGTAATGAAGCCAACAATAGAATAAACATAAAATAAAATTTGATTAAATTGAATTGAATGTGGAAATCTTTAGTCAGATCCATCTGGTATTAACCCAACATAACACACGGTCATTAGTAATCCAGCCAGCTCCATCTGGTTAAAATCGAGTCCTTCCTTTATCAGATTTGAATCTTTTAAGAATCAAATGGTAATTCTGCTCATATATTTAATTTATCACAGTATTTATTTAAATATATTCTAACATTTCATTCAGACATGTCAAGTTGACATCTGGAGTCATAGAGACATGCATTTAGAAGCATTAAGTAATAGGTTTATCACAGATCATGGTTAGTTACACGTAGTAACTCTGTTCAAAGGTCACAGTTAGGTTCATTCTGCAAATCAAATAATAAAAAACAGCCTCTTTATTTAATAATAGGAATACTTTAAAGCACATTGTAAAGATGTCCTAATTTATTCAATATCGCTTTGTTACAGAAAATTTGAAGTTTTTATACTGCACTTTTATTTCTTACAATGTCTGCACAATGAAATACCAAAAAAATGCCATTTATAGTGCAAATAGCAAAAAGATCACTGTGGAGTGTTTTTAAAAAGTTCAAACTAGAGGCTGATTTAAAGTTCAGAGATAACAGTGCCTTAACTTTCTCTAATTTGAAGTCTTCATGGTGCACATTTATTTCATATAATTTGTGCACTATGAAATACCAACAATGCCATTTACAATAGTGTAAAAAGCTAAAAGATCAATGATTCAGACGAGATGATATAGAGACATAAATAAGATAGTTTGAGATAACAGGTTTGCCAAACAGTTTGAAGAAATGCTCTAAGCTCATTCTAGTCAAAGTAATCTAGCCCTTTATATATAGTTCTTGAATGAATAAACTGATTTTGTTGTGTTTTCAGGTGTGGTACAATGCATGAAAACGTCCCATGCATCATAAAGTATTTAAGTATGAAAGGGGGAATGAAAAAAAAAGGTGAAAAATCAAATTGAAATAATTACTTTCTAAATCGAAAAAAATATGGATTAGCCTACTATAATTCATGGAACCAACAAATTAAAAGCGGCTTTTACAGTAATGTGTCACGAAGCAGAATTCAGATGGAACAGTCTACAATTAACCGTATGCATCTACAGTAGCCGTGCATTCTTTACACCATCCTAAACAAATACACAGCAGATTTCCTGCATGCGCAATATTAGAGAAAGAGTAATTACAGTTGCGTCCTCTCCGGCGTAATGTCCGATTACTCGAGACCCTCCTGGATGCCTTTTGACCCACTGGCTGATGTTATAAACCTTTCGGTTGACCACCAGCCACTGGTCGTTCCGGCTGCGGTGCTTCTGCACCTCCTCCCAGGTATAAAACCCTGCAGCCTTCCCGGTGCTTGGCTCTGCAGGCTCAGTCTGCTGTCCTCCACCTCCCATCCTCTCTTCTTCTGCTGCTGCTGTCCGTCTCTGACTGGATTCACCTGCTCACAAGAGGACCAGTCTGCCCTCACATATATGGATTGGGAAATATATAAGCACAATCTCGTTAGATGTAAGGCTGTATAAGTTGTTTTTTTTTTGTGCTCCCCACCATAGACCAGTTCCAGTAAGCAGTTCTAACGATTGCATTGTTTTTGCTGCGACTAAACATGAGTCGCCTGTCTCATATGATGCTTCTGTTTTTTGTTTTTTTTTGTCGCACCATATAGCGGCGATCGGAGCAAATATATTTGCAACTTACAGCATCCAGATCCGGGCTGCTCTCCGCACCCTTCGGTCACATCCGCAGACACCCTTCCTCTTCAGGTCCGTCCAGCTGCCTTATAAAAGCAAGAAGGCGATCATAAAAGGCGACCAAAGTTGGCAGTTTTCCCAGAAAAGGCTCTGTTCACTCTCTCACCCACCCCCCTCCCCTCTCTCACTTCTCTTCCTCCCTTACGAACTTCGAGCGGATCTTTCGAGGTTTTCTGTCCAATCGGAACAGAGCAGGTCTGGGTCGTTGGAGCGCTGCCTTTGTACGGAGGAACAAGATGCTGCTGAGGTTATGTGAATATTGAGGAGCGGATTGAGATCAGAGTGGGAACAATCAGCTGCAGAGACCACCTAGAGGCCGGACCCTGGAAGTGCCGTTTGTTTAACACATAGGTTTAACACGGGGGGGGGGAATTAAATAGGCCATAGGTTACAGTAGTGCATCCAGTCAGTCAGTGTTTCAGCTCCAGCTGCTCCTCCTGCCACATTTTATGATTTACACAGATTACGTAGAGAGGAAATGGGTTAGGGATTATCTGAAGTGGCTACTAGATTAGGAAACGAATTAAAACAATAAAGTGATTTAAAAGGTTACTTGAAAAGAGAGAGCATCAGCAAATGCAAACATTTGACTTTTTTCTGATAATGAGGGGGCGCAGCTTCCCTCAAACTGCTGCACATTTCTTACACAACAGGTTACACAATGTGCGGATTACAAGTTCCCCGTTTCTTAGCACCAGAGCCCCCCTAACGGTTAAAACGAATACCAGTGAGGTTAATTTATGTCACTCCAAGATTTCTACCTTCATGCAGGATGTGGTAAATATGCTATGTTTCCTCATGATACACTTCCTTGTACAAGTATGAACTTTTTCGCATTTGATCGTGTTATAGCCTAACCATGAACTTCAATATAGTATAAATGAGCAAGGACTTAGTTAGAGATTTGAATTGCAATGTTTATTGAAGGAAGGGGTTTAAGCGATGGATTGTGTGGGAAGATGCGCCGACGGATTTACTACTATAAGTGAATAGATTGAACAATGACCTGTGAGATGTGCAAAGCCTAAGATTCTGTTTTATAACCAAACTGTTCTTTAAACTTCCCAACTGTCTCCCTAACATGTCTGCTCTTCTTTCTTCAGGTCCAGTGATGTTTTCAAAAAAATCTTCATTCTGAACATAAGACCTAGTTACATTTACTTAAGTAACTTTTTGGAAACCGTTAGAATTAGTTAAAATTTCTGGCTACTATAAAAAAACAAAAAAAAAAACAGCTAAGACACACGGTTAATGTTAAAGTGAGTCATTTGGATGTGTGTGTGTGTGTGTGTGTGGGGGGGGGGGTTACCCTTTTTTAAATATATACATTACCTACTATTAGTATTGTTTTTATAAGTGTTATGCTGAAAGAAACGTATTCGGAAACAAGATTCTTCTGCCTGAGTTTGTTATTCTGTAATTTTTTCATTTATTTATTTTTTCTCGTTATTCTCATATTCAAAAGGATTTATTACCAAATCTTGAGTAGATTTACAACATTCGCAAATTGCTGTGGTACGTTGTGCAAACGTATAACAAACACGTCTAAGCATGCAATGAATAAAAATAAAATGTGATAATATGATTGATACATGCATGGGTGGACGTGAGGTTATTGTCCTGTCTGAGGGGAGCAGGTATGTGTCCGGGGTGAGAAGGCTCTGCTGTGATCCAACCTGCATGACCCCAATATCCTGGAGGTGTGCAGGTCCTGCAGAGATGGGAGTCTGCAGCCAATTACCTTCTCAACACACTGCAGTCTCTGTTTGTCCCTGATGGTGGCGCCAGTATACCAAAAGTAGAAAGAGAAGGTGACTCAATGATTGGAGTGTAGAACTGCATCATCGTCCGTGTTGGCAGGTTGGATTTCTTCAGCTGCCTCAGGAAGTACATCCTCTACTGAACCTTCTTTATGACAGAGGTGATGGTGGGTGACGGTGGTACCCAAGAAGCGGAATGAGTCAGCTTCCTGGCTGCACCAGGACACCAGACGTACCAGAATTTGCTCATAACTGCATTTTTTTCTGTCTTTTGTAAGTGTGTGAATGTGTGTCTGAATGTAATGTAAAGCTCTAAATGGTCCTTTGGCTGACAAAGCACAATACAATTGCTGGCCACTTGCCATTTAGCATTTTTAATATTGAATAAGATGTTTGCCAGTTACTCATTAATTGAGCAGTATTTTAAAAAATTTTTGTATGGATGACTACCTTTTACTTTTATTCCAGTAAAAATAAAGTACTACTTCTATGCACTTTTTGAGTATGTTGCGGAACTATTAAATCAATATTATGGAGATATTAAATCAAGACGAAATTATTCCTTCTGTGGTCCAAGAGCATACATCTAGGTAATTAACAAGGAGCTCAGCATACACAGAACATTGTATACACTGACCTGTAAAACATATATTATATTAGGGCCAGATTTAGCCAGTCCCATTTAGGGGTGCAGGTAGAATATCAAGGGAGCGGGTCTGAGTGTGCTGCCTTTTATCTTATTCATATCTTTTGTGTGCGCGTGTGTGTGTGTATCTGTCTGTCTGTCTATCCATCCATCCATCTATCTTTTGCGTATTTGTCGTTTTTACTTTATTGTGTATTTATCGTTTTTATCTTTTGTGTATTTGTCTTTTTTTGTGTATTTGTCATTTTTATTTTTTTTTGTGTATTTTTCATTTTTATTTTATTGTGTTTTTATTCCCTTTCAATTACAAAAGACAGCAACAGAGAGACAAAAAGAGAATGAAAGAGTGACCTAATAATTCCGGTGGCAGAAAGCGGAATAAACTCCAAACAGTGGCTGAGCTCAACTAACGGCAGTGTGTCTGAGTAGTCTGCTGTGACCGAGAAAAAGTGAGAATTGGAGGAGCAACAAGCAAGTGCAGCGACTGGCCAAATCCTCTCTGTGGATCTACCAACCAGCAGCTACTAATAATGAGGGACAGAGAGCGCTCTGCTCATTTTACTTAAAATATTTGGGAAATTTGTGAGGGGGGTACTGCCCCCCCCCCCCCCCTTGCCTATGCCTATATCCGGGCCCCTATTATATGCTGTTTAGTAAACATTCATATCTACTGTTGATCCTCTCATGAAGTATGCTGTCTCTACCTTGCAAGATGGGATCCAGCCTTACCGGGTCAGAGTTCTTACAGCCAGACTGTGTCCTTGGCATTTATAACAATGGATTGCATTTATATAGTGTTGGAAGCAAGCTACATTTGTAACCACATTTGTACCATTCTGGCCAACACCAGTAGGCAAGGACACAACAGCATGTAGCAGGCAGAAGCAGGAATCGATCCCTCCACCAACTCTGCCACTGAGCTACGGACACCTACAAAGTCTGACAGCACTGACTCTTTGTCCTGTACTCTACTAACCTAGAGGTTGATTGGATGTGTTGCATTTTATTTAGGGATATCAGCTTTAAGAGGGGTGAATACAAATGCATGCATTACTCTTAGAGTTGTTGTTTTTCTTCAAAAAGAATTTAAAACCATCTTTCATTTTCCTTCCACCTCATAGTGATGTTCTTCTTTGCTTTGGTCTGTCGCACAAAATCTAAAGCATTTTATGGTTGTGAGAAAGTGCTACTGTAAAACAGCCAAGAAGTAGAGTTTTTCTCTGAGACACTCTACATTATTTTAAGTGTATCTCTGACTGTTGACCTTTCTATCTCACTGTTTTAAATTAAATTAATTTAATGTACATTTGCAAATATGAAAAAACATGTCTTTCTGGATACTTTTTATGTCCTTAAATGTTTAATTTTGTGTTTTGTTGCAGTCCTTTCACATCTCTAGGTACTTATCAACTCTTTCTATTGTAAGGCCACGTTAATTTAGCCTCATTCGTGTCATAATATTTACTTAATTTCCCTCTGGGATCAATAAAGTATTTTATCTGCCAGAATTTAAAACAAACTTATTTTAGTGTTTTATATTTCTACATTCAAAAGTATATGTGAGTCTCCTACTGCATCCCTCCTATATCTTTAAAAACTTTAGCTTTAACATGGTTTGATGCAACATTAAACCAAGGAGCCATCCTCCTATGGCTGACAGTGTTACATTACTGATAGAGAAAAGATCGTTGTCATTTAGGACTGTACAGTATATGCAATCAACTATATTACTATAAAATACGCATTTTAGGAAGCAAAACTTGCATGTATGAAAACAGTACAGTTTTTTAATATGCTAGGACTCAATAGACTATCAGTAGAGTAAGGAAATGTGATCAGCTGATAAAGAAAGGGAAACTTGAGACGATGCATTGGTCTGGAGTCAGCTGCAGCATGACCCAGATTCATGCAATGAACAATCAGCTGTTTGTGTCCCTTTCATTTGGCTGAAGAGATGTCAGAAAAGAATGTAGGTGTTGCACCGGACAATGTTTTTATTGTTGAAGCATTGGTTCATTTTTCTCGTCAGGACTGTTTAAATAAAGAAAGCCTGCTTGCACAGAAAAAGAGTCATATAATAGGAAATAAAATATTTTGCTTTTATTTTATCTGGGGCAAAAGCATAGCAATGAAAGATCTATTCTAAAACAGAAATCTGTCAAATCTGTGAAGCGAATTTTGGGACATACGTAGCCCAGCTATCTGCTCCATTCTGTAGTTAAAGCTCTTTTTTTGCAGTCAACTTCTGGACATTGAACAAACTTAAAAACCTGGATGCATATTACAGGTCGATGAGAAGCTCACAACAGTCACACCATCTAAATCCAGACTTGAATAAATCAAACTTAAAAAAATAAAATACTTGACTGTCAAATTTATTTGAATGTAGAGGATATTGTTATCCAAAGGTCAGACAATTTTTTATAAGTTATTCCAAACCTATCTTAGAACTGTCAGAATTTGTCTTGTTAATGTCCATAAAATCTTATTCTATTTTCGTATTTTCTGGGTTATTTGTTTACATAACCAAAACCTAATATTAACAAATGTTTATTCTAGGAAATATGTCATTGTAGCTTTTATTATTAATTTTCTAAAAGGGAAGCCTTTATACTGATGATACATTTATGGAGTTAGTAGTATATGTTTCAATGAATGAAAAAAAATGCTAAACTTTCACTGGAAGCTCCACATTAAATTGTTTATTTACAGCCATTTATATCTAATAATTATATTATATATGGACATACTTTACATAATTTACAGCACTATGAAAAAACACATTAGTCCTAACAAATCTCTTCTGTCTTGGCTATTTAAACACTTAAACTGTATTCATCTGGGAAAAAAATAAATATATATATATATATATATATATACTTCATTCTTCAGGACGAGGTTACTTGGAGATGACAGCAGGGTTATTCAGTCACCTCGTCCACCAAGTCGGGAATGAGGACCTGTCCAAAGTAGAGGAGTTTCAGTATCTATGAGTCTCTTTCACAAATGAGGGAAAAATGAAGCATGAGATTGAAAGACGGATTGGTGTGGAGTCTGCAGTTATGCAAGTACTCTAGTGGTCTGCTGTGGTGAAGAGAAAACTGAGCTATAAGCTTAAATAGTTTACCAGTCCATTAAGTATGGCATCTACAAATGAAATGAAAAGTAATTCTAGATAATTTCAGCTATTTTATTTAATTCACAAACACACGACAGGTTTTTGATCCGAAAGAAAATCACTTGATTTGTAAACAGCTCTTCATTTATGAAGATATGCATCAAGCCAGAGATCCCCTGAAGTTTTCAGTGAACTGAAAAAGAGAAAGAAGGGGAAAGCAAAATTAGAAAACATTAGTTTGTAACCAGGGTGGTGAACAGGCAAGCAGTGTGTCGTTGGCTACTGGAAGATGACATATATTCTCTGCCATCATTGTTCTGCTCATGCTTTTTAAATCAACTGAAGGGTTATTTTTTTATAAGATGCATTTAATGTGAGTTTCTGCTGCTTCAACTGTCTGTCCTGTCTATGAGTTATTACCTCACAACATCAGTCATGCCTCGCCATAACGTTTTCTTCTGGTAAGGGATCCCATATTTGTCACACAGCGCACGGACTCTCTGAGCAACCAGGTGGTAGTTGTGCCTCGGCATTGTTGGAAACAAACTATATATATATATATAAAAAAACAATATATATATATGTAACAATTAGAAGAATCAGAGTCAAACCAACTCACATGTTTCAAAGTAGAGCTTCAAATTTCCCAATATCTTATCCTACCCAGTGAGCAATGGCTTGATTATGTCAGTAACAGCAGAGAATTCAAAGCATCAACAGTGGAAAAAAAACATTCTGAATTACCAGCTGTTTCAAAAGACAATGCCGGCATCAGTGCCAGCTTTATTGCCGGCATCAGTGAGCCTTTTGGTCGTTCATAGGTGCTCTACCTGTAGCGGCAATTTAGCGCGATCTGGTGTTTTTCGAGATAAAAAGAACTATAATGGACATTGTACAAATTTAAAGCCAGAGGAAATATCCAGCAGTGTCTTTAGTCTGAGAGATAACAACTAACCTCTCCTTGGCTCCTTTAGGATATTCATTTTTGTTTCCTCCAAAGCTTTATGAGAGCATTTTGAGGAATTGTTTCGGCACTGATGGCTCTCATTTTAAACATTGAGTAAGCTGCAACTGCTTGAGCGATTTAGCAATAGCAACTGAGGAGGGTTGACTTAGCTCGAATTAGCAAAAGCTGAATTAATCACTTTAATGAGAGTATTATAAACAAACAAAAATTAAACATGTCCAGCTACCTTTAAAACTTTATTTTGCCAAGTTTTAATGAAAATACTGATTAAATGGTATTTATAGGCCAACATTCCAGCAAACCATTGTGAACAACCTTGCGGAAGGATGCCCAAAAAGATTGACCCAGATCACACATTTTTAAAATTAATTATACCATTTTATAAAGTGATCAGAAATAATTATCTTTCGGACTATTTTGACATTGACATGAAAAAAAAATCTTCAATCCCTTTTAACGAACACACAAAATTGGCCAATTTTATTAGGTTTTTAATATTTTCAGTCAGGCATTTGGACTTACTGGTGTTCTATTTGAAAGTTGAGGTGTCCACTGAACCAGTCATTGAAGAAGGACTGCTCTATATTACAAGTGGCTTGTAACTGTAACAGAAAATGACAGATAAACATCAGTTCGTTAAAGCTGCCTGCTACTCCGTTAAAGGTAGGAAATGGTGATAAACACTTTTCTAATGAGACAAATAAGGCAATACTAATTATTAAATACACCCTGAAAGTAAAATTATTTATCTTAACACAGCAAAAACATGCCTAAAGTCACTTCTTATGACCTTCGTGGAGAATTGTTCGATTGCTGTAATATTTTTTTAGCTAAACATATTTTAGTCAATTGTTCGAAAGAGTTTGAGTAGCTCTAGTGGGAAAATATGTTAATATTCATTTGATCCAGCCAATAATTAAATGAGACAAAAGGCTACAATAACATTTAAACCTTGAATTCTAATTAATGTGTAACAGACGCTTTTAGGATTAGAATGGCTCTTTGGTTGCTAGATCACACACTCAGCTCAGTGTACCAGCCAAAATTCAATGTTCAATATGTTTACAGATATTAATTTTGTAAGCAAAGTATTTTGAATCTAATTCAAGTCCAGTAATTTTACCTAACCTAATATTATACAGTGTCACAAAATCAGACTAGCACTATGTCATGAAGAAATGGCACACCATTCTCTCAGTATGTAAGAATACACAGAAAACATCATTCTTAATATAAATTTCTCAATATAACTTCTCAATATAAAATGTTCCATAACAGTGAGAAGAGTACGGATACGTGCTTCACGTCAGGGTCTTCGATAACAAAAAAAAAGGAAGTCGCTAGAGGGATCTAAAAACTCACTAAATATAGCGACAAAGTCGTAAAGTTGGCATCACAGTTGTAAACATGCGGTAAGCTGCGGCAGTTTGTTAAGGAATGCAGTCATGGCTGAACTAACTCGAACTGACACAGCATTTCATCACTGAGCTCCATAAAGCCTCCCTTTACCGGAGAAGTCATGATGTCTCTTCTCCGCCATCCACCAGAGGTTAAGGGAAGCTTTATGGATTGCCGCGGCCAAACGCCGTATCAGTTCGTGCCGTTGGCTCACACTGCCTGAAGCCAGAGCTGCTGCAGAGGGAGACAGGATCGGTCCAGCCTCTGAGTGGTTACGCTAACAGAGGCTAAAGTTCAAACATCCCCCATAACTCTCCAGTCACAGGCTGCTGTAAATCCAGTCTGTTTGCTCTAACTACTTCCACATTTTTCGGTTTAATCCACCTCACCCCTGTGGTCCTCCATGGTGCGATATACGGACTAAAACTAGCCCATGACTTTGATTAAAAAAGACAACTAAAAAAGATACCTGCGTAGTGAGCCAGTCTCTGTGCTTTTCATGGTCTATATTCATTGGAAGATGGTTCATCTGAGTCACCCACACAAACCAGTGACTCTCCAAAAACCTGAAAAATAAAAAGATGTAAAAACAGTATTTCCAGTTTTTGTCATTTTGAACTGAGACTTGTCATGTACACACTAGAGCATGGATACCCGACCCGGGCCCGATGGGCCGGGCCTGGTTCGGTCAGATATTTAGAAAGGATCCTTGGGTTTCGATCGGGAAAAACCTCCCCCTCCATCCAGGCTGTACAGAGCATTAGCAGTGTGCCATTTGTGAAAAAGGCAAAGGGGGGATAATTATGTATTTTATTTTATTTCCTTTTTATTCATAAAAATAACGTTTATGTTTATGTTTGTTAATGTTTGTTTATGCTGGCTGCAGGGTATCTTGTGCACATACGACTATCCTTTCAAAAGTGACAGAAACATTTGTAAAACAAAATTTTTGTTGACATAAAAAATTAAGATAAGATCGAATATATTAAGATGATTAAAATTAAAGATAGGAATTAATTTGACTTATCCAGTCATAACAGGTGAGATTATTTTTTCCCCACTGCAGCATCAGCAGTATCTTGTCTGCCCTCTCTGACCCACAACTTTGCTTATTTTTCTGTGGGGGAAAAAATTCCACCTCTGGACCAGAGGAGCCCAGCCGGGTTCAGGTGCTGAAAGCATTTTCAGGTATAAGAATCCGTAGCCTTGGTTTACTAAACCGTGCGCACCTGTGTCGGGCAAGGGTCGGACGTAAATATCTTAATGCCTCGGGTCGGTTTCGGTTACTGCTCTGTTGGATGCGGGCCGGGCTCGGACAGAAAAATGCGGCCCGATCTACAATCAAGTACACACAGTGCATTTTTTTGCATCTCCAATAATAACCAACACACTTTGGCAGCAGATGGCCTAGCGTTATTTTCTAATATCCTCTCCTATTGTCCTATATGGAAATGTGGTTACATGTATGTGGATCCAATAAGCAATAATGACAAAATGTGCTTCTTAGTTCAATTGGTTTGATCATGGGTCAACTTCACCTATTCTGTAACTGGCTAGTCTATCCATGGAGCAGACCTACAATCATTAGGGAAACTGGGTTTAATAATTACTACTGAATACATTTTTTGTAAACACTGAGCATTAAAGTTATTATTTATTTCCACAATTAATAAAAAGAAAACAGTCATTACCAATTTTTTTAGATAAAACAGAATAGAATCATCCTTTATTGTTCCACAGTGGGGAAATTCAGCTGTAACAGCAGCACGGTGACAAGCTAACTTAAGCATTAGAGTCACACAAGAAAAAAATGAATTGAGAATAGTATATGTAGAACAAGGACACAATTACAAAACTAAAGTACTGTGAAGTTATTTAAAATAAAAAGGTCATACTCGGATTGGGGGAATGTGCAACGAGCAGGATAATTTGACAATATTTACAGAATTTGCATACATATTTGTGCTTTAAAAACAACAAATCATTTACAAGAAGGGTAAAATAGAAACTATACAAAAATATTTTTTTTTGAAGTGAGAAAAACAGCGCAAATTGCAGCAGAGATGTAAACATTTATGGAGTCTGTTGGGAGTAATACTGGTTCTGGAGTCTAACAGCTGAGGAGAGAAAGGACCTACAATAACGTTCCTTCATACACCTATGATGCAACAGAACGCAGCTGAAGGTACAATTAAGTTGCGCTATGGTTGAGTTAATGAGTGGCAAACGGTGTGTTTTGGTTTTTCTTTAGACGTATGAACTGATAAATGTCTAATTACAACAATACAATAAGACGAAATAAAAAGGGCAAATTAATACTACAGCATACAGTAAATGATCTTCAACAATTATTTACATACATGTCATAAATGTGTTCCTAGAGAAAAAGCTTTTTAGAAACGTAGTAAGGAGTCTTTTCAATTAGCCTCTAAATTAACCAAACCAACAAGAAAGCAATACACAACCACATACATAACTATTTCAAATTCTTACCTGACAAAGAGGTTGAGAGCGAAGGAGCCAAAAAAGCCATACAGGGGCACATAACAGCAGAAGTATCGTATGTAGAAGGACAAATACCAAGCCAGATCCTTTAAAAACAAGAATAAAATGTCGACACATTTACTGGCACTCACGTTTGGAAATTCTAATAAAACCCAGAGAAAATAAAACAGACGCTGCAAGCAGAGCAAAACACAAAAGTAGCCCCATCTTAAACATCTCTTATTTACTAGTTTTTAAAATTACTAGATGATTTGTCTCATTCATTTTATTTGTGAATGTCAACAAGTTTCAAATTAAAGCTTGCTGATTGTTTTTATATGACATGTGGGTTTTAAAGGATAATCAGATGGTAAATATAGAAGAATACTGAGCAAAAGTTTAAAACCGTTCCTATTGCTTTATAGCACAACTTTTAACTTTTTTCAAGGTGTATGCAAACTTGTTTTAGATGATCATTTTTTTAGAAGTGTAAATATTTTACATGCACTACACCCCAAAGCATAAGGTCTAACATCTTACCACCCAGTTTCGTCGAGAAATCATGACGTGCACTACTTGCATGTTGAAGATGACTGGGACGAGCAGAGGGGGACCCACTGAAATAGAGGTAAAAGTGTTTTTTAAATATATTTTTTTAAATGAAAAACCTACATTGTTGTTCTTTTCGTTTATCATCTACGATTTCTATCAAACATACATAGAAAGAAGTACTGGTGCTGGTGATTGTATGGCATGTGTTTGATCTTCTTGATGCCGTACTGTGAGGGGAAAAACGATAACAGGGCTTGTGAGCTCTCTGGCTTTATGGATTTCTTAACGGACCTTCAGACAAGTCTGCTTTCAGCCGCTTACTTCTACAGGCTGAACAGATCCAAGAACAAAGACGCCTGACATGTTGACATCAGGATCCTTGCTCAGCACATTCGGTTTGGCGTGATGATTAAAATGCAGGTGATTCCACCAGCTGGCTGCAGCTCCCTGTGAAGAAAAAAAAACTCCTTAAAACTAAAAATATTAGACAAAATAAAGTTCAAACATAAACTATGTTAAAATTACCTTTAAATGTCCAATTACGAACTGGTGAACCAGGTGATTCCACCTGGACTTCTTGAAGACAGAAAGGTGGCCAAAGTCATGCTGCAGCCATCCAGCCTGAGCCTACCAAAATAAAAAGTTCTATTATCTAAGAAGATCATTTATTATTACTGTGAAAGGCAACATTATTGAACTTACTTGAGATGTTGCCAACATTGCAGCACAAACTAAGGTCAGAGTCCAGCTCGTCCCCCAGTACCAGACCATCGACCAGGCGAGGACCTCCAGTAACAGGATGTGACCCAGATGGAGGCAGAAAAATAAAGGTTTGGCTTTAAAAAGTCCTTCTTTCTCCACCTGAGTGCGTAAGCTTTCAAAATCCTGTATGATGGCTGCCTGAGAGGAGAGAAAAAGGAAGCTGTAACAATGTTTCATGAAATCAAGAAAAAGTAGCATCAAAAGGTTTTCTGGAAAAAAAAAATCGAAAGTGTGAACATGCATATATTCTGTGAGTAATCTGAGATCCTTGTTGGACTTAAATTCTTCTAACATTTTTGTTTCCGTCCTGACTGGGCTCTGTCGCTGCCAGCTCTCCAATCAGCAGAGGCTTCAGAAACTTCTGCACAAACTTTTGATCAGGATGAAAAGCTGTGAAAGCCTCCTGAAAAATACAAAAGAAAATCACGTTATCAGCAAGACTTGGAGTAGAAAACATGTCCACTAACACAAATTTAATAAAGCTCTCAATAGTAAAAAAATGATCGATTTAGCATAAAATTTTCAAGTCATGGGAATTGTTAAGGCATGGTCATTGTCATGACATGGTAAAACATTCTCGATTCATAATCAGATTTGTATTATTTCATAGCACCAACAACATCTGATGCTCACTTAAGCTTAGCAAAAATTATTCGAGTTACAAAAAAGGATAAAAAAATGTAATTGTGCTTAAATCTTCATCTTAATGCTCTCTAATTACAAACTGTAACAGAAAGTTAAAGGAGGCTATTATGTATGTATGTACTAGAAAAATGTTACACAACAACCAATTGAAGCATTCAACGCTAAATGTGGTTTGAGAAGCTTTATGAGACGTATAGACATCCCTCCAGGGTCCATATTGTATATAATGGATGTTCCTGGATGATTTACACTTGCTTTCTTTATAAAGGCCACAAAGCTAAGACACTTCAGGTTTTTTTGCATACGCCACAAGTCTGGATGGAGTTGTGACCTTGTCAGAATCTATGCAAATTGGGCTCAGTTTGAGCTCAGTTTTGGCCTCTTTGCATAATAAATGTCCACAAAAATAAAACCTGACGACGTGTCGTCACCACGTTCTGTAATGTTTTTAACCGGGGGGTCACTGTGTCCCCTCAATAATTCTACATCTGCATGTTTCTGGTGCTAATCAGTTCTTTGCCCTTTGTGGGTCCTTGATTATGACAGCTTTGGTGATTATCATTGGGAGCATGAAAAAAAACAAACTGTTTAAATATTAGTCTCCTCATGGTCTCTTTGACATTCTAGCTACTAAAGTATGATGCTGAAAAATTGTCATAAAGTACACTTTTGAAAAAGTGTGTGGCCCCTTACATATTTTTTCTTACCAATATTTTTGGAAAGCTCAATTCAATTAAATTAGACACACTCACGTTTGATTACTGCCAGACCTGTTGAACCAAGAAGTGACATAAATAGAAACAACCCTTTAAAATCTCAAAATCCAAGACGCCATTCTTTGGGGTAAAGGAATTTAAGAACAGATGAAGAGCAAATTCACTGGCATCTATCAAAGGTTGTCCAAAGACACTTCTAAGGTTTTGAGAGTCCAGAGAACCACAGTGCGACACAAATTGAGCAAACATTTAACAATGGTGGACCTTTCCAGGATTAACCGAACTACCAAAAATACTCCAAGAGATGGTTACTGACTCATCTAAAAAGTTACAAAAGAGCCTAGTGGCGCTGCAGTCTCTCATTTAACTTGGTTGGTGTTAATGCTTCATTAATATGCTGAAACCATGTACAAATGGAAATTGATGGAAGCATGAATTGATGCTTGCAGAAAATCCTGAAGGAAGTTTGAGTGTAAAGTGAAGCTGCCAATTTGGAGACCTAATCATGGTCAGAACTTGAATTATGTTAGATGCCCTGACAGGACCAAAAACAGATGTATGTATATAACCTCTAATATGGCTGGATTAAAAATTCTAAGAAGAGAAGGCCAAAACTCGTCCTAAGTGATGTAAAATACTCTTTGCCAGTAAAACCAAACACAAATTTGTGATCGACAAATGGTGTGGCTTAAACTATTATTTTGACATTTATGGTAACAACGTTGATTTTTTTTTTTTTAAAGTAAAGTATAAGGTATTCAGAGAGATCAGACAAGTAGGATTTCACTATATTTAGCTTTAAAATCTAAGAAAGTTTGCTTTCCAAAAAAACCCCAGCTCATATTCATTATATTTCACTGAAGTTACAGCTCAAGCTGTAGCCAGCTGGCTGATTAATTTCCATGTTATAGTTTGCAGTTTATAGTTACAGTCAAAAGCAATCATTTTAGTTATTTAGCCTACTGTAAGAGAAAAAAAATGAGTTCACTTTTGAAAGTAGTATTTTATAATGATATTGAATCATTTATAAATGACACAGTAAATACTTATTACCACTCTAAATATTTCGCTTCAAACTACATATTTAGTTTGAGCTAATTTAGCTAGCAAGCGGCTAACTTAATACTTTACTAGCTAAGGGCTGCTGTAATTTTTTTGTTCCAACTTAAATATTTAGTTCAGAGCCGAACATTCAGCTAAACTACAAATGTACTTGCTGATAAGCGGAAGTGGAATATTTTAAGAGCAGCTGGTTATTGGAACCTCTATGCTGTGCAGTTATTGCTGCTGTCCATCCTTAAACTACAGTGTAACAGTGTTAAAAAACGACTCCTCTTGTGTTTTAACATAAAATGTTATTCGTCAAGAAGGTAAAAAGCTAAAAAAACAAACAAAAAACACGAATCTTGTCCGTCTTTCCTGCAGTTTATAAAGGGATTTGCAAGACCGTTTAGACTAGAGCATGAAAGTAGATTGTTTTGCATTGTGATTACAACTGAGTAAAGAGGCGACATATTTACTGTAGCATCCTCTCCAGCATAGTGACCGATTACATGAGACCCTCCTGGATGCCTTTTGGCCCACTGACTGATGTTGTAAACCTTTCGATTGATGACCAACCACCGATCATTCCGGCTGCGGTGCTTCTCCACTTCCTCCCAGGAGTAAACACCTGCAGCCTTCCCGCTGTCTGGTTCTGCAGCCCCAGTCTGATGCCCTCCTACTCCCATCCCGTCTGCTGCTGCTGCTGGCTCTGGAACCTGTAGCCGGTTGGGCTCTAAACGATCAGTCCTTCACACCTGAAGCTGGACAAAAAAGGTGCGACATAAAAATAAAGACCGATTATGGCGTCTATACAGTCAGATATTCGAATGCGTGCTCTATCTCAAAATCTAAAAGTTAAATCATACAATTGGGCAGTTTTGGGACCTTTCAAATATGCATGATATATTATAGATAATATTTTTGATTAGTTACGTAGGTATTAGTTAATAATCATTAGAGGAAAGTCTTAAACTTACACGATCTAGATTCCTGCTAGTTTTTTTCCAGGCTTCAGTCACATCCACACACCTAATTAGGTTATTTGCTTGCTCGGCAAAGATCAACTTTTAAAAAGAAAGACAATAAAATCCATCTGTAAGTTCCCTCTGTTTAATCACCCTCCTTCTACAGCGCGAATCATTCGAGGTTTTCTGACCAATCAGCGCGCAGCTTTCATACATTTGGGATGGGTTGGTTGTGACACCAGAAACGCCATAAAACTTGCAGGGTCGTCTGAGAGAGCAAAGGGAAACAGTCAGCAGGCGTGTCCCTCATGGACCTGTGCAGATCTTTTTTACAGTCTATGGTGCAGATGCTGGAGATTTCCCAGAAGGAGATAAACTAATGCATGCCAAAGAGGACGTTGTGAAATAACAATATGTTCTTAAAATTTCCAGGCACACCTTATGCTGGGTCCAGCAATAATAAATGCAGATAACTTAAATGCAGAGATATTTCACATTTCAACTTATTGTTTTTTTAGGACTCCTTTTTTAGTTTAACACACGGCAAATCAAGGTTGGGATCCAGGTTTTTGATGATCATGTGGCTACAAGAAACATGTCAAAACTTTATTTAAAATATTTTGGTGATTTTTCAGCAAGAGTTAAAGCAAAATATGTTGAGTCCTGGGCAAAGAACTGTAACCTGTAGACAATTGTATTACGAAAGGAACAGAATGACCTGCACAAAAAGCTGACCAGAAATTCACAACAGTAAAGCCAGAAGCATTCACCTGCCTACAGTTACAAAATACTATGAAGAGTTCAGTAAAATCACATAGATTTGTGAATGTTTTAGATGGTGCTTTAGTGAGACTTTTGTGGATGTTGTTTTACATCAAGCTAGCCAGAGCTCCAATTTGAATTCAAACAGCATAAGTAGCTCAAAGGGTTATTGCCCTGCGGAAGAAAACCTTGTGGAGCTGCAAAAGGTTTGAGTTTGCCTCAAAAATTCACATTATAACAGGAACAACAGCCGTAAAGCTAGAGCCTGAGCTACAGAAGGGTCTATTTGAGATTTCTGTGACCCAAAGTTTTGGTGACCTGAGGCTTTGGAGCCACATTCCCTCCGGCTTTACAAAATAAAGGTTAAGAAAAGCTGGTTGTAGCATTTTAAATTCTGTTTTCTCCCGCCGTATTTTTCATCTTTTGTCATGTAAATTACAAGACTGTTCCTTCACTTTTCATAAATTTGGAATGTTGCTTTTAAGAAAACTATTTTTTTGTGTCGTGAAAGTTTTATATTTTTCTTTGTTTAAGAACTTAAAATTAGACATAATATTTTTGTTCTTTAATTCCCTAAATCATAGACATTTTTTTTTTTTACAAGAACAAGAAAAGAACATCCCGTAGGCTTAGGCCAGGGTCAGCAACCTTTGCAAACCAAAGGGACATTCTTGCAGTTATTCTTAATCTAAACGTGTCTAATGTGTCTAGACCCACAAAGCCTATATATATACATACATATATATATATATATATATATATATATATATATATGTGTGTGTGTGTGTGTGTCAGCCATCATGCAAAGCTGCTTGAGAAATAAGACTTCATGCAAAAGTTTCACAAAAAGGTGGTTTACAAAGTAGGATACTGAATTAGTATAGATGAGAATTACAAACGGTAAGTAAACCATAAATAATTTTCCCCCTGCTTTACAAGATAAACAACTTTGTGTTGGCTTAAATGTGACAGAATGTGAATTTACTGCGGTATGTTTTTCAAAGCCCTGTGAGTATCAATTATGCTTTGAAGATGTTTTCCACCCACCCAGGCCAAGTTGGCAAGCTATACAAAGTCCAAGACAAGTTTAATAAAGAACAATATTACCTCATCCTGCCTTGTCCTGCTGGACCTTAAGAAACCTCTCTAAAAGATCACAACTTTGTCATACAGTAGGAACATGGACTCAAGTACACCTTTATCCTATTCAACATCTTCCTTGAGAAATAGAGATAAGGTTGGTGTGCAATCAGTCATGCCATGGCCACCGTAGTCACCTGATATCAAGAGACATTTTTTGCATGTAGAACATGCTTTCCACATCCACGTCTACATATTTACAACACAATCAATATTTTATATGGCTGTTGTCTAGAAAGTTAATGATAGATTTTTATGTCAACCATTTGAAAAAGTATCTCATGAGAAAACGCTTCAGAACAACTTCAAGTTCTTTTGAATGCAAATGTAAGTAGAAGCAGTGCAATCGGTGTTTCTGAGAGTTTGTGCTTTAGGCTGCATTCACACACCTGATAGTCTGGTAGACTCGGTTTGATTGGGGACCCAATTTTTTCAAAGTTTTTGCTTTTTTGTTAGCTGGTGCAGTTTGCATTCACATTGCCCCAGTCCGCTTGCCATTCACAAATGTAATCGAACGGCAGCAGAGTTGTTTTTACCAAATCTTTGATATAACTTTATTTATAAAGCGGTTTTCGTACAAAATTGCATCTCAAGCACTTTAGAGATTAAAATGACCCCCCTGAAAATTAAAAATATGAGCACAGTTATACCCCCCTCTCCCCAATCCATCTCCTATGCACGTAGTGCACACACTTTTTAGGTGGACTAGAATTGGTTTATTTGGTCCGAATCAGAGTTCGATTGCCCGTGTTTGGCACCCAGGTCTCCTGCAGGTTCTGTGGGCTCCATTGCCTGGTCAGGTAATTTGGGGGGGTTCGTCCGGCATTGCCTGGGTCCCTGGTCTTAACACTCTGCGTGGGGCGGGATCCGGACCCGGGAGCTGGTAGATCTGTGTGTCAAGGACCAGGGCGTACATCCACTGCGGCTTTTACTGTGGCTCCCTGGTGTGTGTGTGTTGTGGGGGGTGGGGGGTGGTGGTGGTGGTGGTGGTGGTGGGGGGGGGGGGGGGGGGGGGGGGGGGGGGTGCATGGGTGCCCGTGGGCTCGTCCCTGTGACCTCCCGGGCCCCAGCATTACGGCTCCTGGGTGTTCCGCTGGTGCTCCCTATGATGGTCCGCTTGTGGCCCCTGCGTTCTGGGGCGCTCTGGACGTGTACGTCTCCGACCTCCTTCATGTCTGCGTCGATTCCTGGAAGACGGATTGATGGCTCCTTACACCAGCTATCAATCACTTACATGGGGAAACCTTATTTACACCTGCATGCTCACACACACATAGGTGTGGGGACATTGGTGTGTACGGATATAATCTTGAGTTGAGGTTATCGTCAATGGATAGTTGGTACCAGGAGCTTACCAGAAACATTTGTGTTGTGTTCATTAATCCATGTTTGTGTGTAGTGAATGTGTAATTCTTAGTTTATATTACTAGATCCGTTTTGTCGTCCAACAGAGGTGGAGGACTGGGATGTTTTCTTGTGTTCTTTGTTTACCTCCCTATCTTGTATGGTCAGTTCACTGTTCTACCGGTCCTGTTTCTCTTCATCTTCTTTCTTTCTTTCTTTCTTTCTTTCTTTCTTTCTTTCTTTCTTTCTTTCTTTCTTTCTTTCTTTCTTTCTTTCTTTCTTTCTTTCTTTCTTTCTTTCTTTCTTTCTTTCTTTCTTTCTTTCTTTCTTTCTTTCTTTCTTTCTTACTTTCTTTCTTTCTTTCTCTCTTTCTTTCATTCTTTCTTTCTTTCTTTCTTCTTATCTCTATTCCGTATCCATAACTTCAAGAAATTAAATCCACAGTAATCCCTAATAAAGATTTTGCATGTATATATATCAAGTGGAGTACTATAGCAATATATATAATATATATATAACTATATAATATAACTGTAATGCTCTACTTGGGAAAGCAAATCTGTTGGGCTTGTATTTTGTAATCAGACACCAATTCTGAGTAGCAGACTGCTAGACAGGACACCAAAAAAAAAAAAATAAGAGTTCGATTGCCCATTGACACCTCCCCAAACCAATCGGACGTTCTGGTCAAACGAACTAGAGTTCGATTCAAGCGGACTTAACAGGGCTGGTGTGAATGCACCCTTAAATGGTTCTTCCATCTTAATTTTTCTGACATAAAATTAGGTACTGTGTAAAAAACATGCCTTGTTACAATAAAGTGTTTTTAATAAGGTTGAAAGGATTTTCTTTGAAATACGTAATTATTTTTTAAGTAGGTGTTAAGTAGGTGCTCATCACAGAGGTCACAGTAACTCCTGCAATACCTTGTGCCATAAAAATATGTATTTAAGATCAAATCAAGACTGATTACAAATCATTTTTTTCCTAATAAAATGATGAAGTTGGGGCGTCGCATGACGTATGGTCAATGCAGGCGCCCCATGTTTAGAGGCCTCAGTCCTCGACACAACTGTTCTAATTCAGTACTGGTCGACCTTTGATCCATGTCTTCCCCCACCTCTCTCCCATTTGAAAATCTACTGTCCAGTATAAAATAAAGACTGCTGTAGCCGGAAAAAAAAAAAAAATCTTGAAAAAAATGGATGAAGTTTATCCCAGTTTGTTCATTTCTGCTCATCTAGTGTCATTTCGGCAACCACTGTTACAACCTTTAAGCGCCAACGGTGTCACATTTGAAACACTGCTGAAAACAATTTAAAAAAAATTGTTCAAAGAAAGGGTTCTGGTAAGATGTTTGGATCATGGTCCTCTGTTAGATTGTTCCTGTGCAGGATCTTTAGTAAAGAGACTTCCCTGGATGTGAAATAACCTGACAGATTAATTGATTCACTGTTGATGATACACTGGACTCATTACAGCACTTATCATTATTCAGATTATATGTTTCCCATTATTTTGAGAAAATATTCATGTGTTGTTCTTCTGTAGGACTTTATTCTGTCCCTGATGTTAAAAATAACTGTTAAATTAGCTGTTATTTACTTCACTTTGCATGTTGATTCACTTATACCCAGCAGTTGCTAAGCAAACTGCACTGGTGTTAGCACAGTGGTAAATACCTCCAGAGGAAGGGACCAAACGGGTGCTTGCCATTGCCATGCTCAAGCCTTCTTGCCCATGCTCAACCCTGATTGTAATTGCACATCTCAACTTTAAAAAAAACACCTTACTCTTTCAGATGAAACATTCCCACCAGCAATTTTGCCATCTGAAGCCATTTTGATGCAACTCTAAGATGGTTTGAGGCTTTCCTTTGAAAGTCGCTATTGCAAACATAATAGCATTGATTTCAAGCCCTCTGTCTCTCTTTTTTAGAAACCACTAAGGTATCTTTAGAAGTTTAACTCTTTCACAGCTTCACATGTCCTTCACATGCTGACACATTACCAATTCGCATTTCCAAAGCTTCATTTGATCTTCATCTGATCACATGCAGAATAATGCATGAAAAAATAGTGGGAACCCTTAATGGATTGTTCTAGTCATAATTTACAAGGGGGACCAGAATGAGACTAATTTTTTATATTGTGGCACAGAACATAATAATAATAAAAAGAACATTTAACAATTTATTATATGGAGTCAGTTTATTTGAAGGCACAACGTATGTCAAATGAACATTCACCGATATAATACTTTAAAAATGCACAAGAAACCTTTAAGCACATTTTTCAGCAATATTTCTATTTTTGTATGTAAAATGTTTTTCTTTTTTAATTTGACATGTATTTATACAGCAAGATTTTTTGTTTTACAGTGAGCACATAGAGGGCGATTCCATGGGAGTATTTACTTGAAACATGTCTTTACTGTATGTGCAAGTAGAAACAGAAGTTAGGCGTACAATATTGTGACCATGGGATGAGGATAAGAAAGTAAAAAAAAAGCCTGACTCCTTCAGCATAATGATTCAATACAAAGCCTGACATATTTTGTGAGTTGAAATGTCTGCACGCACGACAATAGGTCGAGTTCATAACTATAGACTATTCATCCCAAGGATGACTCTCATACCAGTTTAGCTGGAATCTGCATCACCTGTTCCTAGAAATTTGGCTGAGCACGTCCTCAAATTTAGCTGCACTAGTGGTGCTCGCAGTTGCTGAAATCTGAGCAGAGATTAATGTAGAGTAAACATGAGGGTATAACTAACTGAAAACGGAATTAATTGATCAGCAATAACTTTTTATTTTATTAATTTATTCATTATTATTAACGAAAATTAGATTAGTATTCAACACATTTCACTTGTAATTTAAAGCAGAGCCTTTATAGAACCCTGACTTGTGATGAAATGATGACTATCCTTAGTTCAGCATTACCAGGGCAAACAAAAAAAGTGTTACAAGGGATGTAAGAAAATATTGATATTATATTGTGATATTTTATGTCACAATATTGTGTCAATATTCAAAAGCAAACTGTTGATTAATTATTTTATTTTTAGAATTTGTATTGAATTTTGTCATAAAATTAAAAGTATGACCGCTAGTTGGTAGCTGTTTTCGCCTTCTTGGTTCCAGTGGAGCAATGAATACTGACAGATTTTCTACAGTTAAATTCAGTTTTAAAAATTACACTACATAGTCTTACTCATAGTATCGTGATACATCGTAATATATCGTATCGTCCCCTTTGTATCTTGATACGTATAGCCACATTCTTGACAAAACATCCCTAATTGTTACTAAATAAATATACTTAACTAAGGAAATGTAAAAAGCACGTTTTTTTTCCCATATACAGTTCGTAAAAACAAAAAAAATACAGGAAAAATAATTGCTCAGGATTTTTCTGTTTATTCAAAGATCAAATAAAGTTATGGTTAAGGGTGTGACAGAAAAAAAATAAGATAACATTGTATGCTTTTAAAGAAAACTTTTTTTATGTTTCTAAACATTAAAAATATCTTACTCTTGTACTGTTTACAAGAAAATAAAATTATTTCCAGTAAAGTTCACCCAAATGCCCTATAAATATAGCAACTCTATTAAGAAAAGAGAAAAAAAATATTAAATAAAACTAAAGTTTTAATTTCGATACCAACAAACCAGAGGTATAAATGAGTTTTGAGCCACAGAGATACAATCAGATTTTGAAGCAAGATAGCAACCCCCAGTCCATTTATATAGATGTATTCATTTATGAAGATACGCATCAAGCCAGAGTTCCCCTGAAGTTTTCAGTGAACTAAAAGAGGAGAGAAAAACAGGGACAAAACATTAGAAGATTGCACCACATTTTGGATCCGACAAGCAGCAGTTTTTTTTTTACAACGGGAGAACATAGAAATAAGGTTGTGTGTTTATTCTCAAGATATTTATTTTTAATAAGGAAATTATATTTTTACACATTTTTAATATTTACCTGACAACATCAACCATTGCTCGCCATAAAGACTTCAATTCATAAGGGACCCCATGCTTCTCACACAAGGCACGGACTCGCTGGGCCACTAGGTGGTAATTGTGGCGTGGCATCATGGGAAACAGACTGATAAAAAAAAAAGTATGTGTTCTTAGTATGTCATCATTGCCTTACGATTGTGTCTTTATGTTTTCTTTATGTGATTATTTTCTATTTTAATAATTCAGTCATTAGAACTTAGTAATTTATTTTAAAAGACTTTCCATGGCTTTCCTATAAATCTTTAGTTCTTTCATTATTAAAGTTTTTTAAATTTCTGATCTCAATAAGAAATCTGGCATGGTCCAGCGTTTGATAAATTCTTCAAGGAGATATTCCTTTAACTTACTGGTGTTCGATCTGGAAGTTGAGGTGTCCGCTAAACCAGTTGTTGAACAGGGATTGTTCAACATTACATGTGGCTTGGAGCTGAAAAAGATCGTACAAGGAAAGAGTGTTGATATGTCAATACATCATTTGATTTATTTCAACAGCTGGGGAGGCATTATTGTCAATGGGAAGCTGTGGAGGAGAGTGACCTGCAGAAGCATGAGTTTTATGTGCACGGGCTTCAGGCTTGACAGTAAAATTCTTCTTCGCTTTGCAATGTACCAATCTCTATTTTTTCTCCACAAGTCATGATGGAGTGATTTTTCTTTCACAAGTAATCTTTTTTTTTCTGTTTCCTTTGGCTGTTAGAAAAAGCGGGGTGAAAAACTCAGAAGAAGGCAGTCAGAAGCTGGTGGAATCGTTCTCGACACCAACTTAAGTCAATTCTTGGAAGAGACTGCTTGGAAGAACTTGAAAGGCTGAGGAGGTCCCAACCCTTTTACGGTTAGCTGGTTTGTTGCATTACAAAGTGTGAGGCAGCATCGGCAACAAACACAAAAACAAGTGCCGTCCCTGGGCATTTTCGGCTTATAGTGTATAATAGAGGGACTAATGTACAGAAAACAAGAAATCTTTGATTCAGACTTTTGAGATGTTAATTGTCCCATAATATCTCCACTTTATCAAGCGTTTACAGTCTTAATCTGGTGAGATTAGATTTATTACCTGCTGCCATAATTGCATTTAGTACAGCCGTATAATTCAAGAGAGCAGCAGAAAAATGCAGTGCTCCATCTGAGGACTTCAACACATACACCATATTACCCGATGTATTTAGTAAAACCTCCAAATTATTTAATCCATCTGATCCAGCCAGATCCAGATGCAGATAGATACAAATGTTCCCTCTCAGGGGCCAGATGGTTTCTGCAGAATCAATAGCTTTTTTTCCTGGGGTATAAATATGATGGACATAATGGACATTTTTATCTTGGGCCCTCTTCAAAACAAGACACAAAAGAATAAGCCATTCAAGTAAAAAACAGATGTGCTTATCTTTATAATTCAGAGCATTAATATAATATTTCAAAACACATAGAGCACTTGATTTATCAAGAGTCCCGATAATGACCACGAAATTGCATGTAGTGCTAATATGCTGATTTATTAAGATTGCGTGAGCGCAAGTAGCACTATTCAAATGTGAGCGGCACCACGGGTAGAGAGAGGAGGAATATGCGCATGGATTCATGATGCATCTTTGGCACAAAAAAAGGAGGTGGTGGGGGGCAACATATGTATAAATTCTTTGACTGTTTCAGAATTAATTACTATTAGGCTAGAATGTTGTGAATTCTGTTTTTCGTTTGTCAGTAATAAATGTAATTCATGCTGTGTACATGCACTGCTCTCTGCTGCATGCACACATCGTATTGCAGGGTTAGACTGATTAAAACTGCAGCATGTCTGGAATTTTGTTTTTAAAATGTCATATATAATGCCATTTATCATTGTGGTGTTGTATATGATTACTAAATTGTATTAATTGGACTCCAGAAATGTTATCCACTCCGGGGGAAACTGATGAGGATTTATAAGTCACTGTGCGCTCAGCGCGCCTTCACCAGGTGGAGACATAATCAGGGCGCAGTGGGTTATGATGCGTCTTTGAGAGGAAAACGGGTAAATATTTACATAACTATCAGGTTTATGCCCATTAGAGTGTTAATTACGCTTAGGTTATATTGTGTGGGAATGTCATTTTTTGTTTGTCAATACTAAACTTATGTTGAATGTGATTTTGTGCTTTTCAGAAGTGCTAAAAATAGACGCTAAAGCAGCCGACACAAACATTGTTATGCTTAGTAAATCACACTGCGCCTGGAACGCCTACTTAGTTGCCTATTCTCCTCCCAGTATTTTCTGTCTGTTTACAGAAACACCCAGATTGCATATTCATCAAGGGCAAAAGCGCTAAATGTATTGCATGCATCTTGCTGCGGGTTTAACAGGCTCAATGTTCTCTGCGCCGTGTTGATAGATCAACATCAGCCTGTTTCTGCGAGGCTGTGCGGTTCACGTGGGTTTTAACATGCGCGAAACCGTTGATAAATCAGACCCATTAACTTTTAGTTAAAAAATATATTTTTGCTTAAAAGCAATTCATGTTGGTCAAACTGTTAAGGTTTCGTGCAGTTTTTGGTTTGTTTTTCGTTTGTCAGTAATAAATGTAATTCATGCTGTGTACATGCACTGCTCTCTGCTGCATGCACACATCGTATTGCAGGGTTAGACTGATTAAAACTGCAGCATGTCTGGAATTTTGTTTCATTTCATTTGTTTCATTTCATTTGTTTTTAAATGAAAAATATAGAAAGCTTTTTTTTTTTTGGGGGGGGGGGGGGGGGGGGGGGGCTCGGGGTTAACTCAGCCCACAGAGCCCAATGCTTTGTACTATTAAAAATTATGAGTCATGTGTTTAAAGAAGCACAAAATTGTTTAGGGAGGTTGAGTCCTGAAGACAAGCACCATCAGCAGAATAGTTTATATGTTTTCTATTTTAATAAACCAGGTACCTGCATGGTCAGCCAGTCTTGATTCTTCTCATATTCAATCTCCATTGGTATGTGATTCATCTGAGTTACCCACACAAACCAGTGACTCTCTAAAAACCTGCAAAACAAGAAATCATAGCCAAACATGGTTTTATGTAGGTAAAAAGCACAAAATAGGTAACCATTTAAAAATGGCAGATTAGTATATGATAAAAAAGGTAATAATCACTTTTAAGAATTAAATAACATCAGTTATGGGACCAATATAAATATGGAAAACATTAAAAGCACGTTGTTATAAAGTTTTTTCTCTCTTAATATCAGCTGAAAACAAACATGTGAACCAACCTCACCCATCCCCTTTTTACATATATATATATATATTTTTTTTTTTTGTTGAATACTTACCTGACAAATGTCATGAGTGCCAATGAGCCGAGAAAGCCATACAGAGGGGTATAACAGTAGAAGTAGCGAAAGTAGTATGACAAGGACCAAGCCAAATCCTAGAAAAAAACAAAAGTTTCAGATTATTTAAAAAACTCTTCAGTTGTGAATACATAATTGCTGTGGGGGATAAATATGCATATTTATGTAGGTTTAAATCAGTCAGATTTCAACACATGAAAAGATTCTTCATCACACGGTGTCTGGCATCTTACCACCCAGTCGCGACGAGTAATCATAGTGTTCATTATCTGCATGTGAAAATAAACCGGGATGAGCAGCGGAGGTCCCACTACAAAAGAAATAGAAATTATTCCTGCAAAGCTATTATAATTTTCTAATTAGCTTTTTAATGACTCCCAACAAGCATACCGAGAAAGAAGTATTTGTGCTGGTGATTGTAGGGCATGTGTTTGATCTTTTTAATGCCGTACTGTGACAGAGAGAAGGAAAGAGATGGGTGAGCAGCTTTACGACGGTTTTCCTAAATTTGAACACATTTTCGTTCAGCTACTTGCCTCCACTGGTTGAGTTCTTCCCAGTACAAAGACATCCAACATGTTGACATCGGGATCTTTCTTGAAGATGTTTGGTTTGGCATGATGCTGGAAATGTCGGTGGTTCCACCAGTTGGCCGAAGCTCCCTATGAAAATACTCCGTTTTTATATCTGTGCAGAATTCATTCCAACACAGAGCAGAAATTCAAGAAAGTTACCTTTAAATGTCCGATGACAAACTTGTGGACCAAGTGATTCCACTTGGACTTCTTGAAGACAGAAAGGTGGCCAAAGTCATGCTGCAGCCACCCAGCCTGCGCCTACATAGATGAAGGTAAATTAGTATTAAGAGATCACGTTTCTAAACGACAAAAGTAAAAATAATTATACAGGTTTAAATTACTTGAGATGTTGCCAGCATCACTGCACACAGTAACGTCATCATCCAGCTCGTTCCCCAGTTCGTGACCATCAGCCAGGCCACAGCCTCCAACAGCAAGATGTGACCCAGATGGAGGCAGAAAAATAAAGGCTTAGTCTGAAAAAGACCTTCTTTCTCCACCTCGGCTCGTAAAGACTCAAAATCTTTTATGATTGCTCCCTGGAAGCATGGAATAAAACAGTCCATTAAAGATGAAAATGCAATACTAAGGTGTAACAGTGTTTCATTAAAGCAACATTTGTAGTTGTAATTCAAACTTAAAAAACATGTCTTTTTGATGCTGGTAGTAATAAAACGTGAAGAAAGCAAACTCCTCAAATCAGACTTACATTTTTTTCACTGTCCTGACTGGGCTCTGTCGCTGCCAGCTCCCCAACCACCAGAGGCTTCAGAAACTTCTGCACAAACTTCAGATCTGGATGAAAAGCAGTGAAAGCCTCCTATAAAGCAAGCAAAAAAACCACTAAATTAATCAACAGCTGAAGATAGCCAATAAAACATATATTTTACACAATGATACTCCAAATGCAACTAAACTAAGCTAATCTATTATGTAATGACAACACAAAAGATAGTAACTGATATTTATGTGATATCTGTGATAGGTTTCTATATTGTTTTAATAAAGGTTTTTGAGATTTGTATCCACAATGTGTGTTTGTTTTTTGTAAGGTAATTAAGGACATTGGACTGACAACAATCAATTTTTTTAATGGGTAAAAAGTAAACATTTAGAGTTGAGGAAGAAAAAATCATTTTAGAGCACACTGAAAACAAAAACTGTTATTTCTGCCTTGTGTCTATTTGCATCAGTGACATCACAAGAACTGAGGAAGTGGGGGTTAGAAAAACTCTGTTGACAGAATACATGCAAATATTTCTTGATGAGGAATTTGACTATTTGAATAAATGGAAAAATAATGAAAACATTAGGTGACATAATAAAAAGAATAAGGATCAGTTACCGTATGCTTTCTGTGATGTCGCCAGGAACATGTAAGTGTAAATAATGATATATGCAAATCATGGCATGTTTTACCACAGGTGAAGATCTATATCTGATTAGTTTGATTATGTCTACCAAAACGTCTGAGCCATAACTTTAAACACATTCATGGACATTCTTTAATGATCTAAGACATTTTCAATATCAATTCCAGCATTTCCCTCTTCCCATGCCAACTTAAAAACTCTTATTAGCTAGAATGGTCATAAAGAATAATATAAAACCTGTTACTAGTCAGACTGGCAGAGATATCTGTCATGGGGTGACAAGTTTATTACAGTTCATACTAATGTTCATGTGAAATCCCCGGACAAAGATCAACCTTGATTCATTCAGCAATACATCTCGAGAATGAACTGCAATGACCTGTAAGCAAAGGCAAGGCAAATGTAGCTATATAAAACACTTTTAACAGCAGAAGGAGCTTTAAATGATTTGGGGAGGAAAAAAAAGATTAAAATACATTAGACACAAAAAACATATGGCACATTAACACATATGACATTTAAGCTATTATTAATATTTTACTAAAAGGTAGCTTTAAACAGATTAGCTTTTAGCTTTCTTTGAAACTAACTCAGTGTTTCAGCAACCTTGCAGTCATCTGTAAGTTTGTTTCAGATGAGGGGAGCATGATCTGAAGGAGGTATTGAATTAAAACGTCAGTCAGTACATTTACATGCAAATTTTAAATCGAATTTTAGCAATAATTAGAATAATAGCTTGACCAGAAAGGGAGCCTTTATCCTAGTTTACATGTCACTGAGAAAATCAAATTATTGAATAAAGTGCATAGGACTCCCACTAGGTGGCGTCATGCACCTTTTCATGCTGACATTCTTCAGGTTGGACTAGAGTCATGCAGATAGTAAAAAAATGCTGGCAGGAGGGAAGCAGACAGAGTGAATGCAGGATATGCACGAGCAAAGAAATGGACATCAAAAAACTGTGCAGCACAGTACATTTCGTAAGTACTATACTGTTTGATTGTGTTACAGTCGTTGTTACTGCTGGGTTATTGTGTACCAGTGTTGCTATTCCTGCTTTGGTCTCATCACTTCGTATGAAAAGCTTGGCTTGGAGTTACATGCAGACAAATTCAATTTTCCTACTGCATTATCTGGGTACATAAGTCAGATTAAGAGAAATTGAGTTCCACTCATCTTCAGCCAGGCTAAGGTGTACACATGCATTTTCAAAAGTCAGATTTCAGTCAAACTAAGGCAAAAAATTGGCTTTCTCATACTGTGTGTAAACACACTGAGAGTGATAGGCATATGGGGCTACTGAGGTATTAAGTGTTGCCAGAGTTACTTTAAAAAAAGTAATCTGATTACTGACAACTAATTACACCTTCCCAAAGTAACTTACTTACTTTACTGATTACTTTATTTTAAAAGTAACTAAGCTAGATTACAATTTACTTTATTAGTTGTTTTCAGCAGCTGCCAGTAGCACTTCCCACTGCCACAACATAAAAACAATAACCACTTTTGCCAATACTCACTTTATTGAAAGTGTGTTTTAACAGTGAAATATACTTGCTTTTTAACCTAATATTGACAACAGCAACTCTGAAGCAACAAGCTGCATCTTGGGGACGTACTTGCTTGCTCACTGAACGTACTATTAGAGAGCTCCAAAAGGGGGAAGAGTCAGAGCACAGATCACAGAACTCTTAGACTCGGGCCAAAACAAACATGGCGACCGGGGATAATCAACTGTTTCGGATTAAGACAGCAAAGACGAAAAAGACGGCAGCAGTGTTGTTGAAGGTATGTAAAACCATGTACCAAATATATATTTTTGCTTAAGAAAATTACAAAAATAGTAAAGCACAGTGGCTTGAACAATTACCTTTAAACCAATTACCGAAATACAGAAAAAGTATGAAATAGTAATGTGTTAGATTAGTCGTTACTGAAAAATTGATCATATTAGGAGTAATTCGCTACTAAGTAACGCGTTACCAGCATCACTGGGTATTAAGGAGGACCAGGTTGCTGTAAAGAGAACCCTCAGCTCATCTGCATTGCTGGATCATCAAGGTCTTCCTCTTGACGACCTAAGGCTGTATTCACACCTGACAGTCCGCTAGACTCGGTTTGATTTGGGACCAAAATTGCAACATTGCTGCTGTTTTTAACTGGTGCGGTTCGCATTTACACAGGCTTTTTTTTTATTATCAGAAAGTCCAGAGCTTTGAGCAACTATTTCACCTAGTGGTGCTGTTGTAGAGCTGTGCTTCCTCCTGCTGCGGCAGAACTTCCAGTACAGCTGAATGTAAACAATCCCAGAAGATCAGCAGATTGCAGCGGTTTTAGGATTGATCTGTTGTGTTTGGCAAATGTGCCTGATAAATATTGCAGCAATAACTCAGGATGAGCATCGAATGAGGCGGAGTACTATGGAGAATGTTTTTTTTTTTTACAAGATGGCTGATATGGCTCTATATGAGCATTTTGCTATGAGTAGAACCGCCTGAATACAACTTCCAGCACTGATAGCCTCCTTATACAGACGCTGAGCAAGGTATGTACAAGATCCAGCATTTATCCCTCCAGCGTTAATGGTTGTTAAGATTTTATTTACCCAGATTGCCCGGTACAATAGTCGGCTTCCTGCTTTTGCTGCGGCCCCGGTCCATTTACCGTTCACACATGCAATCGAACCGAAGCAGAGTTAATTTCAAACGAACCCAGACCGCTGTTGTTAGGCGGACTAAAGTTTGTTTATTTGGTCCGATTCAGAGTTTGATTGCCCGTTCACACCTGCCCAAACGAACCACACTTTCCCAGCAAACGAACTAGAGTTTGTTTCAAGCAGACTCAACAGGGCTTCTGTGAATGCACCTTTAGAACCTCTTTTGGGGATTAGATTAGGAGAGTTCGCTGGCCAATCAGAAACATGAATACTTCGTCATCAACCCAGTAAAGCTAGTCAGCAAAGGGAAGTATGAAGTTTGGTTATATTTCCTGGTAGATGACTGCTCTGACTTTGGACTTGATAAAAACCAGTGGACCAACACCAGCATATGACATGGCACCTTAAATTACTATCAATTTGAAACCTACAAATTAGAGTTCAAACAACTTGGAATTTGTCTCTCCACTCTTTGGATTTGCTTAATTATCTTCTAAAGGCTTATACTATTGCTTGTGCATTTTTTCCTGCTATACTTTTCCTTCCACTAAGCTTTCCATCATCATGTTTTCAAATAGATTTCTGGGAAAGCAATTATTTTTGAGGGGTAGTGAAGCCACATAACTGTTCATTGGACAACTTCTCAGTCAGCAGTCTCCCTAATGATTGTGTAGGCAAGAGCTTTGACACAAGACAAGAAATGTTTGCAATAAAACTATTTTTAATGGTCTTATATAATGGTCTTATTTTCTGATAAACTGTTTATTGGGGTTTTCATTAGCTCATATTATCATATCATCATATCATCTACATATACAGGTATACTTTATATCATTCTGTGTTTATTTGATTCTATATAATATCTGAGTTTTACGGTTTAAATTGAATGACTGAAATTTGTTAAGATGGACCAGTAGCTAACATTAGTCTTACATTAGTATCTAACACTGTAAATAGATATTGCATTCACTATTACGCATGGCAGTTGCATTGACTCAAATATATAATTATTTGGTTCTTTTGATAAGAATTTATGTAAGTGCATTATTCCTTTTTCTACTCTGACTATAGGGGAAATTGTCTTGATGTATTTCATTGTTAAATAATTAACTCAAATACAGGTTCAAATGGAGCAAAGTAGAACAGATTTACTGCGATGGAGTGGTGGCCTATCCAAGGTGTACCCCGCCTCTCACAAGATTGCTGGAGATAGGCAGCAGCCCCCCACAACCCTAGATGGTATAGATAATGGATGGATGGATGGATGGATGGATGGATGGAAGGATTGATTGACCGACCGACGGTCCTGTCCACACGTAGCCGGGTATCTCACAAAACGGAGATATTTTTCATCCACACGTAACTGGATATTTTCGGCACCAAAAACAAATCTTTTTAAAAACTCCAGCCAAAGTGGAGATTTGCGTTTTCTCAGCTTTCAGTATCAGCGTGTGGACAGTTGAAAATTGCGTTTTAAGAGCCGTAACGTCACTATCCGTGACAAAAAATGTTCCAACATCACTCGTGCGACCTGTGTTTAATATAAAAAAAAAGCATTTATGCCCTGAGAGCTGTGTTGGCTTTATCCGTTGTTAAAGTGCGTTTTGTTTGTTCGCTTTTATACTGCTGCGTGCTGAAGATAGAGTGTAGAAAGTTACTCTGAGCGGATAGGATTTGGGAGAACTACTGCCTCCTACAGGTTTGCCACGTCTATGAATGTGCTGAAAAGCACATTTATCCATTTACGTGTCGATAGAGTTTTTGTTTTTCAAGGAGAGGAGGAAAATCTTCGTTTTTTTAAAAACCCAGCTATGTGTGGACACTGCAAACCATTAGGCCAGAGCAGGTTATGTACATACACATGCCGAATAGTTTTAATGAGGTCAGCCAACCTCAGACAAACAAGACATGACATATTACACCGTCTCATTATTTATTTAGCAGAAAAAAAAGCCAAACTGCAGAAGCCACGTGTGGGATAATAAAAACATGCTTTCAAAGGAACAAGACAATGCGCAGCAGCCAGCTGAGTCATTATCTTATCAGTTTCTCAGGACAGGAATGAGCTTATTCATGAAAGAAGATATCTGGGCAATATAGTGGTTTCAAATTAGCATTTATAAAGTCCCAAATCAGAAAAAGTTGGGAAAGTATGGAAAACGAGGTTTAGAAAAAAAAAAAGTTTGTGACAGGAACAATTTAGCAATTTTTTAATTACTTTTATTTTTTTAATTTAATAATCAAGTAAATTGGTTAAAAAATTATCGCCAGTTTGTCAAACAAATACGTGAGAAAATTAGTTAAATGTTTAAAAACAATGTTCTTCAAAGAAAGATAGGAAGAAGTTTGAATATTTCCTCTTCAACAGTGCATAACATAATAAAAAGATTCAAGGAATCTGGAGGATTTTCAGTGTGTAAAGGATCTCCAATTCCTCAGGCAACACAGAATCAAGAATCATCATTCATTCATAAGTAATACCACCACATGGGCTCAGGTACACTTTTGCAAACCATGGTCTAGTAACACAATACGAAGTTACAACCACAAATACCAGCTAAATCTGTACTGTGCCAAAGGGAAGGCTTATGTTAACAGTGTACAGAATCGAAGTCAGCTTCTCTGGGCTTGGAGGCATCTGGGGTGGACCATTGCACAGTTGAAATATTTACTGTGGTCAGCAACAAGTCCAAAAAACAGGATCTGTCATGGTATGGGATGAGTCAGAACCCCTGGCTATGGTAACTTGCACAGCAGGGATGGCACCATTAATGCAAAAAAGTACGTAGAGATTTTGGAGCACAATATTTTAACAAGACAATTGCAAAGTCCTGGCTGTGGATGAAGAGAGTACTGCTACTTGACTGTCCTGCCTATCGTCCCATTCTGTCTCCAACAGAGAATATGTGGTGCATTCTGAAGCGCAAAACTCCACAAAGAAGACCCTGTACCCTGTTGTCCACCTTAAGACTTATTTGCAGGAAGAATGGGACAAAATTACACTTGAAACACTTCCTCACTTGGTTTCTTCCATCCTAAACATCTTTTACAAGTTGTGAAAAGGAATGGCAACATTGCAGAGTGGTAAATGCTTTACTGTTTAAACTTTTATTGAAATTTGTTGCAAGAACCTAATTTGGAATATGTGTTTATTTCGAAAAAACAATGCGACTCATGAGGAACACATTACATGATGTGCTGTTGTACTATTTTTAATGTAATAGAGGTCAAAGATAATTTAAAAAGTATTGTTTTCAGTTTGATTTAATACCATCCATACTTTTTTCTGATTTGGGGTAGTGCTATGTATAGTAAGGCGATATAGTTATAAACTCAAAAGTGGAAAACAGTTTTGAAGAGAAACTCATAGGTGTCAGTTAACATGAAACATGTAGTACAGCTTGTCTGGAAGCTTTATCAGAAAATCAAGTTAAAAAAAATCTTCTCCTTTGAAGAGACGAGGCCAAAATCGAGATTTTGAGGCATGATAAAGAGTACTGCTTGGGTGAATATCAAACAAACCACATCAGCACAAACACCATATAAAATACTCAAGCATAGTTGTGAAGGGGTGGTAATGTAATTTGGACTTGCTTTGCAGCAGCAAGATTTGGACAGTACCTTTCAGCTATTGAGTTTACAATAAACTCGCCCGTACAGCATTCTCACAGCATTTCAGAGTCAAATGTGAGGAAATCCCTTCAACAGTTAAAACTAGGCAGGATTTGGGCCTTGCTGTACGAAATTAAACCAAAGCACAATTCTACAATGTCTCAAAGTAGTATCGCTGTGAAAAAAAATGGCTAAAGCTCCTAAAAAATACTGTAACGTCAGACATGATGAGTACTTCACTGTATTTTTTTAAAGTTACAGGACCATGGAAGACTTCTTCTTGTATTATTGAAATTAATAAAGAGGTTGTATAATATATAAAATGGTATTCTTTATCCTAGACTGTTAGCTTTTTAATAAGAGATGGTGAATATATTATTTTTTCAAGATGCTTTGTTATGCAAAACATTGGATCTAACAATAGCTCTATTTGCATGCAATGACTTTTTTTTTTTTTAAAGGGGGGTTAGAAATATTACCGTTGCATCTTCTCCAGCGTAGTGGCTGATGACCCGGAACCCTCCTGGATGCCTTTTGGCCCACTGGGTGATGTTATAAACCTTTCGGTTGATCACCAGCCACTGGTCGTTCCTGCTGCGGTGTTTCTGCACCTCCTCCCAGGTGTAAACACCTGCAGCCTTCCCGCTGCTTGGCTCTGCAGGCTCAGTCTGCTGTCCTCCACCTCCCATTCTCCCTGCTGAAGCTGCTTGGACTCACCTGAAGCTTGGAAAGATTTCCCTCACCTGTAGAGAGAACACAGCCTTAGAATGATCCGTTAAAAGAAAAAGCTGCAGCACACTTAGACACCAGTTAATTAACACATCCATAGTGTAACATCCTCATCATGAATTCACTATTGAGCCCTCAAACAAACTGTTAAAGCAACGCTGGATTTGCATCACAAGCATGAAACTTACAGACTCCAGATGTAGCAAATTAGTCAGATTTTGATTAGGTAACTCGAGCCGTTGTCTCGTCTCGACCAGTTTAAATGATTTGCTCCCGCTCAGCACGAATCCATTTCTAACTGCGAGCATCATAAAACCCATCCTCCAGCTTTCTTTCCCAATAGGCTGCGCTCATCGTCTCATCCACCCCCTCCGGCTGCACGAACTTCGAGCGGATCATTCGAGTCTGTCTGGCCAATCGGTACGCAGGAATGCTGCTAAGTGCGCGATAGGCTCAAAGACCTGCTCTTCTGGATATGGTAAACTGCGTGATCCTGGAAAAATGTCAGTATGGGAACGTGGGTCTGACCCAGGCATCGGTTCAAGGAGATGCGGATGGATTCTGAAAAAGCAATAAACAGCTGCTTCGCTTAAAATGAGCTGGCGTTTATCAGGTCCACCTTGAACCTGATGCTCTTGCTAATTTGGAGGCAGATGTTTCCCCAAACATTCAAGTGGACTTTCAGAAAATAAAATGGTTGCAATCAAAGTAACTAGTGTGTTTTCTCTGGTGACTTTTTGTGTCTATTTATGTCGTTTCCTTTAATTATCAGCATCATCTGTGTTTTTTTTCCCCCATTCATTCTTAGAATTTTAATTTGCAATTTTTTTTTTAAATCAAAGTTTTACATCAAGTTGTCTTCAGTTATGTATTTCACAATATGTATAGTTCCATTTCTGGGATTGCAAACTATGTAAAAAAAAATAATTAAGTTAATATGCATGTGGTAAATTATCAAGTGAGGAGGAGAAAGTCAGAAGAAATGTTGTCTGAAAACGGTACCAGGAGACCAACTAAACCGGCACCCAATGGAGGTACTTAAAATTGCTCTGTTATGAGCCCAGTCTCTCTGTAATTCACCACAGTAGCAAATGGCTCCTAATGACAAAAACAATGGTTAGAAATAATTCATTTTCAAGCCGCATTCAGATTGATAGAAATTTATGCCCCAGTTCTGACAAGCATTAGCACTTTGATGTGAAACAGGCATATAAGCATCACATTCCTGTCAATAATTCTGTCACAACAGGGGACTTTATTTTAGTGAACCATGACGTGATTGTACAAATTTCATTATTCAGCTCACGACTATTAATTATTTTACTCATGAGACTACACTAGAAATATTTAGCTGTGTTAATATTCCAAAGATACTGTCTGTTATCCCTCTGTAACACGGTGCTGTTGGTAAAGAAACTGCATCAGTCAAACACACTCCTTCATTTGGTTCAGACACAATGGAAGCCCAATATGTGGCTAAAAATTCAACAGGATCATGTGGAGAAGACAGTTATCCAATCCAAAGAGATCAGTAGATGTTTTGTGGTCACAGACAAGATTTTCCTTGGGCAACCGGGGCTTAGGATGTAAGTCTTTTAACTGAGGGGCTGATGGTTTGAACCCCCTGCAGTCACATTGGCCAAGACTCTTCATCCACCTTGCTGGTGGTCAGAAGGCCTCGTTGCGCCAGTGTTCGGCAGCCTCTCTTCTGTCAGCGTGCCCCAGGTGCGTGAATCTGTATGTGAATGGGTAAATGACTGAATGTCATGAGAAGCACTTTGGGGTTCTCAGGGCTAGATAAAGTGCTACACGAGTACAGGCCATTTACCAAGCCATTTCTTACTTAATAAACGGGGGTTTGTCATTTTCAAAAAGTGCTTCAGAAAATACCTATCCACAAAAGTTAGGTTAATTTATGTTTTTTTAATTTAATTTTATCTTCAATATTTAAAGTCTCTAAAATATAATATATCTCCATTATAATAGTCTAATTTCGTCACAACTATCGTTTGGTTTTAAACATGGTTAAATTTATACTGTTTTGTGCAGGTCGCTTTGGTTTCCCTTTAAAAATAGTAACATTGACTTTAAACACAGACACCTTTGGCCATCAAGACTGATACGTTTAGTAGATGAGTTTCAAAAGCATTTTTTTCCTGAATGCTCATGAGCAGTTCATGTGTGCTTTGAGAAATTGAGTAGCAGTCCTACTCATTTAGCAGTCCTGATGCTGACGTGGGTGTTACTTTGACACCTATGTGTTCGGGCTCTCAAAACCTGTTCAGGAATGACTCACTGAATATCAGAAAGTCTTTGACATTGTAGCAAAACTATTGAGATACCAGTCTGAAAACCAAAGACTTAATAATCCTTTAACTAATTTTTTTTATTTATTTACAAAATGATTCATAAGGTTGAATTTGTCAAATGTTTCTTTCAGCTACACTAAAGTAAAAAGGTGAAACATCCAGCACTCTAACTTAGAGGCAATTTTGTCAACTATGTGAAAAAAATTGAAAAAGAAATAAACTGAAGAGCAGATTGCATTTAAATAATTACAATCTCTTTATGTTCCAACCTTGAAATATTATAAAAGACTAAAAGCTGTTAGACTGGAGGTTTTTGAAAAGTGTTATCATTCGTGCCATCACAGTGGAATTTTGTGGAAATTTGGCCCAAGTGCTGAATGTGCTTATTTCAATCGAACAGATTTTACCTTCATGTAGTAACAGATTAATTCATTTCAAGGCTTTTGACGAATCTTTACCACAAGCGATAATATGTGTTTAGGGTGTTGCGAATGCTTCTTTTATACTTACTGCATTTCCTTTTGCTACCAGCAAGTGCTGATGAGTTTCTTTTTTCACACAACTCTCTTCTTAATTTAACCTAAGGCTTCACAGCAGCTATACAAGGACATTAAAAAAAAGACCTTTTCACTGCTTCTTCCGTCATCTGTTTTATATGCGAAAAAAGTAATCACATTGCAATATATATATATAATTTTATTCATTTACTTAATTGTACCCTTTATAAAAACCAATATTGAGTATTTTGTGTCCTCTTTCCATGTTTCTTGTACTGCTTGGGCTGTACAGTGATTCCAAAGCACTTTAACCTCAGCAGCTGTGTCCTTTCTCCAACCAAGGTCTCTGTGTGTCTGCTTGCCTATCTACTTCTTTCACTCTATTGTGTGGTTTCAGGGTCACTTCAATACAGCACCAAAATGTGCAAATCAGCTCTTTTGGTCCTCAGCATATCAGACCGAATTATCCTCAAGCAGCACGCCGACCCATGCCCCTGTTTGTCCACTTCTTCTGCCACGAGTCATCAGGTTGACAGAAGCCCAAAAAAATCTGACCCCAGCAGCTTTTCTTTAAGCTTTTTATCCCATCTCAACTAATAAAAATTTACTGTCACAGAGGAAAATTTGTTGTAGTTTGGTTGATGGATTCAGCAGAAGATTGACTTAATAGAACTCTCAATTTACTTTATTTGGACATTTTTGGCAATCCCTTAACTGCGTTTAAAATGAAAACTTACAGCTGCTCTGATGGTTGTAATGTATGAAATATGAATTTATGGCAGAAATTCAGTGAAGATTGATATACAGGTTAAATTATCAGGACCTTTTGAATTACTTTAACCTAATATAATTTAATCCGATATTTTCAATCAGTATTACTTTTACTGAAAGCTAAATATGGTAGATATATTTTCTCATAATTGTGCAGAATAAGTATTGAAAAAAAATGTTACTTTATTATTTTAACATTTGTACATTACTGTTACTATGTTTTATACGAACAGAAGTGGTCCAATGCTATATGTAATTAAAACAAAAAGAAAATCATGGTTTGTTGAACTATTAGTCTGGTTAATTTCAGTATATGTCACATACGATAAATCAGCAAATATTAAATAGAAGAAAATACAAATATGCCTTCTAAAATGCAGTTTTATGAGCAATAACTAAACATAACATCTCAACATAATCTCATAAAATAAAAAATAAAAATCTCATTCTTATGTTTCTTTTTCAATCCTCTGCAGTTTTACAAATTAAAGATTTGCAAAGAGCTTAAAGGGGAGGTAAAGGAACATTTATTGTTTATGAAAGTTTTTGCAGAATTCTCAGCTGATCAAATTCTGAACATGCAACAAAACAGAGTGACAAAAAAAAGTTTTGCAGCATTCTGTCTAGAATAAATCTGTAAATTGCTGGAAAAAACTGGAGCAATATTTAAGCATATGTACATAATTATGTAATCATTTTATGCATATGCTATGAGCCAGCCATCCCTAAAGCTCCCGTCTGGCCACCTTTTCAAAAACATTTCTTGAGGGACTCTGGTCCTAAGGATCACTATTTCAGTCAATTTAATGTTTTTCAGTGGGAGGATAAATTAATAAAATAAACTTTTCAATATACGCCGTTTTGGTGCATTCATCCTAACAGAACTGGTGTAACTGAGTCATCTTTGTAGGCCAAACACGTTTCGTTTTATCTACAAACTTTCTACTGAAATGAGATAAGAGCTTTATGTAGCCAATCCAAAACATTTACTTTGTTGTCCTTAAGCAAAGTTCGAACTAATATGGCTGTATACGTAAGGTCACTCTCCATTCTGAAGAACCATTTGTACCCAAACGTATCTATCTATGTTGCTTATGTGATGTGATGTCTCAGTAGCTAGTTATTACATTCTTTCGTCACAATGTTGCCATTGATTTTATAAAGTGCACCAGTCTCTTTCAACCTATGCCAGTCAGTGCAGATCTCATTTCACTTTGAAATCTACACTCTCTTGGTAGCTTCAGCCGGCATCTTCATAAGGTCTTTTACTACAAACAGGCGGGAACACCTTTTCTTGATTGGTATTATAACTGGACATTGATGTGGCTTTTACTTGCATATAGCTGTTTAAAGAGATGATCATGACGTTTTCAAGCATATATACAATCAAGCCCAACACTACAGAAATACAAAAATATACAGAAATAAAGGCAGATAAAAGAAGCACAATTCATATGAAGGTAAAGATATAAAAACAAAAAATAAGACTAAGAGAATGTACAGTATGGGCAAATTTACAGCATGAGAAAAAAATATTGTACAGAAAAGCACACTCCGATTCAAATAAATGTACAAGTCGGTAGTATAAGTGAAAATAAGTACAAAATGTGCATGCATATTTGAGCATATAAAAAAAAGCGATTTATTTATTTATTTATCACGAATAATAATAATAATAATAATAATAATAATAATAATAACTTTCTCGAAAAGTTTTTAAAATTCGTCTTGAAGTAGGCTACCTTACTCATGCTACCCTCACACACACACACCCACACACACACACACACACACACACACACTGACCATGTGATGTGAATGTCCCCTGTTCGGGTTACACAGAGAGGGAGGCTTCAGCTGACTGCAAGCCCTTACACTGATGGAGAGAAGCGGCCAACATAACAAACAGTCTGTCAGTCACTCAGTGAGTGCGCTGTAATTTTCCAACATGCAATTTCTTTCCCAGCGCGGATTATAGTCACCACGGTGAGACTTCGCCCTGTAATAGGGGGCAGCTGCATTAACTCTTAAGGACCTCTGTGACTTTTTCTTTGTCGCCATCAGGTCACTAAGTGGCGCACCGACTCTGGATATATCCACTGACAGCTGCAGGCAAGTTAAGACCTGCAGAAGAACGACTCCTTGATTTCCTAAAGGGGGGGAATCTTTTTTCTCCCGATCACATGACCTCAGAGCTGCCGGTTACTTTTCTCTTAAAGGTCCTGAGGATTTTAAAGTGGCAATGGTAAGACAAAAAAAAAAACAACCCAAAAACAATTGTTGAATCAAACTTTATGCTATACCATCCTAATTGAGTTTTCTGCTACCTCATCCATTAATTGTTTCTTTATTTCTGTTTGCCAGATTATACCACCTGATAATTTACTAATAAAGCCGTGGAGACATGGACATTTAGGAACCGCTGTTGCATGGCTGCAGACTTGTTAACTGTCCCGGACCACGATGCTGTTTGCAGCCTGTGGCTTCAGATACGAAAAAACAGTAGCTTCCAAACTGACAGTTCACTTGTCACAGACAGTGGCTTATCAAATGACTCTGCCCTGACTCACATCAGAGTCAGGGTCTGCTTGACACGGCATGGGCAACTCTTCCAGGAAGGACAAGGCGGAAGAGGAAGAAGAGGGGGGAAAGGAGGGTGAGGAGGAAGAGGAGGCGAAAAAGGAAAAGGAAGAAGTACAACAGGAAGAGGTCGAGCTTCCACTGGGGGTTGAGGAGCTGTTAGAGAGCGGTGATCCTGTGTTGGACCTGAGCTACAAAAAATTCAGGCGACTGCCCTCACGTGTTTGCGAGCTGATGCACCTGGAAAAGCTGTATGTTTGCGGGAACAGACTTCGCACGGTGCCTAACAGCATCTCACAGCTGCAGGGTCTGCGGACACTGGCGCTCGACTTCAACAAATTGGAAGACGTTCCCTTGGCGGTGTGCGAGCTCACCAGCCTCACCCATCTGTACCTGGGAAGCAACCGGCTGATGTGTCTTCCGCCTGAGTTCACAAACCTGAAGAATCTACGGTGCTTCTGGGTGGAGAGTAACTTCTTCATGCAATTCCCACAGGAGCTTTATGACCTGCCGAACCTCAAGTCCCTGCAGATGGGGGACAACCGACTGAAAACGCTGCCTCACGACTTCTGTCGTATGGAATCTCTAAAGGGATTGTGGCTGTATGGAAATCGCTTCGAAACCTTCCCAAAAGTCCTGCTGCGCTTGGAGTCCTTGGAGATCCTAGACTTGGATCGTAACAAAATAACAGAGTTTCCCAGCCTGAAGCGTCTTAGGCCCCTCCATCTATTTTCCTATGACCACAATCCTGTCAAGGAACCTCCTAAAGTAGGAGAGGAGGTAATTCTGGTCGGGGAAGGGGCTGCTGAGTTCATGGAGGTCCGTGAGGCCAGGAAGGAGAGACGACGGAAAGCTGCCGAGGAAGAGACTGAGGAGTTGGCTGAGGAGCTGGCTCAGGCTGGAGAGGAACCGGTGATCCACGGAATCCTAAAGAACAGCAACTCAAAATCAGCAACAGATGAAGCAGCCGTGAACATTGAAGACTCCGATGTTAAGGAAGAAGAAACATTGGTTAAGGAGGAGCAGGAAGACTTCGTAGAAGTGCCAGCAACAGAGTATGATGGTGAAGAGCTTGAATATGATGAAGAATTGGTTGAATACGACACAGAAGAGATGATATGTGAAGGAGAGGGGTTTGAGTATGAAGGTGATGGGTTTGAGTGTGAAAACGCTCCAATGGACTATGAGTATGAGGATGGGGAGGTACTGGAAGACACAGGGGGACAAGACGAGGGAGCATGAGAAGCCCCTCGAGCTCCAAGATGTTTTGGTTTCAGGTGGATACTTATGATGGACATTACAATAGATACCTGAATACGACTTACTCTCATATGTGCTGCTAATTAATAATCTGTAATCAACTGTGAAGACAATCTTGACATATTTCTATACGGCAACACCTGTGACATCGCTCTCGACTGCACATTATCAGTTTGACAAAAACGTAATGTTTGTTCTTAGCTATTAAATATTAGGCTGAGTGAAGCCGATGCCAGTCCTTTGTCAGAGTGTTTACTCAAGAGTCGTTTCTGCTCATCACAGTCAGTACCTGTGTTATGTGCCTGTCAGTGCTACTTCTTTAAAGCAAGACTGTCTGTGCATGTAAATGAGCGCGCTGGTCAAAGATTTAAAACAATATTTACGACATGGGTGTCAGTGCCAAGAAGGAGCATCGGAGGGATGAATAGCTGGGGTGCCTGACCATAAAAGGTAAGTCAAGTCAAAGGTAAGTCAAGGCTTCAAACATGAAGCAAACATTGAAAATGATGAAGCCTAATATTTTTAGTGCCCCCAACCAATCAGAAAGACCCTGCTGGGCAGAAATTCGGCTGTGTTTGACTGCAGTGCACTCTTTCTTTTTGCCTCTGATGATGACATAACTCTTTTTGTCCTCATGTTAAGAAGACCAGGTCCTTGTTCCCCTCTCATCTCTGAGCACATTATTCGTCTGGGGCTCATGCGTAATTTGTGTCTGCACAGATCTTTTTCCTCGTATCTCATTAAAAGACTGAAATATTGATCTGTGTTAGAATATTAATGCCCGTACTCATGTGGCAGCATCTTGTTACATTTGTATTTGGGACAATGCAGAACACACACACACCGATCTTTTAAAATTTTCAAGCACCAGTAGTTTCTATCTCTATGTCTAATAATAATGGTGGAATGAATAGATAAAACCCAGGAATGTGAGAAATGAAAGAAAACTGCTTTTGGCCTTCAGAATTCCCCTAATAGCAATCTGATGGCATCTGTGTGAAGTAATCCAACCTCACAGCCCACAGGGCCCAAAGGATCTGTTGCGAACATCCTGCTAACATGTCTTCAGATGCTTGTTGCCTGCATTCTTGCTGGCTAGAGCTTTTTCTGCGTTGCGAGAGGATCGATTTTCTGTTTAACAGGTGCTTCTGCTAAGGTTTGTGCAAAAGAGCTGAAATGTTAAAAATGTCTAGTATTCTTTCAAAAGTATAGTTTTTCCCCCCGTAGATGTTCATGTAAAATTGCACAAGTTTCTGGAGTTAATTTGTTTTGAACATAGTATTATATATTACACACAATATATTATAATGAAGTGTTTAATTTTTTCTAAGATTTTTGTTTACTGTTTATTTTGAATCATATACAACCTGGGTATTTTATTTGAAAGGTTACATAAACAATTATTTACTTATCTTTTAAAAAGTCCTACAAATTTAGACTAAAATGTTTCAAAACAACATTGAAATTAAAACTGTTCTTGAACCATTTTGAGTAGAGGCATGTCAGATCAGCATCTTGATGTGGCACACCTGTGAGCTGGGATGGATTATCTCAGCAAAGCAGAAGTGCTCACTATCACACATTTAGACTGATTTGTGAACAATGTTTGAGAGAAATGGTAATGTGTATCTTGAATGAATTTTAGATCTTTAAGTCCATCTCATGAAAAATGGGAGCAGAAACAAAGGTGTTGCGTGTATATTTTTGTTGAGTGTATTTTCAGTTGATATTGTCAGTAATACGATCTAGCCTACATTTTATATCCGCTTGTTTATTTTCTAAACATCCATACATCCAACTGGCTTTACATTGGACTGGTGGACTAAAACACAATGTGGGATTAAATCCTGAAGTGTTACCTTTAATCACTCCAAATTCGACATTAATATATAAAAAAATATATTTTGCACGTTTTTCTGCTTTGAAGTGAATTAGGTTCCAATATGGTTCCAGGAAATGTGCCCTCTGCAGGATTGAATGCATACAAATATGCATAAAAATCCAAAAAACAACTTTTCAAAACTCAGAAGCATTACTGACTCTTCTCAAACAAAGCTCCATGCTTCCTTGTATTTTGTTTAGGAAGTGTGTCGAAAGGAATCATTTTCCCAGACAGCTGAATAGGCTACTAGAATAAGATCCTTAAATGGCATTCTGGTCCACACTTCTTACCAGTTGGTGGCAGTAAAACACCAATTCGTTGTTTGCCAGCCGTGAACAATTATCAAGAAGAAGTATTGCTATTAAGAGCATGCTAACTGGTTGTTATGATGTAAACATTTGGAGAAATACACGCAAGAAAGGAATTTAGAAAGGTTTACTGCAGCAGAGTTGGATTGAGGAAGACTTACAGACTAAGTACTTTATTAGAGTACATTGACTAAATGTAAAATGACTGCTTTTGATTATTTGCATAATGAGGCAGAAATGCATAAGTTAAAGTCTAAAGAGAAGAGGACGGAATGTAAAAACAATGAATGCATGCATTAGGAAAAGGAAAAACAAAATCGGCCTATATATTTTATCTTGACGAAAATGCATGTATGAGAAACAAAGGAAAAACAAAATATGTATTTGTCTTGATAAAAATGCACATAAGGAAAAAATAAATACATATATATATATATATATATATATATATATATATATATATATATATATATATATGTGTATATATATATGTTTCTTTTTTTTATTGTTTTAGTTTTGGTCCTCCATAGATGCGCAGTATCATTTTTCCTCCACGCATTTTGTAGGTGGTGGTGGAAATTCTCTGTTTCCTCTTTATGAGTTGTGACAACCTTAAACAGGATTTCTAGAGGCTTACTGTCAACACAGCCCTTCTTTTCAACTAGATTTATTGATTACCCAACTGATAGTTTTCATGTAACAAAAAAAAATCTCTCACCTGAGCTGTTGATTACTGTAGCTCCTCCAGAATTACAATGGACCTTCGGCTACTTCTCAGACTATTGCTCATATGGTTCAGTTTGTCAGCAGTTGGATACAAATGTAGGTAAGTATGTAGTTGTGCCACACCATTTAAATTTCTATATTATTGAGTGGTTGTTTAAGACGTTCAAAATTGGAATATTGCTTTACAACTTAAACATCTTTTAAATGTTTCCAAAACACTATCTCTGGTTCTTTCTGGAGCGTTTCTTGGCCAGCATCTTGTTTGTTCAAAAAAAATAAATAAAAAAAATAAAAGACACACTGATAAACTGGTAACTTCTGAAGATCTTGCTTGAGTATGATTTTATTTAACATCATTAAATAAAACCACTTTTCAGATTTCAGTTTATAAAAAAAAAATATATATATATATAAATATATCAAGTTTGTGTTTACAGTATAACAAAATTTGAAAAAGTCCAATGTCCTGATGTCCCCACAGACGATGTGCAGCAGTATAAAGTTGTAATATACAAAGTTTGTCACGTGGACTAAATGCTATTTAGTCCGGACTTGTTGGTCGCTTCTTTTCTTGCAGCAGTGGGTGGCAAGGTAGTATGATACTCTGCAGAGGTTCATGCAAATCACAGCCTGGTTCAGTCTGTCTGGAATCATTTTTCATAGTAGTTTAAAGTCTTCCCATTCTATGTAGGTCAGTGAGAATGAGGTGCCTTTAAAGACAGTACATCAACCTCTTCAGTCTCACAGCTGATGGGCTTTATAAGTATACAAAAACAAAAGCCACTTTTACATATTTTCTCCATGTACATCTGAAGTTTGTTCAGTTTTACAAACAAAAAAATACATACCAAATAATTTGCTTCTATAGGGAATTTATTTTTCAGATAGGAAAGAAAATAGAGGTTACTTTGAAGTGGTGAGAATATCTAACCCTTTAAGATGAACCTGTGGAATACAAAAAAAAAATGTGGACACATTTGTCATGAAAATAACATCAATGTGATATAATCTGTGCATGAATGTGAGGATACATTACCTGTCTGTGTCTCGATAGTTGTAGCCATTGTCCATTGTGCGGTTCGTGCTGATAATTCCTGTAGCAGGAACAGACTTCCTGTCTTTCTGATAGTCATGACAGAACCTGGAAGATTATGCAAATCTTTTAGTAAAGTAAAATTATGTGCTATGCATACCAGAAAGATATACTTTAAATGAACATAGCAAGATATTGTGCCTTTTAATGAAATAGACCATCACATAGTAGAATACAGTAGTGAGGTGTTGGAAAAATATGCTTTTAAAATTGTTCTCAAACCAAAAATTAAAAAATGCATTAGCATTTGTATCCAACCGAACTGAGTCAATGCTTTGAAGAGCCTTCTTTTCTCCAGTTAAGGCTGCAAAATCTTTGGGGAAAGTCTCTTCTGGGATGTGCATTTAGAGACTGCTGAAGTTCATTCAGTTTCTTCCTTCAGGATTGCCCTGCAACCAGCTCCACACATCTTTCAACAGACTGACAAGGTTTCCTGCCCTCCTTGAAAGAAACCAACCTCAGGGCACATATTCCATTGCTAGATAATAGCCAAGCTTTACTCTGTTCAGTGATTGATTGATTGATTGCTAATTTAAAGTTTACCAACAAAACATTTAAAAGTGAGAATTTCTGACTTTGTCTTTAGACCTCTTTGGACAAACAAAAGCATCTCTTATCCCTCTTAGTCACAACTGAAAATAAAAAACCAAAACGACTTACTTGCTCTTATAATGTGTAGTGAAGTGTGATGCATCGTATGGTGTTTTAGGGAATATTTCATTTGGCGTATTTAAGCAAAATCCTGTGAGCTCCTAAAGGAGGAAGAAAGAATAGAAAACGTAAGGTAAAAGATCTAATCAAAGAGATGATCAATTAAATTTAGAAAGTTTTAAACTTTAAAAGTTCAACCTTTTTTCCAATCTTCAGAACAAGTGCATTACTTTTACTTTCTGATGGTGGCAGGAGGAAGCTCTAGAATATAATGTAACAATACACATTTATGTAAGTTAGGTATGATAACATCAGTTCAACAAGTAGTACAGACACGGGATTAAAGGGACTTACTGAGCTGGGTAAGGGAGCGATGCCACCTCGTGTGTATCCTGTTTCTCTGCATGAATGGTTGCGCACCCCTCGTATGCCATCATTAACCTGAAATAAGAAAAACTAAAAGTTTAATATCAAATATATTTGTGTTTGTGTTGTTAAACATAAACAGATTGACAGTGAATATGGCTCAACCTGCAAAGAAGACGGCGACACAAAGTCGCTCTTCATCACTGAGGTGCAGGTCTGATGGGGTTCCACCTGGTTAGACAAAGTCACATTCAGAATTAGAAGATCTCATATACAGTAAAATAATTGAATCTGCAACATTCTGAAGAATGACAGAATACCACTTTAATAATAATGGATTGCAATTATATAACACTTTTCGAGACCATCAGAGCGCTGTAAATTTCCATTATTTATTCACTCTCACATTCTCTTTAAAACTGGATTTTTTTCCCCCATACAGTGTAGATGGTAATGGTAGTAAGGCACTTATCGTCAGGACTGTCCAGCTAAAAAAATACTGAATAAGGTTTTTCGTTTTGCTGTTTCTCCCGAGAACAGTGGCGCTAGTAGAAAATAGTGTTGCTCAAACATGAATAAGTTGTTTTCTACATCAGTCAACTCTCTAAGCTTCGAAGCCACCAGGAGGAGAACAGACGGGGACTTAAACATGCTCCTTCAGACAGAAGGTTACATCAGATTTCAGATAAGGAAAAAAGATGAGAGTTTCTAAATGTGAACAAATAAATACAGGTATAACATATGCAATAGCTTATCTTAGAAAAAAATATCTTAAATTAGAAAATTAAAAGTTAAGAAATGTAAAGATATATGGTGCCTTACAGACATATTCACATGTTTTACATTTTATCAGATTCTTTCTGTAATATGTAAGGTATTTGGGGAGGATTTCATGTAACAGACCAACAGATAGTAGTTGAAACTGCGAAATAGTAATTTGCATATATTGACCACTTAAGTGCAATTTATTCTCTGCATAAATGCAGCTGTTCTCTGAAGGCCCCAGAGGGTTTTTTTAATGAAAAGGTATTTCCACAAAGTATTGATCCAGAGGTTCTGAATACATGTCTAGCCTTTCACTTTTTTATTTGTAAAAATATGCATCATGTAACATAATTTTTCTGCCACTGCATAGCTATGCATGATTTTGAGCATGTACAGGAATACTTACTGTGACACTTTTTTTGTCCAGAAAGGTGTTGAACTGCAGGTTTGTTCCTTCAGTGAATCCAGTCTCCAATTTTGGACCCAGTTTCATCTGGTGAGAAACTGCAGCAGAAGTAACTTTTACAATTTTTATCATGTGTTATCTTACCTGCCTGTAGCCAGAGCTTAAGTTTTTACCTGATGGAGCGAGTTGATGTGGCACAAATAATCTTCGGTACTCGGACTAAAGAGAGACAGCAGATAAACTGTTTGTCCTTTGTTTGTGTGTGTTGAATTGTACGGAGGATAACATAAAGGAAAATGTGTAGCACCTTTTCCTCCAAAGGCTCTGTTTGGGAAAGAGTCCTCACATTATGGTAGCCGCTGACTCGAGCTTTGTTAAGGAGGCTTGGCAAAGATTCTGAGCCATCAGAGTGGATGGGAGGCTGGTAGTGAAGCTTACTTTGAGATGTGAAACTGTCGGCTAACAAGAGTCTGGAAACAGAACAAGATACAACTGCATCTTAAGAAACATGTCGGAAGTACTGGCTATTTTAAAGATAATTTTTGTAGTCTGCACTAGAATAAATCAACAAATTCCCCAAGAACACCACTTTGCGAAGTGATTTTCTTTGACCGAGAGTATACATTGCTGGGTGGTGTTTAATCCAGGGATTGTGTGATCCTACATAATCTGTGGGACCGTGATGAAGGTATTTTGAAATGATCAGGATCCTATTTTGTCAGCTGCACCCCCTGCAAACTCTGCAGCTGCACTTTCTGTATCATTTTTTTCCTTCAAAATACGGCATATTTTTTGTGTGCACATCTTGCAAAACTGTATTATAGGTCAATCACATTATTTTGTTGATTTTAGGAATTAGGATTTTCTCTAAAGATTGATCTTGTTTATATGCTACGGAGTGGGACTTCAGCAAACTGCTTCAGTAGCAAAGACTAGAAGAATATGAGTTGCTGAGAGCAGCTAAAACAAAAGTGATTACATTTTGTGACATTCAAAGCACAATGTAATGATAAAAAATGTTGACCTAATTAATCCCAGGGTAGCTGCAGATTATTAACAGTTAATTTATAATCCTAAATATGACTGAAAAAGTCGGCTACGATTGTCAGTGTAAATAAAGGACAAAACTCAAAGTTGTTGCTCTGTTTTTTTAATGGAAATACAGGAGAGATTCATGGTACTTTATTTTTGAGTTCCACTACTACATTTACACAGGCTTTTTTAGCCTCTTCATCTTTTAGCCAGTTGCTGAGGCAAACTAATGGGTTAACATTTTCTGATTATAAAGCTGACTGTTTCTTCTGAAAAATGGAAGGATTATTTGTTTGTCAACTCGGTTGCACGTGCAACAGGTGTGACACCGACCCTTTACATAGCTCTGGTTCCCATTATTCTATGTGAATTTCTTGCATGTTGGTTACCAATGTTCATTTATTTGTTAGCCAAGGGGGCTTACCTGATATGAAGTTATTGCTGCAGACGGTTGCATTTTGAATAATTTACTCATTCCATTCGCTTCTTCTGATCTCTCGCCACCAAAGGTGTCTTTTGTTTGCCTTGAAAGGGTTGCCAGTCAATGAAATTCTATCGAACTTGCACATTTAGTTGTTTTTATCAAATCTATTTGTGAAACCAACAGCACAACAAGGAATGATAGCGTCGCTATCTGCAGACAACGTGAAATAGAGCTCGGAGTGGCGAATACCGAATGAGAGTCAATGAAGCTTAAAGGGACTATATCCTGCTAATTTACAGCTTTCACCTTCTGGGATAGACATATATATGATAAAATGTTACTGTTGTAGTTATACAGTATTAATTTGTCCTAAAATGTACTTCTATCCTGTAGTTAATGGACCAGGAAGTGAAATGGCTCATTTCTCTATAAACCCGCTTCCTGCACCCCAACACTACGCTCCGCTGCACCGCCAGGAGCAGATCACACTGTGAAAAACAGTGCTGAGCTTAATCTCAAACAGTATTCTGACAAAGAATTTGAAAATCATGAATTACCACAATGAAACTCTGTTATATTAAGGGCTCAGACGTTTGGTTTATTTTTTTCTAAAAAAGCGCAGTCAAGGAGGCCTAATTCAGTTGAAAAATTTCCAGGCTTTAGACAGAGCCCAAACCAACACAGCTGCATCCACTAAGCAAATCTTTCCACCCCAGTATATAAAAAAGCCATGGGTGTTGTTTGCACCCATTTACTGAACATTGTGAGATGCTACAGATCAATTAATTAACCACACAATGCTGTTATAAGATCACATAAGCAGCTTGATAAATGGCTAACCCGCATTAGCATGTAGCCACTTACTTCTCTGTCTTTGTTCTTTGATCCAGCTGCTGTTCTTTAGGAATGTAGAATAAATCCTGTAATCCATGCTGCCAAACGGGCGTTTTCACAGAGAAAGTAAAAAATCAAACAAAAAAGTGTTTTTAGCTGCCAAAAACCGAATCTGCCATGAACTTTGAGAAAGAGGAGGGTGTGTTTGAACTCTAGCAGAGGTAAGCCGCTCTGCCTGCAGGGGCGGTGCAGACACCTCAACATCCCCTTGTTTTCAACTAGTGATGTCACTAGTTGAACACTCAGTGGATTTCTTGCATCAGAGAGAGGGGCAGCTGCCCAGAGAACAGAATTCAGGATGATTACTCATACATGTGTGAATTAAGCCAAAACCACTCTGGTTGGGTTGTTTCATGAGAAAATTCCACTACCAGATGGTTGAAAAATCCAAAAACCTGATTTTGCATGATATAGGCCCTTTAAAAATGAATTGTGAGATAAACAGAGTGGGTAATTCTGTGCATGCATCAGCTCGTTAATAAAATAATTGCTTTAAAATACACAAATCTACCTGTGTTCAGCCCTATTTTTGTACTATCCATATGCATCTTCACCATTGAGCCTTACCAAAAACAATCATACATATCAAGGTGTGCCAACAGGCACAATGAGAAGGCTACGTAACAAAGTAAGTAGTGGAATATATTTATTTTTACAACACTGCTCAACAGGTGTTCTCTACCTTGTAAATATTCTCCTTCGACTTCATTTTTTCTGTGTTACAAGGGAAACTTGGTCAGTAAATTTATTGGCCCAGAGTGCTTTTGCTATACACGGTTGCAGTTCTGGCTTGAAATAACAACTGGGGCTGAATAACTGACATTTAACTTCTGAAAACAGAGACTGCAACATCCGGTAAGTGACATAACAGATGTCACTGACTAATTAAATGGGACACATTAACATTAGTGTGGACTACCTATTACTGATTAAATTCTGTTGATTTCACTGAAGTATAGAACTTGGCTTCAGAATAACCAAACCCCTGCCGTTGATTTGACATAGTTTTTTTTTCTATATAGAGCAGAATTCCTGCGTCTCCTGCTCCAAGAGTGAGGATTAGCAATTGCTTTCACTCAGCGTTACTCACATCTCCGCACAGTGATGACACTGGACAGTTAAAGCTGACACTGTGGTGGACAGTTCTTACCTGCCCTGACACTTACCCGAACTGAGGGTTGTCATTGAGGTCCAAACTGGGCTTGTAAAATACAGAGGGTCTTTGGTTTGATGCGAACCCAGATCCACTGGTATGTCCAAGGTAGGATCTGAAACTCATCCTGTCTGAAGCTGTGACCGAAAAAAACTGTCCATCATAATTCAAAACAAAATTTAAAACAGAAAGATTTGAGCTTTTTCCCCTGATCTTTTACTCCACAACCTACCTTGACTCCCCTTAAAAGCAATTGTGTGAAATTTACTGGACGGTGTGAGAGTGGCTTTGCTAAGTCCTCTCCACCTGTCAGTTGCTCCAACAGGCGGCGTGGTAGTCCTCGCCTACCCAACCATCTGTGTCTGCTGTAATTGAAACCTCCAGTATCAACAGTGATGGATGGAAGAAAAATCCTGCTGGCACATGCACACCTCAGTAATCTGAAATTATAGCAGCAAGGAGTGCATTTTTTTAGCTTCTACAATCAATTAGAACAAATAGAATAACTGACAACAGTCTGTTAGAAAGTACTGAAAATGACCTGTGTTTACAAAAGCAGTGTGAGTGAGCAGGAGTGACAGTAATAGCATTCTCACCTTATTTCCTCTTAATATACTGAGTTAAAAGTAAAACAGAGTATGAGAAAAAAAAACTTGACCCAGAAAATACCTGCAATACTAAGTTGTTTATCCATCTCTCTTTCTGAGTCGGTTTGTAGGTAAGCACGTTTCTGTTGCTAGGAGATTCAAAACAAGGGCAGAACATCACAGCTGAACTACATAGAAATGATTCCAGGCATGAGTGTATCATCATTCCACAAGGAGGCATTGTTAAGAGTCTCTTTCTTGCTTCCAGAAATTTGTTCAGTTCAGCTCCTTTTTCGCAATTTTTACTGCAATAATACAAAACACTGCAGACAGCTCTCTGCTACATGGGACCATCAAAGGCTTCTTGGAACATCTCAGATAGGAAAATAAGCACTATTAGGATGTGTAAAAAGAAAAAGAACAGACACTTGTAATTACTTACATGTAATAATGCAGGTGTTTATTTTTTTAAAGAAACCAGCAGACAAAATGATTTTATGATTATACTTGACCCTCTATTTCTGCCTTATTCAACAGACATGATGAAAAAATGTCCTTTTGATTAAGACTGAAATTACTTCACCTTTTTATTTACTCAGGCAAACATATTTCCAGATCCAGTGCTTTATATGTGAAGCAATATTACAGAAGCTGCTTTCTTTATTACTCTCATCCAAGTTATTTTTCAACACTGAACTGACATTAGTATGACTTTTTTTTAAACTTTTTTATTTTATTTTTCCAACACTTCTCACTTGGTTATTTCAGTTATTCCTCTAACTCATAAAGTAATTTATATTCTTACCTTACTACATTTAGTTTGAAAGCATTTACAAACACACTACATAGGGTTAATTTACTTTTCTTAATATTGCTACTACATTGTTAAAGTGTCTTAATGCACATGCTGTCTGACTGAACCAAATACAATTAAATTATTATTGAGCTATTTTGCGTGCCCAACCTTTCAGATTTTTATTTGTAAAAGGAAAACAATAAAATAAACTTTTTGTCATTTCACATCACAATTATGAGCTACTCTCTGTTGGTCTATCATAAAAAAATTGAAGTTTTATGGCAAATGACAAATGAAACAAGTCAAAGGAGGAATACTTTTAAAAAAACATTACACATATCTGGTCTTTGGAGCAGAACGTAAAAAAAAAATGCTTCAAAACTTCTGTTGTAAAAGATGTTTCTGCAGTGCACCATAACCTGCTGCTCATACTTATTAATGAATCTGAATAAGGTCTGTTGCAGCAAGGATGAACTTAAACAAGCCAAAAAAACAAAAAGCTTCAAGAGCAAGCAAAGCTTGCATTTAGAACCAGTCTGGACTGTTCCTTCAGCCTCCACTGGATGGCATTGTGATGCCATCATGGACCTGTCTTCAGTCTTAGGTTATATAAAAATGATGGATGGTTTAAAATCTGCATGGCATCTTGATAAAAATGTCCATCCAAGACAGGGTGTGATCATTCACCGCTGATAGCAGGAGAAAAGTGTATAAAAAGCATCTACACTTTACAGAACACACTCCTTGGAGCTTTTTTTCCAAAACTAAGTTTCATACCATTTGAGTTGGACATGAGAAGTAGGTGTAAAAACATATGTTTTTTAGTTAATAAATGAAGACAAGTATTACCCAATTAAATATATGTTTTAGTAAGTCTTACATAAATCCTACATGCTTTACCCTCTCTTCCTATACCATGTTACTTCACAACTTTTTACTGTACTGGGCTCTAAATTATGGCATCAAAAGCCATTTTTTAAAAACATAGTCTGCTCCCACTCACACCACTTCCACACTTTTCCTTTAATTCTCACCTCCCATTTCTTTTCATTCCGTCTAATTTCCTCGAACTCACACAGCTTTTTCTTTTTTTTTTCACCTCTCTACGACATCATTTATTGCTTTCCTTTCCTTCCCTCCATCTGTTGAACACCAGCAGTGCATGGATAGAGCCCGTCTTTACCAGGCTGTTGCTTGCATTTGCTGTTCTGCACTCTTTCTTTCTTGACATCCTGTCATGCCAAGCTTGGAACTGTTTATTATCTCCTCCAAAAAAATAACTATGGGGAAACGCCTGCATCATTGAACCTGACATCTCATTTCCTGGTTCTTTTCTTCTAAACACAATGCGCACGTTATTGGCATCTGTAATTATAAATTCAACGGGGATCCACACAGCAGGGTTAGACTGGATGCCTATTTTCATTCCAGTCAAAGATTACACAAGATGATTTGACTTGTTTGAGCAACTTCAATCTGACAGTCGGAGTGGGGGAACGGATGGAAACACCTGCTGTCCTGGATTTGAATAAGAATCCAGAGACTCTCAGCTTTCATTTGATTGTTCATCCTGAGAACACAGCAGCCGGTGTTTGTTCTTCATCTGCATAATTCACACATAATGTGACTGCTCCAGCGAAACATTTAGTTGCCTGCAAGCTTTTGATCGAAATGTTCTAGATAAATCGTCAACCCTCTTACATTTTGGTGCAGTTTGCACTTCAGGCAACACATTAAGGACAGAAACTTGCAAAGTGAAAAGTGGGGGATCATGCAGCTGTTCTAAAAATAGACAGAGGTGATGCAAGCATGGGTCTCCCGTTGTGATGATGCACTCGGTTTGCCTGCAGCTGTCTGTTGCGTTTCAGACCCTCAGCCCTGTCTGCAGGGGCTCACCTCTTTCTCCTGCTGCTGATAGTCTGCAGTTCCGGGAGGCGGCTCTCCAAGGTTTCCCTGTCAGTTTAATAAGCTGATTCCTTTGTCTGCCATAAAAAAAAGCATGGAAGTAATGTTGAAGGATATAAAGAGCCAGCTCAGGCGCTCAGACCTGTCTTTGTGTTGCCTGGGTCTCTGAGGTGCGCCGTCTGCTTCACTGCTTTACTTCTGCAGGGCTTATCCCCTTACAGCCTCCTTTTCTAACTTCTGTACTTATTGCACACATCTTCCATGCATGGTTTGGAGTCATCTTTTCCCATTCTACGTTTCAATCAGCTTTGGTAAATATGTGGAGGGGGGACTAGAATGTGGTGTGGAAAATTGAGGCATGAAATAAGACATTTCAAGTGAAAACAATAGCATTTCTTATATCTACAAGAGAGATGGTTAGACACACGTCAGTGGAACTTGCAGTACAGAAAAGGGTCAGATGCTGCTGAAGCAAAAAACGTTGAGTGAAACAACCAGCAAAATAATTTAGCCCCTATTTATACAAATTATTTCCCACAACCACTGACAAAGGAGGAACATTTCCTTCTGACTGCAGCATGAAACTGTGATTCATTTTCTTTCATGCTGACTAATGTGTTGCTCAGAGCCAAAGCTGTCCACTACGCACTTTTAATTGGTCTTGAAGGCTAAAGCAACCTTTGCAATTTCACATTTCTTTCACCAAAATGACGTTAAAACTTTTAACAGCAGTCCCCATTAAATCAAACTGATTTTCCTCCAAACAACAGTTTCTGGACCATCAGTGACAAATTTATTCGCAGGAATACAGTGGCTTGCAGAGGTATTCATAACCTAAACCTTTTTTGCATTGTTTTGAAATAAAACCAAAGATGCTTGGGGAACTTTTGAGGATTTTATGTTGCAGACAAATGCAAAGATGTGCACAAATGTGAATCCGAAACAAAAAATCTGTAAAGGTTTAAGGAGTATAAATACTCTTGCAGCTGAAGTTGCTATAGCGGGTTGTCTTTACCAGTGTTTCACATTCTGTAGACAATGATGAAGGGTTTTTTGATTGGCGAGGGTTAAAAGATGGCAGGTCTCTGTTTTTACAGGAACATATAAATGTGTTGAAACAAATGGCATTTTATTGTCTATTCTCACTAAAAATTGTGCTATTTTCCATATTTCACAATCTTCGTTTTCAGCAGGAGATATATGGCTTTTTATCAGAATGAGACCATTGAGGCAACTCTTTGCAACTAAAAGTAGTGGAGTGTTTTCTTTCCTATCCTGGTTTACTCTGAGTTTTATGGAAACATTTACTTTTATAGTATTGGGATTTTTGTGTGTGGCTTTAGCTCAGTGGTGGAGTTGTCAGCCATCATGGATTCTGCATGCTACCTGCCGATGTGTCCTTGGGCCAAAGACTCTACCTACCTTGCCAACTGGTGGTGGTCAGAGGGTCCAGTGGCGTCACTGTTCGACAACCTCGCTTCTGTCAGCCTGCCCCAAGGCAGGTGTGGCTACCACGTAGCTTGTTATCACCAGTGTTTAATTGACTGAATGTAATGCAAACCACTTTGGGGTCCTCTGGACTTGAAAAAGCGCTACACAAGTACCGGGCAATTTACCATTGACCAACACAAAGCAATACATAATTGTGGAGTTAAAGAATGATGCATAATTTAAAAAGCTTTTCTGAAAAAAATGTGGACTGCTTATGTATTCACTCAGCTCTATACTGATACCCCTCAAGAAAATGAAATGCAATGAAATGGCTTTAAGAGAGCATTCGTCATCAAAGTAGGCAGGAGGAGGCCTGTTGCGACTTTGAAGGAGCTGCAGATAATCACAACTCAGGTGAGAGAATATGTCGATAAGACAACTGTTAGTTATACAAAATAAACTGTTTTTTTATGAAAAACACAAAGTGATTGTTAAGGTGTAAGCCACATGTGTTTTGCAAAGAAAGATATGCATAATATTCTGTTTTGCAAAGTCATGCTGAGTTCCCAAACATTATTTTTTCATTACAACTACAGTGCATTGACTAAATTTCCAGAGAAAATAAAATCCTTAATAATGATCCATGTTTCTCGGATGGACTAGATTCCGTCTTACCCTCCAAAAAGATTTACTTCCCAATTATTTGCACATTTAAATTAAGGTACTTAGTTCTGCAAAGTATATCAACACATAATCCAAGTGTTACCTATTGGTTTGCTATATATTCATTTACACAATTTTTTTTTTAAATAAATGTGAAGTTACAGGTGTAATGTTATTAGTTTTACTTTTCTGCTCTACTTTATTAAGAACCCTGTGCCTTCTAAAGAGGTTCCCAGCAATGTTGAAAACAGTATCAAACACTTTTGAGTGGTCAGGCCAACTTGACATGAGTTCATTGCATTTATCATTAGTTTTCTTATTATACGCATTGAGTTTTTGTATTGTGATAACCTAGAAAGCATTGACTGAGGGAGTTGAACATAATTTCACAAATGTTTATCATAAGATTTCAAAAACCATGTATGTTGTGTGCTAGCCTTTTACACAAAACCCCAATGAACTGCTTAAAAGTTTTTTCTATTAATTAGGGATGCACCAATACCAAAACCGTTCTTATGTACTGTATCGTATAGGTTAAAGTTAACGATACTTAAAAGGTGGAAACTGCCGTAATTTCACATAAAATTTTAATTTTTATTCTACATTTCTAGTTGTTTGGTCATTTTTATTATCACGTCATTTTTTTAAATCTAATTCCCCATAATTTATTAGTTTTTAATATTCATTCAAACCATAATGAGAGTTTGTAGTTGTTCGGATGTATCAGCCTGAAGAAAATGGTTTAAATTAAGGTAATTAATGGCTTAATGAACAATGAAAACTTGCAGATGAAAAGATCAGATAATCAGCTGCTGTCAGGTGTAGACGCAGGATAATTACTGGTTACAGAACAAGATGTTAAGCAGGTGTAATGTTCTTGCCTTGCAGTGTAGTCCTAGTCACAGTATACCTAAAATAAAGCACAATCAGACAGACCAAAGAGGCTGACAGGTGTAGCAAAAACGACTCTTTAATATGGAACAACATCAGAGCTCAGCTCCAAAGCTCCGTCCACCCAGCACACTGTGTAACACTGATGAGTGGAGGAGAGCGAGAACAGAAAAACCAAGATGAACCAGTAAGATCACAGTCCGTTCGGCCCTAAAAACAGGAGAGGCTGAAAAAAATAAACATGGAACGCAAAACCACAGTGCTACTGAGCTCCTTCCTGAGACGCCCTCCCTCTCTTTGCTGGTTACAACCGCAGGGACACGCCTCTCCGCTGCCTCCCAGGGTTCTCCCAACCCCCTCCACTATCTCACCCTTCTGCTCCAAATCAGGGGAGACCAGAGGAGGTGGGGTGGAAGGGACAGAGTCGCATGCGGAGGTGTGGAGGTTCTGCGGCCCTCAGAAGGAACGTGACCAGGACGTCTCGGTTATTATAATGGCTCCAGTTAAAGACGTCTGCAGTTTGGTCCTTCTCTTTAGGTCTCAATGAAATTCAATCATCTTTAGTAGCTATTAGGTCCAGGTTTAAATGGAATGTTTGAAGTTTTCTTTTAAGGAGAATGTGACAAGAACAGGAGAGGAAGGGCATCTGCTAAGGCCACCCAGTAAGAACCCTTTACTATACAAATACGGGGACATAAACAGAAGTACTACACAGATATGTACAGAGCAACCAAGCAGCACACTGGAATACCAAGTAATAAAGGTGGTGCAGCAAAGGGGAAGGTTTCTACAAATGTACACATCCCACTACCTTTTTTAATGTGTGGTTGGTCCACTCCTTAAGGCCTTTTTTTTTTTTTTTTTTCTCTTGCTCTTGCTACAAACAGGCAGCAGTGAAGCCACCACAACATAAAACAGACTCGCACATCTGTGCTTCACTTTAAATATGGCTGCTTTGTGTTTCTGCATGTTGAGCCAATACCAATCCCGGTCCTCTAGGTTTTTAGTAATGAAACATGACTTGGTATAAAGAACATTGATGTCCTTTCTTTTTTTATTTGTTCTCTTGTCTACAGAGCTCCCTTCCAATCGGCCCTCACTGAAAAAAAATAAAATAAAAATGAACCAAAGTCAGTGGTACAATAAAAGTAATTTTCTAGTCTGCTTTGCCTTACACCTTGAATCACACATATGCTGTTACTGAATTTAAATAGTAACTTCTGATTTGCACTTGTAAAAACGTGTAATTAAAAAGTCTATAAATCGGAAGCTGCATATATGACGCTATTTAACATTAGCTAACACTAGAAATACTCACTGAATCCTGGTAGAGCTTTTCCTGCATGCTGCCTCTCACTCAACCAACTATTTCTCTCCCAGCTTTACTGCCTTACATTGGTTTTCCTCATTTTTAATGCTCCTTCCTTCATCCTTGAAGAAGGATGCTAAGCTTGCTAAACTCAGCCATTTTTCATCTTTACTTATGTGGTGTGGTGACATTAATTTTGTGAGACAAGCAGTTGTCCACTACATGTTTTCATCCAAAACCTAAAGAAAGTTTTCCCGCCTGTTGAAAATCAGTGCTTTATCTGCATCAAAATTTGTCTTTAAAATTCCCAGAAATCTGATAAAATTAATTTCACATTTCAAACAGGATTAGAAAATACATTTCATCTCTTCATTGACTCTCTTTCATATTTTTTGACAGTAGGGGACCCATGGAGCGGAAGGAGACAATGTGACTAAGGATCCCTACAGAAAAAGTAATGTGGAGGGTGACAGATTGGAGATCCTAATGGACAAAGAATCCAGGGTAGATGATGGGGCAGTGAAATGGATTACCGGGAAATTAGATTCTGGTGGTGTGTGCATTATCATCTGAATGGGATAGTAAATGAACAATCAAGCAGAGGAAGTGAAAATCTATACTTAGTGGAAGATTAAAACTAAGCGGTGTAACGAAGAAAGAGAGCGGATGTGAAGAAAAAAGAGAAAGGAGCTGGGCATTGGCTAGTCACAGCAAACACGATCATCTTGCATCTTAGGGAGCAATCTGCGTAAGAGAAAAAGAGGGAGGAGGGAGGTACTGCACAAAGAGCACTAAGCACTACGATTGGACAGATGCACACCTCAAAACACGCACAACGGCACAGGGTTCCAGTCTGCGTTCCACTGCACTCTCCTGGCTGCCAGAACTTTCCTGTGTCTTGTCAAAGAAAAAAACAAAACTAAAAAAATGGACAAAAGAAAGATCCCACTGGCTTCAATAAAAAGAAAGCAAGAACTTAGAATATAAAAAAGTGCCAGAGGGATCGGGTCTTACAGAAAACAAATTTTTTTTCTCAGTAACTGGCTTTTGAACAGCTCTACGCTTTCTCTTTTAGTCTACCAAGTATATACTATTAACCTTACCAGGCAGCTAAAATCTATACAGTACTGTCATGGTTTTGTATATTTATAGATATTTATACACTATACAAAGTTGGCAAAAAATAAATACATGGAATCAGATTGTACACATCACAATTGTGTGTTTTGAGTTAGAGCACTCTTTGTTGAAGAGGTGAGCCAAGGCAAGTGGAGAAAGGAGTTTTTAAAAAAACAACCAAAAAACAGGAGTGTTACCCTTGACATCCCTCAATGCAAAAATAAAATCCCGCTCAGTTTAAATTCAGTAGCTCAGTTAAAAGTATTGCTTATTACCTCCCTGATTAAAAAACCTCTGTATAAATGGCTGGATTTAGACACACTAAGCTTATATCTCATTTACAACCATCCATCTATCCATCCATTTTCTGAACCCCTTAATCCTCAAGGGGTCACGGGGGGGCTGGTGCCTATCTCCAGCTGTCAACGGGCGAGAGGCGGGATGCACCCTGGACAGGTCGCCAGTCCATCACAGCATTTACAACCAGCAACAGACAAAGTTTAGAGGGGAAAGTAGCTGGACTTTATTTTTGGTTCACTTGGGGACCTTCAGAGTTCTTGTTGGACTCCCTCTGAGGGATGAAGGCAGAACTGTATCCACTGTCTTTTCTGGAGACAGCTGCTGGCAGTATCTGACAAAGCATGTCATGTCAGTGACAGAGATGCTCCTAGAAGAAATCGGAAACTGATAAGCTCCATTAGTGCACTGTGTGGTAGCCGGGCCTGAAACATGAGGGTGCAGCAGGTAAAAAACCAGGGGAAGTGGGAATTATTGTACTTGACCACTGTCCTGTTCTTACCACTATTTTATAACGCCCAAGCATGCTCTAAGTATAAAGAAAGGTGCATTTTGTTTCCTTATTAAAAACAAAAAAACATTTCCCCAATGACTATAAATTCCGGAGCTCTACAGCTGTCCAGAATTCAGTTTTACTTTAGCACAGGCTTGAACAGGGATTGGTTGACCTTAGGATCCAATCTTTTTAGATTCAGAAAACATACCATAACTCAAGTACAAACAGGTCACTCTGACAAAAACTTTCTTTGGTTTGGAAGTTGTTACTGAGCAGTTGGCTGTTTTCAGTTTAGGTTAGGCATTTAGAAATGAAGTTACAGGAGGCACCAAAGTTGGGAAAAAAAGGGAAAACAACAGAGAAACTGATTTAAATTCAGCTCGGTCTGTAAGGAAATATGCTGGATTTGGCAATATTGGCAGTCTTTGCAGTTACGGTTAGTTTCTACTTACTCTAAAAGGAAGTCCACAGGATAACTGTTGTTGATAGTTTGTAAAGCTAAGCGAGTTATCTTGCTAAGTGTGCTGAGCTTCAAATATGATTAGGATGTTTAGTCAGCAATTATGTTGTCTTATTTATAACATATTTCTGAAATCATGTTAAATTGCGGATTTGTGTAACGACTGCTCTCTCTTTCACACACAGTGTGATGTCACCTTATCTCCTAATGTAACTAATAAACAAAAATGCTCCAACAAGTACACAATTTAACACACAGACAAAACTAACACAATTTTGTGGATGAAACATTGCAGATTCTTGGAGAAAACAAAGAAGTATCTTGTGATATTAACAGACATAATCTGCTTTGGAGGAGAGATGCTGCAAGTGTCACAATATGGCTGTTTATATTTTGGCTTTCCCTCTAATTCTGGACTTCCCTTACTCTTGCAAATATTTCATTAGACAAAAGACAAGATGGTTATTTGGCAAGTTCACATCACTACTGGGAAAAATAAGAGGCTAAATCATATGCATGCAAATAGCCTGCATTGCTGTAGGATGAAGAAAGCCATTTACTCCTCCATACATGCCCGTCCTTATGTATGGCTCCCTGCACATCCATAATGACACCAAATTCAATGAGGAAGGCATCATGGGTGTCAGGACAGGGTCAATCCCGTCTAACACAATGGCATTTCAGTAAATCCCAAAGCCTGTAAGCTGACAGGGACAATGTGACGCAAAGCGACTGGGTTGGAGTGACTCAACAGGGAGGTGTGTGCTGTTCTCACACACTGTAAATAATGTTATAAGAATGCAGTGATGCTTTATGGCTACTATTTATGTCCTTTGAGTTCCCTGGAAGTATATGAAGGAACTTATGGCAGTCTTGCTACAGAGAACCTTGGATGCGTAGGGTACCACTCCTTTCCTGTCGCTTGTCTTGCCTTGACATCACGACGCCCCAACAAAAATACAGCAGACATCAAAAGCCCTTATTCAAGAAGGGCAGGTATAATCAGCTTCATTATTATCAACATCACCATTGTTATTCATGTGTATCATTTTCTTCTTCAACGCCTTGAGTGACAAACGAAAACTCGGAGTACAATAATTGTTAATTTTCACCGACAATATTTACAGAAAGTTAAAAAGAAAATAAAAAAAATTATTCTTCACAATGTTCTGTAAAGAAATAAAAACACAAGAACACCAAGCACGCACATACGTACACATTAACCAACAGTCAAATGTGAACAGAAAGGAAATTATTACTTGTTACTGTTTTTCATATTTGTGTAATTACTATTCATACAACCCTGATTGGGAGGAGTCACGCTGGTTTTCACCAGATGCTTAAAAAAAATTTAAAGGGTGTGTCGGGGGGATAGGAAAGGTCTGTCGGCGCAGGGCAGGAGGAATGCACAGACTCATTCGACAAACAACGAAGGTGAGCCAGATGACTCCTGAGGTTACTCAGCCGTCACATCATGATCCAGCACAATAACACATGGACAGTGAAGATGTTCCTCCAGGATAGGATTACTATAGCCTCACTTTAATCCACACACACACATACACACACAGAGATTAAGGTCTCCAAGAGAAAGAACAGCCCTAATTTAATTTAGCAAAGACTGCGGCAGAGCAGGCACCTTTCCAATAGAGTGAGTCACTGATGCTTAACTTTAGAAATCCATCAAAGAAAACTATATGGAATATATAAAAAAAAGGAAGAATGAGACAAGGGCAAACGCTATAATCAACTCACAAAACTGTCAGGTATAGGTGAGAGTTTGTGAGATTGAGGTTATTAAAGCTATTTATGTAAATCTAAAGAGACAGAAAAACCCACGAAAAACAAGCATGAAATTTTAGGGGTAGGTTTTATACTTTAATACACAAAGCCTTAAAAAATAACTCAGATTCATCTGAGCCAATACAATTTTATTAAATTTTAAGAAAGGTATTATTGTGTGTAATGTGATCATCTTTCGGAGACAATGATTGTCTGTGACAAATTTCAACAAGAAGCTTAGAAAATATTTCACTTTGGAGAAAAGCACCACACGAAAAACACTAACTCTGTTAAATTTGGAGATAAAAATTATTGAAGAACTTCCTGTGCAAAATTCAACTTTTAAGGTTGATTAGCTTTGGCTAACTTTCAATAACTGGACTGTGAAAGGAGTATAAAAAAACTGACACAGGTCAGTTGTCTTTAAGTCACTCTTTAAAATGGGAAAGACAAAGAACATACCATTTCAGTACAGCATATGTTCACTTATCTTTGTAGACTAGAAGTGGCAACAATGACACAGCTGCTCTCTTAAAATAACCTAGTAGAGTAGTAATTAAGAAGTTTAAAAGAACTGTAGCTGAGAAATCAAAGACTGGTTGAGGACCTTAACTTATCTGGCAACCACTCACTGCAGCTGAAGATTATGTTTGAGCCAAATGTATGTCCACGGCATAACATCAAAAATTGCCACGCCACCACAGCCACACCCTCTTTAGAAAACACTCTGTACTAGAACAAGGTACAGCAACTTCTTATTAGTCACAAACCACAGCTAGATGTTGACTAAGTAAAGGGAGTCATAAATGAACCTTCCAAAGTAAAAGAACAGACTTCCTGCTTTCAAGACGGGGGCTTCTGTGACATCAAAATATTACCCTTAGAATGGGTTGAGTGCTGATTTCTGATGACAAACAGAAAGTTTGTACAGCTCTGACCTTGTCTGTGGAAGTTATTACACCATCATTTATGGCTAGAAACCATACACTGAGGCTTCGCCTCATGATTTGAAATAGCAAAAAACATTTAAACAACTTTTTATCCCTAATGCCTTAAGATTATCCTGTCTCCTTTTGAACTCTAAAGGTCAAAAGCTCTAGGAAGAGTTTGTTCAAATACAATATGTGTAAATGGCACACAATGAGTGCTTTTATCCAAAATGTCCAACTTCCTTTGGAGTTGGGACCATGGCTTCCAGAGATCATTCTGTGGGTTCTACATATTTGTACCAAATTTGAGAATCCTCTGATAAAGTATGGCTTGTGAATAATTGTTTTATTAATTTTAGGGAGCGCTGGTGGAAGAAGGGTATGCTCATACAACCTTTGCATAAAAGGGGGTCAAATATGTTCCTTTCAAAGTAACTCCCTGTTCTTAGAGGACAGGACTTGAGTGATGTCAGCACATGGGCTTTGTTAGGGACCTGAAGACAATCTTCCAAACTAAGTTTCATGACTCTGTGACTATATTTGTACGAGTTATAAAACCGTGCTATCCTTTGTGGCCTGCCATTTGAAGCCTGGCTCCGCCCCTTCAACATTAATGAAAATTCTAGCTGTTGATAACTTAGAACTCCCCATGCCTTTCAAGCAAATTCAACAATTCTTTAGCCAATTAATTAAAATGTGTAGAGAAGTTTGGTCAAAAGCCAAGTTTATAATTCTCCGTCAGCAAGTAGGGAAGAGTGGGGTAATTAGAGCCAAGGGACAAGTAGTGCCACCCTTCTTATGTAGAAAACCATAAAAGAAGGTGGTGACATGACCGCATTATCCTGAAGAGGCATCCATTTCACTCATCATTCAAAAAATGGAGACACATCACTTGAGAGGTAAGCACATTTTTGTTCAAAGAAAAAAAAAAATTTGCCCTCCAAAGTAAAATCACTATGATGGTGTTCTTATTGCTGTGTTTAACAGTTATATATAACTATGAAAACCATTTACTCATGTTTTAGTGCTTTTGTAAGCTACACTATGAGTTTATTACGTTAGCATGGTGATACCTCAAAACACCTGGGGGATCCTTTATTTTTTTTTTCAAAATTGTGGGCTTGGGATCATTTGTGTTAAAGGACCTGGGTTAATTTGTGCCACTGGCACAATTTAACCCAACTTATAATTATTTACTATACATTACTGTATTTTACTTTTATTGTTATTGTTCATATTCTTACATTTGATCACTAAAATTATGCAACATTCTCAATTTTAAACTAAAAGTCATTTGATTTTTAACTTGTAAACTTCACAGTGACAAAGTTATCAGCAGACAGATCTTTGTCACAACCGTCACCATCTACCAACTATGTTGGATTGGTGGAGATTTATGAAGGTGATGAGATCAATGCAAAGTTTCTGAAGCAAAGCTGTAATATATTTGTTAAAGGAAAGGGCATCTTCACATTTAGAGAAAAGGATGGATTCATCCATAAAGGTGATGTGCTCAAGAAACTACCTGTGCCACAAAAACTTGGTGGTACAGTCAGAACATAAGCTTACATTTTCTTGTAGCATTGACAAGTGGGATGTTCAGTGTAGGGCGAATCTGTTAACAGATTCAGATGATATGCAGATGATAAGGTCATTGTTTGTCTTGTGGAGGTATGAAAGTGGCCTCTGATGTTGTTGAAAGTTTAAATAAATATTTAAGTAATTAATTAAAATAATTTTGTATTTAACTTTTTTCTGCTTTCATACAGCATTATCAACTGTGACCCCAGTGCATTTTCTCTAACGATACGACTTACCCCAGACTGGGGGCAAATTGTGCCACATAACTCTTTTTGCTAGAGCCATATTCCTCCAACAGTTTATTTGAGATCCAAAGTGATTGTTCTCACAACATCCTAAAATATATGACTATAATTTAGTTGGAGCCTTTAATATAGTTTCCTTGCCTTATAGGCACTTCAAGTAAAAATTGACACAACTTACTCAACTCTCCCCTATGCACCCAGATGCAGACCTATTGACGGAGTCGGTTTGCTTCTATACTACTCCGTTGGTGCCTCAGTGTTGCAAAGCAATTCCCAACCAGGACAACAGGGGGTGCTGACCTTTTCTGGCGGGTCTGCCTACTATTGTAGAGTTGTTTTAAATATTAGACTTTTAAAATATTTTTCAGTTACGGCAATAAACATTATTTTAAAGCTTTTAGATATCATGACCATGAGCGCAAAATTGTCAAGAGGGAGCTTTAGTACAATAAATCTTCCTTTATTGATAAAAAAGGGACAGAAATGTTACAATAACTGCAATAAAGTTGTCTTGTTTTTTTCCCCCCTAAGACCCACACCAGCATCTGCTCACTGGCTCTGCCAAGAACTGAATATAATGATGAGAGAGAAGGCACTGAGGCTAAATAAACACACCAATTGAACTCAGTGTCTGATGGGGAAAAGCCTTGACTGGGAACATCTGTAACACTGTCCTGGTATATTCATGAGCCCTGGGTTGCTGAAGGTCACCCTGGACATTGTTGGTGCCAATAAAGCACAACACATTTAGAGGTGTGAGAAAGGTGGCATTGCAATTAAAACGCGGTATCTGGGAGCTGATTTCTTTAATCAGTTGGGATCTGAGCTTTCCATCCCTTTTAGTATATGTGTTAGTTTAACTGATAGAAGCTAAAACAAAAAGATAAATTAGGGTCTCTTGCTTACTGCTTACTCCTGCTTCTCCTACTGGGTCTCCAGTAGGCGCTTCCTAGATGATTTACATACCTTTGTAAAAATACCAGTAAATACACTGTGAGGGCAAAGGCATGATTGCAATTTTTTTTTTGTTTTTTGTTACAATTTTCCTGAGTAGTCATTTGTGAAAATGCCAACAATTTCAAATGTTGCAATTTAAACACTAAAACAAACTTAGCTGAATCTGTTTTTGTACAGGTAATGCTTGTACATATCCAGGTCTGAGATTACTCTGCTACACTTCCTACAGAAAACTATGCAACAGTTTTCTTTATATGCTATACTGATATCAGGATTCAGAAATGTGAAAGATCAGTCTTTTGTCAAAAAACAAGTAATGAATTTTCTTATAACCAGACAATGCTGAGCAGTGTGTTAAAGTAGAAAATCTATCATCTATCCATGAAGAGATTTTTATCTAAGAGGTCATCTGGATTAAAAAAAAACAAGTCAAAATGTCTTCTCTGCAGTCTACCTCCCAGGATGAGGGGCTTCTCACTCTGCCTCAGGTCAGTCAAGATATTTGTGTGTTTCCAAGTTTACAATGCTGACTGAGTACTAATCTTTATAAAGCCTGGTAGCATAGTCTTAGCAGAGTGTTTTCACATCTTAAGGAGATATTGGACTAATTATTTTCCTTCTTTACCTGAAAAGCCAGATCTAGGAATGGTTTACACTGACTGATAACTGAAAAAAGAGACTGATGGTCACCTGGGGGCCTTTTTGTGTGATGTCCGCAAACATCCATTCTTATGCGTTGGCTGTCTTTGTGTTAGCCTTGTGATGGACTTGGCACCCTTTCAGGGCATACCCATTCCCTTGCCTAATTCTACCTGGGAAAAGCTCCAATATACTCAAACATACAGCATACCAAGCTAATAAACGGATGACAAGGCCTGTACTTTCAAACATGTTGTTAGTTATAAAAGCGCTCCATGTCTCACTTTTTTCTTTGCCAGAGTTATTTCTGCAAATAGTGAGCCACCCCTCAGGTCCAAGGAAGCAGATATTGCTCCTTTCTGACCACCTAATGGGAGTGTAATGTGCTGTGACACTGCAGGCACTGGCTGTCAAAACAGTGAACCCTGTTCCATGGATGGCCAATTGTTCTGAAGGGCACTGGACTGGATCGGTGTATCACAGCAGCCAGCACTGAGGCTCACATGAAAGACGGTGCCCAGAACATACTCAGCACACCGCATGCTGCCCAGAAAGGTTTACTGACACCCATGAGGAGGAGTTATACGATGCTGGCCAGTTTACAACTGCACAGTTGTATGCTGACATAATCTTTATCGTGATTCAAAACAGCTAAAAAGGCAGCGTTAACAGAAGCTGTGCTATGTGTGGACTCGCTTAGGCAGTTTAAAAAAAAACTGGTTTTCAAATAAAAACTTTTAAGTTAGTGTCAGCCAATCGCTGTTCAAGGAATCTCGGTTTAGAGAACCAGTAGGAACATTTTGAGAATTGGTCAAGCTAACAACTAATCAGAATGGGCGTACCTCATGATACATTGTAACTGTTAGTGCAGGAGATTTGTAGGCAGCAGTTCCTTGGACATTACACCCACAAAAATTAGAAAGATGTTTTTATTTATTTTGGAAATCTCCAAAGAAAAGCCATTTTATCGAGTTGCTTTAATTATACCATAGAGGTCGCTATAGACACAGTCGTAAACAAAAGTACAACTTTCTCCGTAATAAAATCTCTGTATCCAGTGCATTAGTAGTAGTGCGGCACATAAGTGTGGCACATAAATGCCTCACATCTTGAATTGTAAATAGAATTCAGAGAGACAAATAACTATTTACTTACATTTTTTCTGGGATTAATATAGCATTTTTGAATTGAACTGAACAACCATCAACCAGTAAAGCACTTGGTTACCTAGGAGACTGTACACAGGGTGGTATACTGGCATGGCTAACAGTTCAATCACATAGATTGCTTAAGGAATCCTACTGCTGCTTGGCCATGAAGACATGTAACATTTTGCTGACCTTATAGCTGCCTATACCTCCACAGGAAGATAAAACTTCATCAATGTTCTCCAGACATGGAAAAACACAATTGCATTGTAATATATATTCCAAATTTAAATAAAATGGTTCATGAATTAGTTATTACTAGTTCTTTGTGGTGTATTTGACATAAATAAAAGTACTCAACTGAATACATTTCTCATCACTATTTGTACTGTCTTACATGTAAGCTGTCATTAGTATGGCAGTACAGATAGCAAATGCAAAAAGTTAGAAAAGTAACTACATTAAATTTCAGATGAGCCATAGAATTAAAGGTTAAGTGATTATTCATAATCAGTTTACCGCTTTTAAAAACTATCCTAATGTACGATGTTGCTATATTTTACAGTTTATTAACCATATAACATTTCTTCCTACGATGCAGGCAAAGCATTTAAGCACTGAAAATTTCTTCCTGATTCTCTAAATGAAGATTGCTGTTAGTATTGTTTGCTGATAGTAAGACACTTTGATGAAGTATAATTCTGCTTTTTATTTATTCTTTTAAAATAAATGTATGAAGATTTTCATTTCGAAATGAAAGATAATAGTGGAGAAAGAAAAAATGCTTATTTGCTGATCAAACGAAGATGTACCACACCTCTAGTCCTTTACTCTTAGTATAGATTAGCCTTAGATTTCAAAGGTGTAAGTAGGGCTTCCCGTTTGTCTTTGCTGATTAGGGGAAGGGCTAACACAAATTGCCTACTAGCCTGTACATATGGAAACAAAGGGGTGAGAGCTGTGCTTGCAAATCCTGAGATAACTTCTATGGTTCCTAATTTGACGTGTTCCAATGTATTATGTTTGGTATCACTTCTACATATTGTTAATCTTTATAGCAATATTAATAACTTGCCAATTATAAATATTCTACCTACCCCAGAACTATCATAACGTGTAGTTTTAGTGTTTTAAAAATAAATTTCAAAAGAAAGATAAAGAGAATAAGAGTAATATTTTTATTTAAAAAACGGATTGTCTCAAAATGATTGTATTCTGTTTTAGCCTCTGTATTATACACTTTTGTGTGGTTTATTGGGTTACCTTTTCTGTGAAGCACTTGGCGACACCTGTCTGAGAAATCATGCTACATAAATAAAGTTGAACTTACTTTACTTACTTGAGAACAAAATAGGAAACAATGTATTCTTATGTTTTATCTCTGTAAAACATTACTGTACACAAGCATTTAACATATACAGTATATACAGTCAGACAAGCAGAATAGGGCTGGATGATAATTTGATAGCAATATTTATCGATCGATAGACGTTTGGTGTGATAGAAAAAAAAGGGGTTGATAAAAAAGTTTGATAAAAAAAAGTTTCCCCTCGTTTTTTCATTATAGCCTATCAGTTTGCTCAATACAACAGTCACTACCTACTCTGAATTCATAATTAACACAGACCCAGGCAGCTCTGTCAGCCATCCCTCTATCCTTTCAAACCACAAAAAGAAACAAATCATTTGAGCTGCAACAGAATTTGTTGATAGTCCCTAGGTGATCCATTACTGTAAAACAAACTTCACTGCGGTCAAACGTCACAGCAAGGAGGAAGTTGTCCCGGAGCTCAGGTAAATGTTGCATCGCTTTTTGAAACGATCCTCGACAAACTAAAACACTAAACAATACTGAACCAAATAAATTACTACTCTCAGTTGTCTTAAGCAGGACCCCCCTATCCCAGCTCGCTGCAAATCACTGTTACGGAGAGACAAGGGGAAATCGGTAAATGTCCACCAGATTCTCCACCCGGTCCTCAGAAGAAAAAAAAAGCTTTAAAAAAACACAACTGAGGATGGATACTTCAGCTGGCTTCAGCTTTCAGTGACTGGATTGGGTTTCAGTGTCCCGGGCTCTACACTCTGGTATAGGTGAGTAACTGGTTAGACCCAGCTTTGGCAGCTGAACGGAATTAGAATCTGCTTAATTGACAAACTGAACCAAAGGTTTCAATGACTAAAAAAAGTGTTTGAAAAATGACTTAAATACTTAGTTAAAATGAGTTCATTAAAAAATAACAAAATTACCAGGGAGGAAGGTAAAATATATTTTCTACATTTTGTGATAGTTATCGATAATTATCAATATCGATCTGTATGATTGTTCTCTTTATCGATATGCTCTTTTCCTATATCATCCAGCCCTAAAGCAGAAAGTGTCCTTCAAGTATATTTGAGCATATTTAAGTATATAGTTGTTCCAAAATGTCACGTTTAAATATGTTTTCTTACCTAAATGCATATATGCAAGTATATATAAACATTTCCCAGTATATACCTTTTACATTGAAAGTTATTTTTTATATTGTAAGGAATTGAAAATGAAAATGCATTTCTTTGTTATTAGTGGTATTAAATTTTCGTTCAATGTTAATAATATGTTTTAAAAAATATGGCTACAGGACTCATTACTGCTTCTACAATGCATGTTGGTATTTTAGGTTACATCAATTATGTTACAGAATTTAGTGAGTATGCTTGCTGCTTGAAGGAGTGTCCAATTTCTCAGGTACATATTTTAGCTATTCCTTGAATTAAATGCCAAGGTGTAGAAAGATTAGAGGGTGCACATAGTAGGGATGACTCTGCAACTTAGAATTAGGCCTAAAGCTCAATAGAGGTAAAACATTTTTTTTATAAAAAATAAAAATAAAAACAGGAATAGAGGGCAAACTAAGAAAGAAAATGCTCTATATGAGCCTCTAATTACTAACAGTCCTAATGTTGCTGCTTTGTGACTGCTTTGCTTAGAGATATCAAGCTAACCTGAATGTGTCTGACAAACTGGGCTGCTACTACTGTATTAGAGCAGATAACATCAATCCACTCATACATTATCTCACAGTGGCAGATAAGTCAATCATCTAATATCACACCCGCTGTCAGTCATTTATAGTTCTCATGAACTGCAACTAAAACTCAGAACGTAGCTAAGAGATGGCTTAGTCTTCCAACGAGTTCATAAAAAAAAAATCCCCTCTCGGCCATCATGTCGGTTTCCTATCCATATATACACTACCGTTCAAAAGTTTGGGGTCACCCAAACAATTTTGTGTTTTCCATGAAAAGTCACACTTATTCACCACCATACGTTGTGAAATGACTAAAAAATAGAGTCAAGACATTGACAAGGTTAGAAATAATGATTTTTATTTGAAATAAGATTGTTTTTACATCAAACTTTGCTTTCATCAAAGAATCCTCCATTTGCAGCAATTACAGCATTGCAGACCTTTGGCATTCTAGCTGTTAATTTGTTGAGGTAATCTGGAGAAATTGCACCCCACGCTTCTAGAAGCAGCTCCCACAATTTGGATTGGTTGGATGGGCACTTCTTGCGTACCATACGGTCAAGCTGCTCCCACAACAGCTCAACGGGGTATCAGAATCGGCTGGACTGCGCTGGCCCTCCATTACCGATAGAATACCAGCTGCCTGCTTCTTCTCTAAATAGTTCTCTGCACAATTTCGAGGTGTGTTTGGGTCATTGTCCTGTTGGGATGTAGTTGGCTCCAATCAAGCGCTGTCCACTGGGTATGGCATGGCGTTGCAAAATGGAGTGATAGCCTTCCTTATTCAGAATCCCTTTTACCCTGTACAAATCTCCCACCTTACCAGCACCAAAGCAACCCCAGACCATCACATTACCTCCACCATGCTTAACAGATGGCGTCAGGCATTCTTCCAGCATCTTTTCAGTTGTTCTGCGTCTCACAAACGTTCTTCTTTGTGATCCAAACACCTCAAACTTGGATTCATCCGTCCACAGCACTTTTTTCCAGTCTTCCTCTGTCCAATGTCTGTGTTCTTTTGCCCATCTTAATCTTTTTCTTTTATTGGCCAGTCTCAGATATGGCTTTTTCTTTGCCACTCTGCCCTGAAGCCCAGAATCCCGCAGCCGCCTCTTCACTGTAGATGTTGACACTGGTGTTTTGCGGGTACTATTTAATGAAGATGCCAGTTGGGGACCTGTGAGGCGTCTGTTTCTCACACTAATTACTCTAATGTACATATCTTCTTGCTCAGTTGTGCAACGCGGCCTCCCACTTCTTTTTCTACTCTGGTTAGAGCCTGTTTGTGCTGTCCTCTGAAGGGAGTAGTACACACCGTTGTAGGAAATCTTCAATTTCTTAGCAATTTCTCGCATGGAATAGCCTTCATTTCTAAGAACAAGAATAGACTGTCGAGTTTCAGATGAAAGTTCTCTTTTTCTGGCCATTTTGAGCGTTTAATTGACCCCACAAATGTGATGCTCCAGAAACTCAATCTGCTCAAAGGAAGGTCAGTTTTGTAGCTTCTGTACCGAGCTAAACTGTTTTCAGATGTGTGAACATGATTGCACAAGGGTTTTCTAATCATCAATTAGCCTTCTGAGCCAATGAGCAAACACATTGTACCATTAGAACACTGGAGTGATAGTTGCTGGAAATGGGCCTCTATACACCTATGTAGATATTGCACCAAAAACCAGACATTTGCAGCTAGAATAGTCATTTACCACATTAGCAATGTATAGCGTGTGTTTCTTTAAAGTTAAGACTAGTTTAAAGTTATCTTCATTGAAAAGTACAGTGCTTTTCCTTCAAAAATAAGGACATTTCAATGTGACCCCAAACTTTTGAACGGTAGTGTATATATAAACATTTTTTTAGACTCTTACAGAATAACAATGTGCAGGCTGTGACTTTGAGCTCTGACAGGCTTGATGTTAATCGACACACTGCGTAATAGACGTGCCTTGAATCTCCATCCAGGCCTGACATTTCAAACATCAGTGGACTCCCACCAGGAGTCCAACAGTTTCCTTCCACACACACACATATGGACAGATAACTTCCTTGAGTTTTAGAAAAAAAAACATAAAAAAGACCAAGAAGAGGAGGATAAAAGCCCTGCATCCTCTGTGTCCTCCGCTTCAAACCCTGAAATTACGGAGCAGACGTCACCTCTCCCCCCGACTGCAGTCAACCCTTCCAGATTCTCCTCCCTTGATTTTCACCACAGCTATAATCATCACCATCATCATCAAAAACTATAATCATCATTATTATTTTTATTACATTTTCAAAAAAGTGCAAAATGAACTTCCCCGTGCCCTCGTTCAGAAGGCAGGGCAGTAGAGGATGGGGAAATAATGGCAGTAAGAAGAGCAAGAAGAGCGCAAGAGAAGAAGGAGAAAAGAGAAGATTTCTGTAAAGTTTGAAGTGTGTTGCTCCTGTAAATGCACACTCAACTGGCACAAGGCATACATTAGCACAGCAGTCCAACTATACAGTCCAGCCTGGTGGAGGTGGACACCCACCAGCATGATAGAAGAGCACAGGGCGAAGAGAAGTCTGTGCACACAGCTGAATCAATGTGCACAAACTTTGCTTTCAGCCTCTATTTTCCTGTTAACATCGGAAGATTTCAATTAGTTTGTTCACTTGATGCAAGACAAGTGACATCCTGGGATTTCATCTTCTTTTTTCTCTTTCCATGTCTTTTTTTTCTCTGGAAAAATCAGGACGAATCCATGTCCCAAGTTTATGTCCCCTCTTTTCCCAGCTTTGGAAAGTTTAGTTGTTTTTTTAATCTCTATTTTTGTTGGAGCTACAGCACAGCACCCACAGCACACAGACGACAAGGAAGGCTCCAGAAAAGGGGTTGTTGTGAGAGGGGTGGTGGGGCAAAGTAAGTCACGAATATATTGTGCCAGAAGAAAAAGAAGAGGGAAAAAGAGAAAGAAAAATAGAGGTAAGAGAAGAGACAACAGCATGAACAAATCCATCCTGAGTACAGCTTGTTTTATCACAAAGCGATTATCGATCACTTTCCATGACTTCAGCTGACCATTCTTGAGTAAAGGAGAAAACGTTTGCTATGAGAGAAAAATGTAATACACTTGAGACGAATAACAAGAACAAGAGGATCTATGAAAGGACAGATGAAACGGGGAAACAGTTGACAGACTATGGCTAAGATAATGTTGCAGTGTTCATAGGTGAAGCCCTGGCAATCTATTTAAAGAGCAAGTCACCCTTAAATTATTATTATTATTATTTTGCTGATAAAATGTTTAAATGAGTATCTAATAGGGCCGTCTAAATGTGTAGTCATTATTTTGGTATTTTACTGCATCCCATTTAAAGTATAGATTTTCTGACTAAATCTGTCAGTGTGTCGCCCTCTTCAGGTTAAAACATTTGCACTCGTTTTTAATTTGAATCTGCCATCATTATTGGCTATTGGTGATGTGAGACGTTAGCCACGCGTCCGTAGCGAGTTGGAGATGGAATAAAACAATTGTTGATGTCCATCCCTCTCCCTGCGCGTTCGCTCGTCTACCAGGCAACGCCTCCTATTGGCGCATTTTTTAAACAGGAAAAGTTGGTGGGGTAAGACTTGCAGGGGTTGGCTTGCTCTTTAACTAAATACTATCAAGATGCGTACAGGTGCATCCCTTTGTCAGAATAAATGTAAATTAATTAAATTAATTATTCGATTCAAAAAGGAAAATTCATATAGAGATTCATAAACATAATGATATTTTTGGAGCATTTGTTACTCTTTATTTTGATAACTATGGGTTACAACTAACGAAAACCTAAATCCAAAAGTCTGATTCTCAGACAAATAGAATATAACATATGACCAATGACAGTGGCAGACAACCTGTGCAAGGACGATAAATCACACAAGTTTTCTGCTAACCGCACAAGTAAAGTTAAGTGCAAGGAAAAAGGGTGGAAGAAGAATGAGCACAAGCATCCAAAATAACTGAATCCTTGAGAGAATTCTGAAGTAAAGCTCATTTAAGATTTTTGGTGAGAATCACAAGGGGTTGACTGTGGCCACAGTCAGTGCTTTAAGAGCCACCACACCAACAACTGTTACATTCTTTTTTGTAAACAGAAGCCAGTGTCAGATACATCTTAACTGGGCTAAGCAAACAAGGAAATGTCCAAAGTCCTCTTTTTATTAGAAAAGTCAATTGTATGTCTCACTGGTATGTCCCAGGGTCAAGAGAAAAAAAATGAAGAGTCACAGATTTCAAGCTGCTTCAGGTACTGTATTTTATAAAGTCCAATGTCAGCACAGATGTTTACTAAAATGTGTTAGAGCACTGAATGCTTCATTCTGACAAGCATCACAAACTTTCAGATTTTATTTTCCAGTAGAACTTGGCATCTACCCACATTGCCAAAGGTACCAATATCTGTGTTAATGACAATGGCATAACTCGGCAAAGTCTCCTCCTCTAAACTTCAAATATCGTTAAGAGTAATGAGAAACCAAAACCAACAATAAAGATGACCCGAAGGCCACTGTTGAGGCAATCTTGGCTTCCTCAACACCTCTGCAGAGCCAAAGACGGATCGCCTCCATCTATAATGCAGTAATCCATACAAAAACAACAACAACAAAAAACCTAGCCAAGTATTGAGTATGTAGTAGCACCACAATGGTGAATTAAAAAATGTTTTCATTGGTCTTATGTAATAATCTAATTCAATGAGAAATCAAATCTGGGGTTCATATTAGCTGTAAGCCACAGTCATCAAAATTAACAGGAAATTAAACACAGTAAATATCTTCTTCTGTATATAATGAGTTTCACTTTTTGAGTTGAATCACTAAATAAACCTCACAATAGTATTTTAATTTACTGAGATCCACCTGTGTGTCCATACAGTACATATTGTAATATATTGTGTAACTCTACTATTTATACAACAGGATTAAATGAGCTCAAATTATTACGATTCTCTAAAATCCCAACCTGTTAAACTGGTTAGGGGCTGCAGGGACATTTATAAAGAAGGGATGGCAAAGAAACCGATTATTAGACCTCAATGGGCCAATTGCATTGGGATCGAAGACAGACATTCAGACAGTGAGAAACAGTGGGACTGATGGCAAAGTGGTGACGCAGAGAAAACACGCAACAGCACGAGGGGGGAGAAATTCAGAGAGAAGTGGCAGAGGAAATAGAGATTCTAAAAGAAAGTAGAGAAGAGTTTAAAGGTTTAAGAGAGCAGATGGCTAATTGTACCCGTGTTTCGCAGCCTGGCAGCAAGTCAGTCTTGTGCATAAGGACAGGAGCGGGAAGAGGGGAGAGAGAGGGTGGGAAATAGGAGGCGGGAAGTGGCCATGGAGGAAGCTGGGTGGTGCGTTCAGGCCTTAAGAGCGTGCCACTGGGCGACGTTAGTGCGCGGCCGAGCGAGCATGTCCTTCCAATGCTTTACTTCTGCTGGTCCACTCTTCCACGATAGGTAGATCTGAGAGTGGGCAGAGAAACAACGAAGAAATCATGGACACTTCATGAAACTGTTAGCCGTTTAAAATACTTAAAAAGTCATGGTTTGGTCTATCGCTTCCAAGTAGATATGCTTTTCCCATGTATGATTATGGTATCTGGTATCAGTTACTTTTGAGTGAGTCATATTTCTGTTGGAGAGCAGCGATAGGTTGAAAAATAACTAAGTGAAGCAGGAATAGCTGTCGGAGTACATGCAACAACCTACATTATGAATCAGGTGTAAATGTATTTCACTGTTGTCTACATTATTGAAGACAGAAGGTGAAATTATCAGTATGCTAACTGATACACAGGAGGAGACATTTTTCCAACAAAGTTATATGACCACCAAAACTGGAGCACTAACAGCAGTAAATGGAAGCCTGGTCTGATGAATTAAGGTAATTTTGACATCGACGGGATGGCTGAGCTTGTAAGTGAAGCCTGTCCAGAAATGGCTTCCGGATATGCCAAGTGAAGCTGTGGACAATACAATCCACGTCGATTTTTTCTTTGAACTTGTCCCTCTACACTCTTGACCAACACTGCTCACAGCAGCCTTCTTTAATGTGATTGTGCACCCTGCTGCAATGAAACATGTGCCTCCATGACATTCGGACCATTTTGCAAGTCTTGATCCCATTTTGTACCTACTACAGTGGGACAAAAAAGAATTTTTAACAGCTACTGATTGTGCAAGGCTTCCCACTTATAAAGATGAGAGAGGTCTTTAATTTTCATCTTAGGTACACTTAAATTGTGACAGACAATGCAAAAAAAATCCGGGAAATCACCTTGTGTGATTTTTAAAGGATTTATTTGTAAAATGGAACAGAAAATAATTATTTGGTCAATAACAAAAGCTTGCCTTGATATTTGTACTGTGACCTCTGTGGACAATGACAGATCAAATGTTAACCGTAGGTCTTCACCAGGTTTGCACATACTCTAGGTGGTATTTTGCCCTATTCTTGCATGCAGATCTTCACTGGAGCTGTCATATTTTGGGGCTGCCATTAGACAACAAGGACTTTCAACTCCCTTCAGAGATTCTCTATTGGATTGAGGTCTGTAAAACTGGCTAGGCCACCTTGAGCCTCTAGTTATCTTCTGTGCTCTCACTGATTAAATTAGGTTTTTGTCCTAAACCTCACAATACATGGGCCCATTCATCCTTTCCTTAATATGAATCAGTCACCCTGTCCCATTTGCACACAAAAAAAGCATCCCAAAAGCAAAATGTTTCCACACCCATGCTTCACAGTAAATATGCTGTTCTTGGGATGCAACTCTGCATTCTTCCCCCTCCAAACATAGCAGTGGTGTAAATATCAAACAGTTCTATTTTGGTCTTTTCTGACCACATGACATTCTCCCAATCCTCCTCTGGATCCTCTAGATGGTTTCAGGTTAGCTTTAGACAGGCCTGGACATGTTCTGGCCTAAGCAGGGAGACTGCAGGATTTTAACCCATGACGACATAGTGTGTTACTAAGAGTAACCTCCATAACTGTGGTCCCATCTTATTTGTAGTTCTGGGCTGTTTTCTCATCGTTCTCAAGACCATTTGTACACCCAACACAGTTAGATCTTGCATGGAACCACATGTCAAAGGTCTTGTATTCACACAGTTGACCTGTACAATCTTGTCCCTGGTGTCCTCAGACGGCTCTCTGGTCTTGGCCATGGTGGAGGCTGGAGTTTGAATGTTTGAAGATGTGGACAGCTGTGTTTTATACAGATGAGTTTAAACAGCAGCCATTATTACAGGTAATTACTAGAGGATAGAAGAGCTTCTTAAATAAGTAACAGGTCTGTGAGGGCCAGAGTTCTTGCTAGGTTGTGGGCGCTAAATACTTATTTTCTGCATTATACAAATAATTTCTTAAGAATTAATACAATTGGATTTTCTGTTTGTTTTCTTATACAATCTGTCTCTCACTGTTGAAGTGTCCCGATGCTGAAAATTAAAGACCTCTTTCAGCTTTTTAAGTGGAAATCCGCACAATCGGAGGCTGCCAAATACATTTTTGTCTATCTCTTACTATTTTCCCCTATCCTATTCCCAGTTTTAACTAGTCCCTAAATTAGAGTCTATCAGTTATTTTTTTACTTGGATGTAGGGATGCAACGATACCACTTGTTTCAAACCAATACAATACTGATACTTGGATCAGAGTACTTACCGATAGCAGGTACCAATGCTGAAACTTCTACCACACAAAAAAAATTAAATGAATTGGAATCCAGGTTTTATTTTCTTCTCTGCTTGTTACAACAAATTATGGTGAATTTGATAAAAAAATAAAATATTAATAAAAATCACCACAAAACAAAAATTTCAGGTTAAAAATAAAACATTTGTGTGAAATTATTGCAGTTGGTTCCAGATATTAAGTATCAGTTTATGATATTGGTTAACTTTAACCAAAACCAATACGAGTAAATTAGACGGTATCGGGGCCGATACCTGATACTGGTTTCAGTATCGTTGCATCCCTACATGGATGTGTTTTGAAGACTTTTTGAGAAATTGTAAATATAAAGTATAAACAATAAAAAAAATCCCAATATAAATGGCCTGCATTTGTATAGCGCTTTACACTACATTCAGTCATCCACCCATTCACGCACACATTCACACACTGTTGATGGCAAGCTATGTTGTAGCCACAGCTGCCCTGGGGCGCACTGACAGAGGCGAGGCTGCCGGACAATGGCGCCACCGGTGTCTTGCCCAAGGACACAACGACTGAGACATCAGAGCCGGGGCTTGAACCGGCAACCTTCCGATTACAAGGCAACATAACTTGTTAACATAACATAAGTAAACTTGATTTACTATATTTTCTTCAGATTTTAACTGGACCCAACTTTTTCTCTTTTTTTTATTACAGTTTTTCCAGTGAGTTGTTATGGACTATGGCAGAATGTGGGACCTTAACAAAGTTTAATAACCCTGACTGACCAAATCCAGGGGTATATTGTTTATTAGAGTCATATAACGACCGCTCTTTACAATAGACTTTAGGTAGATTAATTGAAACTACTTTAAATGATTGGTTGTAAAAGCAGGTGAATATTGATCAACAAAAAAAGCCCTATGTTACATACAGAACTGTTACGTGCAAAAAAGAAGAAAGTACATAAAGGAACAGGGTTAATGACAAGTACTACAATTCAATTCAATAAAGGATTTTTGGAGAGTGCAAAAGAAAACATTTTCAATTCATTGAAGCTCACCAAAAAGCATTTGTGCTTAAGGCACCCAAATGGCCAGCTCCACTAACTAGTTTTGACTAATGTATTTGTGTATAATTTGCTGATTGACTTCTATACAGTCTCTGCAGTTTGTGTGAAAATTAAAGTTAAGCTACACAAATATACCAGAAACTTGGTAATACTTGGATAAAACGGCACTTGAGCTAACCCATGACACCGATGTAAAAACGTCTGCTGACTGCTCTCAGATGACTATGTCATAAATTACCTTGCCGATAACGTCATTGCGGCTAAGCCTGTCCTTGTCCATGACGGTGATGATGATGGTAGTCTCCCTTAGAACATGGGCAGGGACGTCAAAGGGGAAGGACTCGTTGAAAACTGGATTCAGACAGCACTTTATCACTGGTGTCTTCTTTTTCTCTACACGCTTGTCCTTGTGCATGAGCCACACCTTTACGTAAGGATCTGCAGAAAGAATCCAAAGAGTAAGAGTTTATGCAAGGCCAACTAAGAAGATGCCAATGAATGTTACTTATTTTTTTGCTTTCAGGGTCAGCTTTGCAATTACCCTCTCCATTGTTAAAGTCGGGAAAGGCAACAGGGAAGCAGAGACCTCGATTGAGCTCAAGGTCAACCTATTCCCTAAGCTAGCAAACATACAAATGAGGAAGTATTTATGGAAATAGGGCTTGGGATTTGTACTGCAAATTCTAGAGCAATTTTATAGTATCTGGTACTAGTAACTGCAGGAAATTCTGATCTTACAAAAAAAGAAACCATTTTTTTTTTTACAGAAAGCAGGTCATAGCAGGGCTGGATATTTTTAAACCAGAGTGTGCTGGTGCATATTTAGCTGGGAGGTTCAAGATCCTCATAGATAGACAGGCAGATAGAGGTCAACAGATATACTGGAAGTAATGTCACCTTTCTGCTCTGAGTATGAACAGTGGATACTTATAGTGGAAAAGTATTGATAGTCCTTGAAAGTTTCCACATTTTATCACGTCACAACAACAAATGTCACTGTATTTTATTTGAATTTTATGTGACAGACAGAGATTAAAGAAAAAAATTACAGCTGAAGATTTTTGTTAAATAAAAATCTTTACATTTGCAAAGGCAGAAAGAGCTGAAGCTTAATGATGAGTTTTCACGTTTAAAACACAAACTTCACTGACAGTAAATCTTCAGTCATCACTCAGTCTGAAAATATTGGTGAACACTAAAGGTACTTTGTTTAATTGTTGAAGGGTTCAATGCAATTGTTTGGTATCTAAAGCAGTTATATATCTGTATCTGTAATATTGGAAAAAATGTGACACATTTAAAAGAGAATTCATAAGTTTGCAAGGTACTCTATCTTTCACGCTTACAGGTCAGTAAGTGCTTATACATTCTGTAAGGACAAAGTCAAATGAGACGCCAAAACGCTTTGAAAGTCATGACAAGGGCACCAGGTTGATAAACACAGATTTTTAAGAGAAAAAAATGTGGACAAACACAGTAAAGTCTTTACCTGAGGTGCCCCCGATATCCATAGCTTTAAGGTGCCGTGCTTTGATGATGTTCACAGTGATGGTGTTGGCAGTGGGATTATAGCAGAGAGACACCAGCAAGTCCCCTCGTCTCCCCTGCAAAAACACACCCACACAAAAACAATGGAGTGTGAATCATCCAGTCTAAGATCAGATTTCATCAGGGGATATCAACTCCAGATTAGTCACTGCCTCGCTGAGCAATGTTACATCACTGCCCTTTCTGCTCTAACTCCATGTGCCAAATACAGATGGTCCAGTGACGGGGCTGGCTTAGCTATGATCATTGCTCACCCAAAAATCACATGAAATACACTGAAAGATGTGACTAAATGTTTCACACTTGCTTAGACAAATTACACTAGGATTAAAATCGAGCATAGGCCTAACAGGCCTCTTACACTGCCATCACTGCAGGGCTTAAGCTCCTTCCAGAAGGTCTTCAGCTGGCCTAGTTCCACTTTATTCAGGGGGATTGACACCTCTCCGATTGGGTCGTTCCTGCTGAAGCGGTCGTAGTCCAACACCTGGAGGTAGAGAGTGCGTTCTCTCACCTTCTCATAAGGGAAGCCTAAAGAAAACACAGGAAACAGATTACACCGTGGCGAAGAGGCACAGCTAAATGGCAGATTGCGGAATGCATGTTTCTGACAGTATAAAGGGAACAATAATGTGTGAAATATTTCAAGGAAATAATCTGACAAAAATTCCAAAGTGTGGAACAAATACGGTATTTCTATCACAAAACTAATCTTATACAAGCGTTAAGGGCTGTTAACTAAGTGTTTGGAGAAAGTTTGAGAATATTCAACCCTTTTTTTCCTATTTGATCATTTTACAAGGCCAAGCTCAATTGCCATTAAGAAAATTGTTCCTTAGAAAAAAAATACTTTTTTTTTTGCTTAGTCAATGCTGAAGAGCTGAAGAGGATGTTTATTATTAAAGCAAGACAGAATATCAGTCTGCTGTTTCTAGGCTGGAGGTCTAATCAATAAAAAGCTTGCTCTGATTTCACACTTTAGTATTGAGTTTTCACACAAAGTTCCTTTTCAGAGAAAAAAAACGGGTCTTTGTGAAGTCTGCCAAGCTTGCTGCAAATTAGCTTTTTTCTACCATACTTGATGAATATAAGTAATGAAAAGTCCAATTTCGTGAAAGTGCATTTTCCTGTTTGTTGGAATATTACCAATGTCATACTTAAATTTCTATTCATTATGACAGATAAAGTTACAGCTTCAGATTGTTTCTAAAGTACGGGTTCGTGGGTACTACAGTTTATCATGAAAAAAAATAAATTCCTCCAATGTCAAGGGTGGTGGTGTCAGCAAAATAGCAGGGTGGCCAAATGAGAGCCAAGATTGCAATCCAGTCAATAATTTGTAATTGACCTGTTTATGCATGTTCCCTGAACAACCAGATACCGTTTGAGATATTTTCCAAGAAAGAATGAGACATATTCAAACAGAAACAGTACTGTGACTGCAGCCAAAGAAGAATCTACTAAATTCAAACGGAAAAAAATCAAACATTCATTAGTTAACTTCACCTTATGCTGAATAGTGTTAATTAAAGGTATGGTGGAGGATCTTTTTCTTCCGGGTGGATCATCTACACTATTTGCCCTCCTAACTGTCAATCATCCTGAGAGTCTGCATGCATGCGCACTCTCACATGTTTATGTTTAGCGCTACACCGTCATCCATTCATTCTGCCTCATAGTTCTCAACGGGTCGTTTGAAAATGGCTAAGAGTCGCAAGAGAAAAAGAGTCTTTGAGGTGGATGAGAAGAAGAGAAAGGGCTCAGGCGAGAGAAACAAGATCAGAGTGTTTTTAGGAGATTCTCTCCAACGATGGCGTGTGCTGACAGCAGTGGTTGGGATCCCCACTTATGCATCTGTCACCAGGTGGGTTAAAGTTTGGGGTTACTTTGTTAGGAGATTCCACAGGTATTGATTTATTTTCTCTGATGTATGGAAATTATGTCCCAAACCGAAACCACCATCTTCAGGAGTGAACCTTATGTGGCATTGTATCTGCTCCATATGCGCAGTTCTCGGTGAGACATTGGAGCGAGTCTCCGCTTTAATCACACAAATGTGCGTTGCACGTCCAACTAACTTCACAGCAGTAAGTTTTGCATGCTATTTGGAGAAATGCATCTCAGATTACTGCTAGAATAAGTTATCTACGTCTATATGGTAACTTTCACGGGAAGATTTGTAGTTGTCATGGTGCTTTTGTTCTTTTTTTTTTTAACTGGACAAGGCGGTTCTTTCCTAAAATTTGGAAAAATACCCCACTATACCTTTAACTGACATTATTTGTCAAAAATAGGCTTTCATGTGGATTTTTTTCTCGGTGAAAACACCTTTAAAATTCTTTAGGTCAAAAAGTAACTAAGTAAAGGGTTGACAGAGGCAAAGCTGTTGTCTGTTAAGAGCACCTGGAGAAAACTAAAGATTCAAATAGGAATAACATCCAAAACAGGTCTATAAGGCTTGGAAAAAAGACAAACCCTCAAAGAGGAAGGTTTCATTCCAATGTGGGTTGAGGTTCTTCCTCTTGACCTTGGTCTCCAGCTTGTGTTTCTTGTCAGGCAGCAGGTAGATTTTGACGAAAGGGTCTGAGGTACCAGAGAAATCCTTAGCTGGCAGGTCCTGGCCTTTGAGAACTTTGACGGTTAGAGTCGTATTCTGGAAGCTGTAGCCTATGCTGAACTGGATCCGGCCAAGCTTTTCACTGACGGGCCCTTCACCGTCATCATCCTCTGAGCCTGGGGACAGCTGCAAGCCCACAGGAGACAAAGCAATGAATGTAAGCAGTCACATGTCCACTAAGAACCATACATGGTAAACGTGAGCTCCAAGGCCACGGGCTTTCCGTATCACCTAGACCTGACAGAGAATAGCTGAGAGGGGACACAGTTTCAGAGTCACATTTTGATCGTGGCATGCTCAAGCAGCTGCTCAGAGACAGAGATTGGAACGGTGTTAAGAAGACTGAGAGTTTAATTTCCTTACTAATGTTCTTAAGAGACAGGAGGTGCTCAGATTGAAGATATGGAGCTTTAGACCACCCGCATTCTCTCACAGGCACTCTGACTGCTTTATCATTGCTCTGCACTAAAAGGCAGCTATCTGATAAAAGCACCAGAGAAAGAGAGAGATTGAAAGAAGGAGAGCAAGAGACGAACGGAAAGAGGAGGAAAAAGCTTTCTGTGAGACGCATTGGGAACAGTAAGGAAAGCACAGCCTAATGTTAGCTTTCTGCATGTGAAGCTTTCCCTACAGTTAGTCCCACCGTCCATGTCAACTTGGTTTTCTTTTTCTTTCCCTTTAATAAAAACAAATGGGATACAATCTAAATAGATTATGTGGAGATAACCGGCCTGCAATACATTACATCCCTTATGCAAGAACTTAGGGAGTGTTTGGCATGCAAACTGCTGCTCAGAGAATTACCTGAAAATGCAGTTTTTGAAGCTTTCATCCACAGCTAAAATGACAAAGACTCACTTCTGATTCTTCAATAAGGGTTTTAGAGGGAGGGAGAATTCTAACCCTAATTTGTCAAATACTGTGAGTCACCTTGGATGGCTTGGCTTGCTTGATTGCCACTGTGGGAACTGCTGGTGTGTTATTTTTTTCTATTATGATTTGCTCATTACCATCCTAAGCTTTAGATCAACCTGCCTTCCGAAGTAACAATGACTTTGAAGCACTGTCCTGCTTGCGACAAGAATTGCCTCAGAGCAGTGGGATTTTGCTACTGTTCAGGTTTACATTATTGGTACAGATAGTTATGCTGTTTTGTCAGTAATCTAAGCAGAGCTGCCAAAGTTTCTGCTTTTTTGCCAAAGCAGAAATTTATTTACTCATCTTGAAAAATGCGACTTGACCTATGTGCTTTCTAACTCTTACAAAGACAAAATTAGATGTTATCAGGACTTTCATAGCTTTGGCTTTGATATTTCAACTTTCAAATATTAATAGAGATTAGCTTTTTTTTGGCTGTTCCTTTGCTTAAACTACATCTAATAAGCCCCACATTTTCAGTCTCCTACGTTATTTTCATTCACAAATAAATACAAAACTAGCAAAAAATAAATAAATGTGCTGGCTATATGTGCCGTATAAATCCTACAAATCCTACATTTTAACCTTTTAACCATGACTTTTAACCAAAGCTGTCTTCCTGCCAGATAAGTGATGAGACCATATTCCATAGACACTTTTTTGATCTCCTTTCTGTAATTTATTAAAATGAATTATGGAAATTTAATGTAAAACAAAAACAGGCTACTGTAACAAGCAGCAAAATATTGATATCGTTACTTTAAATCCTCATAAAAAACAGCCATTTACAAGTCTATACCAGACAGTTAATTGTATATCAGAGACAACAAGGATTTAGTTATAAACAGCATGACTTAACACATATCAAAATGGGATTTATTGCCAAAGACTGCGGCTTATATTTTTGGTGTAAACATTTCTCCAATAATAATAATAATAATAAATGATTTTTTTTCCCAAAAAATTTTATTTAGTCAAATACAAATTATGATCCTTGGCTTTAAATTGCCCTGAGGAAAAAAAAAAGCTTGAATATATGGCTCAGTGTGTAAGGATTTAATTAATTACATAAATCAACTTTTTAGCGCTATAATTTAGTTAGATCTGTAAAACAAAGTAGCAACAATCTTTTTGCGGTATGTTTAATCATTACACTTACAGTTGAAACCAGATATTTACATAAACTTCAGAAAGAAAAAAAAAAACACTGTTGGCTTTATTGTCAAATATCAAATCAGAGTAAACTTTATTTGAACAATTAATATTAACATACTTTTTTGTATTTGTGAAATTTCAGAATGAAAAAAGAGAGAAATGTTATATAACATATTGTGTCACAAATGGATGGACGGAAAGTAGACTAGGTCATCTTACCATCACCATGTCCCCTGTGAGCGAGTTGGCCAGGTCAGTTACAGACGAGTGCCCATCGGCATCAGGGGGATGGCCCTTGGGGCTGTTTACTGGCTTATTGCCCCTGCAAGCAAAAATTCAGGGTGACAAACATAAATTAGCTCAAACATTAATGAGTATTTTACTCATCTACAGAAAGTGTTTGAACCCACAGGGGGTCCAGCCTCCACCTGTTTAGCAACACACTGCCTCTCTAAAACAATCCTTTCAGTCCTAGTTTTACTTTGGTTAGATGTTCCTTCACAGCAGAACAGGGTCTTTTTATAGCTATTGCTAACAAAGCCAAATAAAATCTGCCCAGGTATTCCACAGATTAATGACGGGCACAAGACCTAAGAGGTGTAATTGATGAGAAATTGAACCTGAGACAAATTTAAGCATATCTTCAAAAATAAAGTTACTTCCACAAGCAAAAATAACCCAAAAACAGATTTTTAGACAAAAAACACAAAACAAAACCAATAAACCTAAATAATAGAAATTAAATTATTTCCCCAATCTTTCAAGAATTAATGATAAATGTTTATTTTTTAAGGATGAGATACACGTGTATAATGACATACATATAAATATAAAAAACAGCAGACAAAAATGTATAGCAACATATAGAGGACAGACATCACATGTTTAAATTTCTCACAGTTGCATTGACAAACACGGTTGATTTTACAGAAAAAAAAGGAGAGACATGAGATCTTCACGGGTATGGCTTGCACTGAGGTACAAATGTCAATAGATGTTACACTTCCACACACGTTTAGAGATAAAAACTCTAAATTCGTACATCATGAAAATAGAAATCCCAAAGAGAAAGGCAAATTAGAAAAATAAGACAAAAAGGCATGAGAAAGGACAGAAAAAGCAAAGAAGAGAATACAAAGTCATTGTTGATGTACACCTAAGAGAGTACTCCATTTAAATGACAGGTCAGGGAACATGAAGAGGTTGACCACAGAAACAGTTTAGATACAAACAATGAAGAACTAAAATATGGAGAACGAGAGAAAAATGAGAAGACAGAAGATTCACAAGTTACAAAGAGACAACAATTATAAAGACTGTAGACAGAAACAAAGACAAAAAAAACAAATATGAGGGAAATAAACAAGCAAGCTGATTTTACAAAATCTCCTTTAGAAGAGATAGCAAGTATTAACAGCATGAACAGTATGAAAACAAAAACCAAACAAGAGAGTGAGATCGTAACGAACACCAGCATGTTAGAGAGAAAAACAGAGCTGCAAGAAAAGATAGTGAACGAAGGAAGGAAAGCCTGCAAATATAAGATAGGCTTAGTTCTGTCAGTCTGATAAGAATCAAAGAAGACAAAAAATTAAAATGACACACACAGCTACAGACAATATCTTTAAGAGAAGACAAAGGAGTAAACATGCTAAAAGGAGAAAGAGAGGGCACAAAGAAAAAAGAAAGACAATAAATACAATTGATCATCAAGATAAAGAGAACAAGAAACATTTTTTTGATGAGAAGAGTTTAAAATAACAAATAAATGAGATATAGAAAGATAAATATGGTGATATACCATTCAAAACTATAACTTCACTAAAACCATGAAAAGGGACAAATAATACGAACATAGGAAGAGCACATTTAGAGTGTTACAAAAGAGGACCTCGTCAAGAATTCAGCAACTACTGATAATAAACGTTTTTAAACTAGCCTGATTTTCCAGCATTTTAGCAACACTCTAAAAGTGTGGAGTGGGAACACGGGGCCAAAGCACAAACTGGCATTGGCTACATGTGCATATTTAATATATGCAAGTAGGTGTCACTCAGAGAGAGTGAAGGCAATGCCCAGGACAGGCAATAAAACAAGGAGCCCATAAAACGTCTGTCTGTCTGGCCAGCATTCTCGATCGAGCTTTTAGCTAAGAGAATGTGCACGCTGGTAGTTGGTTGCGCTAAAGAACTCCGAATTTGGATGAGAATCGATGTTGAATGCAACAATATGTGCATTTTTGTAAAGGACAAGGACAGAACTGACTGAAGGAAAGTATACTGACAAATAGACAGACAGAAAAGGCAAGCAAACAAGACAAGCAAACACTTTAAAAGGGCAAAGAAAATCAGAAGGGAAAGGGGGAGGGATGCTAACATTTCAGTAAGGATTGAGATTGTTAATCAGTGATTGCTCTTAGTAGCTGTGACTCCTAAAAGTGTGCACACCCTGTGTTAAAGTGCTGAGCTTTTGTGAGGGGAAAAAATAGGACCGAGAAGAATAATGTCAAACTTTTTTTCCATGCATATCTTGTGACATGTATCCTGCACGATTCAACTGTAAAACTTTATAATAAAAAAAACTCATACACGGAATAAAAAAGGTTACTCAAACATTTTCGACCTCCATTTGATTTCATTTCATCAAACAGTCTTCTTTGGTAAGAGTGAATCAGCTTAGCATGACTTGTTAAGGTTGTCAACTTTGTCTGTAGATAAGCTTATCTAAATCCATCAAATTGAGGGGTGCTGATGGTCTACAATAATACTAAGATGATTACATAGATTAAAAAAAATCTAATTTAGTTCTTGAGTCTAGTTAAGCCATTCAAAAACTTACGTTTTTCTCCAGGGAAGTCACTATTCGGATGAATTTGGAGATATTCCTGGATTTACAGTGGCCCTAAGAAATATGATCTCCATTTACCAGACAACTAAAGGTTGTGGGTCATAACTTATTTAAAAGAAATTTAAATGTCATCCACTGTAATAATAATAATAATAATAATAGTAATAATAATAATAATAATAATAATAATAATAATAATAATAATAATAATAATAATAATAATAATAATAATAAAACAATTTCCAAGACAGGTAACACCAGACCATAATCTAGTGGGGTTTTTTTTTTTTTTGGTGATGCCAAAAGTTTGTTTTTAAAATAGTTGTCTAAAAGGTTCAACCTTGGTTTTATCAGAATATATCACAGTCTTCACAAGGTTTTGGGATATTTTAATCAGCCCTGGAGGTTTTTGTTTTGAGGAAATGAATGATGACTTCTTAATCTGGACATCTGGAGAACACGAGATCATACTGGTTGCGGTTGAACACAACCAGTTAGAAAATCATGCTGCTCCTTCAGTGATGTTGTCAGCTTCCTAGATACTGCCTGACCAGTTTCTATTTCGTCCTATTGTTTGTAGCATAGAGGTACCACCAAGATGTGACCCTTGCAGGTCATGCAAGGTATTACCTGTGGGTTTTTTTACATATATAATGTATAGTAAATTACTTTTATTAAAAAAAACATAGCCCTAATTAAACATTTAATTCACTTTATGTGCTATATATTTCGATGTGGGGATATTTTGTCAAAAAAAAACAAAAAAAATCCATCCCATCATACCAAGTGATGCTTGAGGCCATGAAAAGCTCTGGTTGGCCCTCTGTGATTGTGAACCCCAGGGCCAACTCAAAGGATGCTGTGCCTACATTTCCCAGCCTCAACAATGGGTAGTGGGGTACAGAATTTAATTCACAGACAAAAGGAAGACAGGATTTTTCTGCCACAAAGGTGGGATTGTTTATTTTAGTGAATGGGGCAGATTAAAGGTTGTAGGGAATTTCAAAGGCAAGAAAACTATTTGGATGGACTACACCCTTCTAGCAAGGCGGCGATAACAATTGGGCCGACAATCTTCTTTAGCTGGCACTTTGTGTGCAAAATCCAATCTCCACCTGGATCATCCAAATGCTCTCCAGGACTCTTAAGACGGGCCAGACATGCAGTGGCCTAAGCAGGGGGACACGTCTGGCACTGCAGGATTTAAGTCCCTGGGGGCACAGTGTGTTACTGATGGTAGCAGTTGTTCACTAGGTCCCCCCGTGTGTTTGTGGGATTTTTACTCCCCATTCTTGTGATCTTATTGACCTCACAGGGTGAGATTTTGCATGAAGCCCCAGATTGAGGGAGATTTTCAGTGTTCTTGTACATCTTCCATTTTCTGAAAATTACTCCCACAGTTGATTTCTTCACACCAAGCTGCTTACCTATTGCAGATTCAGTTTTCTCAGCCTGGCACACATCTACAGTTTTGTTTCTGGTGTCCTTTGACAGCTCTTTGTTCTTGGCCTTAGAGGAGTTTGGAGTGTGACTGGTTGAGGTTGTGGACATGTGTCTTTTATACTCAAAACAGCTCAAACAGGTGTCATTAATACATTTAATGAGTGGAGGACAGAAGAGTCTCTTACAGAAGAAGTTACAGCTCTGTGAGAGCAAAAAGTCTTGCTTATTCCAATAACCAAATACTTATTTTCCACCATAATTTGCAAATAAATTATTTAAAAAACAGAACATGAGATTTTCTGGATTTTTTCCCCCTTTTTTGTCTCTCATAGTTGGGATATGCTTATGATGAAAATTACAGGCCTCTCTCATTTTTTTAAGAGGGAGAACTTGAACAACTGGGGGGCTGACTAAATACTTTTCTACCCCACTGCATGCAACCCAGTAGCTGCACCTTTTTGATTTTTCACATTTTTTCTCCAGCACATTTGTTCATTTTTCAATTGAACTGTATAGAAAACGTGTAAAAAAAAAAAAAAGTTTGAAAAGGTGTGGTCAACATTTGTACACCACAAAACCTGAGCATTTTAACAAAGATGTGCACACCTTTGAAGGCCTTTGTACTCTATATTTCATGCCATGGGGTGTTTTTCTCTTTTTTTGTGTGTACGTGCGCTTTTGCTTCTTTTTCTTACGCTACATCTAAACTGAAGTGTAATAGGAGAGGGCAATGCTGGGTAAAGATATGAAGATGTACTCCACAGAGAGGACCGACTGGTAGGGATTGAAGTAAAGCAGTGCACCTCCCTCCTCCCCCATCTCCCAAGTATCGATGGGAGAGTGAACATCTTCAATTATTCATTCTCCCTCATGCTTCATTCAGGGGTTCGGCACATTGTCAGGTAAGAGCTAGTGCAGCCAAAGGTGGTCCTCGGCTCCCTGCCTCCAGGCTGTTGAAACAAGGTAGCTGGGTCTGAAGCCTTGCTGTAGGAACAAAGTTTACTTCTCCAGATTGCACTCTACATTAAAATAATAAATGACTCCAATTCTTTTAAATTTCCCAGAAAGCAATATTAATTTTGGCAGATGGCAAAACAGCGACAGATATTTTGGTGCCAATGCTTTCTTCGTCATCCAACCCTTCAGGGGTTGATATGGTAGACTCTGTAAAGCCTGTAATAGTCTACAGTGTCCAGTGGGAGGCAGAGTGGGCTTAGATCAGATTCCCCCACAGCTAAGACACAGAAAGTGGGCTGTTGGCATAGCAACAACTCTTGAAATATAGACTGTACATACATGGGATGGGGGGGTTGAGGTGTGTCTGACAGGAGGATGTTGGGAGTGGACTCCAGGGTGTTTGAAAAAAAAGGGGCTGTGGGGACTGGAAGGGGTGGGTGCAACACACAAGCAAAACACACTGAGAACAAAGAAGATAAGATTTAGGATATATGACAGGTACGGGTGAGAGCCTCGCAGACACATATTCACGTGAACGGACATATGGAGGCAGGCAGGCAGACATACTTTGGGTTTCACCGTCCTGTGATACTATCCTGTTTCTTTACCTGACCGAGGGCCAGCAGCTCGAAGAGAGCGGGAAGGGGTGGGTGGGGGGGGCAAAGACATTCCACTTCTAGGCTGGAGAGAGACGCGAGAAAGAGAGCCCAACCCAGACCCTTCACCCCCCACTTTTCTTTTTTCTTTTTTTCAAACATTCAGTCTTTCGCTCTTCTGCAAACACTCAAACAAACATGCTGTGACCATGGAGTGATGTATTTCAACATCTATGCTCAATTTCATTGCCACCCACTTGATCTATCATGCTTTAGGAGTGCAGCTCAGTTCCAAAGATCATAGTGAGAACTGCCGCATGTTGTTGCTTACATAAGTCATTATCCACATAAACAACATCAGCATATACATAAGAGTCAGACTTGCTGTCTCACTTTAAAAGCTACAGTAAATCCTCGGTCCGACTTAATAAATAAGGTGACTTTGAGTCAAGTTATTAATTTCCTGCATGCTGGAATGTTTAGTTTAGTTTCGTTTAGCCTAAAGTAGCTTTATTCAGTAAAATTTCATTTCAGTAAGACGCATCAAGTACTTAAACAGAAACCATAAAAATGCAGTCATTTCTAATGTGGCTTGCAGATAATAACAGCATTTTTTAAACAATCATAAGAGAAACCCATGGTAACTCTACAGCTCCACAAATAAGTTTGAAAAAATGATCAGTATGACAGGAAACACTTGTGGACTCAGGTTTTCTTAGGGAATGATGGTATTGAATGCGGTGGAGGTTAATCTACTATGGAACTGTGTTCAGAAAATGATGCTTAAGTGGTATTAAATCAGGGAAACAGAATGCAAATCCATGCTACACATTCCTGATTCTTCTTTGAAAAAGAAAAAATTCATATTTAAGCGCTACTTTATGTTGTTCTATTAAATAAACTCTCAATATAAAACACCACACTTTGCTGTTTCTGTTTCACTTTTCCAATATGAGGAAAGCAATATGCATAATTTTGCAAGGCACTGTAAATATTTATAACTTTTAGACTGTTTTTAACAAACCTGTTAAGTGAAGTTGTTCAGTGAGCAGAAGAAATCGCTATGATGAATAGTAAGTATAGCTACTCTCGCAACTTAAGGTGCATTTAGCGTCTTCTTTATGTACCACAGCTCAGCGTTCTGCTTTCTTTTATGGACTTGCAATATTTCCTGCAATTTTGCATTCATGCCTCAAAGCTCAAACACCGCAGCTACCTCATCATCCCAAGCAATATCAACAGCACAAATTCATGGAAAAAAACAACAACAATATTTTCAAAGGTCCAATAAAACTCCTCACCCACAATAGAGTTTGCTGAAAATGTTTTGAATTCTGATTTATTCCAGAGATGCTTCTGAGGATGAGGAGGGTGTATTGATGAAGCCTGTTCTGAGGCAGTATATAGAAGTGCTGGGTTAATTCTCTAATAAAAGCTCCTCTCCCGTTCCACCATCTATCTATCTGGAAAAACCATTTGAGAATCCGTTCCTGCACATACCTGCTAGGTAGAGAGCCACCTTCACTATTGCTGCTTGCATGTAAAGTGTACTCTCTCTCTCGGTGCTCTCTATCTGAAGAAAAATGGATTTGTACTTTGAACTGCCCACCATTCTCCAGTGACCTGTAACTGTATGAACACACTGCCCCTTCTTCATCCACTCTTTGTAACTTCTTTTGCTGTGGCTAAATGCTATCTTTCTACCGCTGCCTTTGCATTTGGTTGAGAACATTTCAGCATTCCTCCAGTGATATGCGGATGAACACAGTGACTGCAACGAGCCACTGCCTTGGGGACAGTCTTAAGCGAAGCCCCTGAAGACACTGTTGATTAGTCAGACTTAGAAAGCCCTTGTCACAGGAGGAAAGCTTTAACAGACAAGCAAGGCATGGAATAATCAATTTATATGTTAGTGTATAAATTCTGATAGAGATTACTAGTTTTTTTTTTTTTTTCTGTAATCTAAAATGAGCCTGTTCAGGAACATTTAAGCTGTTTAGTAAAGATCAACTTAATGTACACTGACCTACATGTGCAAGTAAAATGCAAAATAAATTTAAATTAAAAATACTAAGTAGAAAACTGTTTATCAGATGAAAATCATCAAAACAAAAAGAAGAATATTTTATAAAACAGAAAATAAAAAAAATAGATTACAGAAAAGGTGTTTATGCAGATAAAAATAGATTCAATAATAAAAAATTTTTTTTGGAAAAAAGACAATCTCAAAATAAATACGAGCAAATCAACAAATAAATGAAGAATAAAATCCTTAAAACAAAAAATGAAACCCAATAATGAACGCAGTACACTTTCACACCGACCATGAAGCCGAGAACATTCGCCAAAGCTCTTTTTTACCCCAGCCTTTTTAAACGTTTTTTTTTTTTTCAAAGCTACCCTCAGGATGACCAAAAGCCATAACGAGCTGTACACAGCATTCTGTAGAAGAAAAAGATTTAACTCTTTATGAGACTAATGAAATTAACTAACCATTGTGATCTTAAATAAACACACATTAATATTGATTTAGCTCATAACTCCCATGCACTGTCTTTCACATCAATTTCAGCAACCTAATAGGCTCATTAATAATGAAATGATATTACACGGCTCACATAGCAATAAACACAGCGAATTTCTCTGAGTGCATTGTGTCTTTAAGGGACACAAATATACATCCCTGTCTAATAATATCCATGAGAAAAAAGAAAAAAAAACTTTACTTGCTTGCACAGAATTATGTAACATGCATGGATGAATAATTAAAGGCCCACAGGCAAGTGGATTGAATGTTAATGTGGCACAAAGATACATATCCCTCCTACTCTGTACTGTGGCCCTGTTCTCATTGGACCGCTCAATCGCTGCTCCGAGGGGATCTGGACTGAAAGCTCTATTTACAACGATGAGCAACCGAAGAGAACCTGCAGAATATGTTCACTGAATTGTAACTGAATTGTTTGAGTGAAGACCAACGAGGCATTAAGCAGCAACTCTAGCATTCTAATTGGGCCTTCTTAGAAAACACAACTTATAGAGGCCTGGCAGATAAACATCTCATTTTACAATCTTTCCTCCCTGCCACTGGTCAGAAAGTCTTTATCAGTAGTTTGCAGTTCAAACTGTCAGTCTGCTCTGCTGCACTTCATAAACGCGCCACAACTAAATGTGTCTTCACCCAGCAACGGCAGACACAAGGTCAGTAAGTAATGAATATCACATAGTACAACACCTTCTCATCTGTCTGGATTGCCTTTAACCATAGATGCATAGCAGGGAAATATGAATAAAATAGTTTTGGTTTGGGTCTCCAGTGCTTAGATACATTTCACTGTGACCAAAAAGCCAAGGGGAAATTTATCTAGTGAAGGAATAATATCTGAGCTAATTTCCTTAAAGCTGCTGTCTGGATTGTTTGAGAAATAGACTTTTTTGAATCCAACATACCAACCCACCCCCCTCATTCCATGTAGCCCCACCTCAGCAATTGGGCACAGGCACCACCTGTGGTGTCATGGTGGGTCAAAGGGGAAAACCGCCAGCGCTATCAAACATTGTAGATATTTTGGTCATGGAATTTAAAATGTGAGCATAAAATCAGCTAGTATAAACATTTACTTCTTCCTCAATTCGTTTTTTGGCATGTATATTTGTATAGAAATGAACGCCCTTGGACATGATTCTTCACATAACAATTACGACCGCCATAGGCTATCTTTGTGTTGCTAAAACGTTGCTAAATCGGTAAGAGCAAATAGTTTCAGCGGTACCCTTTTCCTTCTGCATTGAGTTTATTTAAATATACACCTTTTGTTGAAAAGCCATGTGCAATTCTCATTTTTTACTTAGATGTCCAATTTTTGCGAGTCCTAGGACCATAAGTACGCCCGTGCCTTTGTGCGATGCCCATGATTGTTGATTGACAGCCAACATGGTGACAGTGAGAGAATTCTATTGGCAAAAAAAATTCAGAGGTCAGTTGATTTGCATGGGGGTCTGTGGGAGCTACAGCACTGTAGCAGAGTGTAAAATCATTTTTATAGATTTATGAAAACTTTGATACATAAATATGTCCTTCAGACAGCAGCTTTAAATTATTGTGCCAACACAACAATGTAAAAATACTTCACTCTTAATTAATCTACAATATAAGTACAGTTTGTAATGGCAAATTTCACCTGTTGTGTATTAAGAATCAAATCAGCAGTTATTACAAATGCTAATTGTTACTGGAAATGTCAGTGATAAAGTTTGCCTTTACAAGATGAGAAACCTTTAATTTTTTAAATGGGGTTATCTGGTGCTTGTTCAGTCTTGATTTTAGCATTTCATTTACTCATTAGTTTGGAGCCATTTGGAGAAGTATAAATCCAGTCGTGATAAGTTCTCAAAAGGACTTTTAGAATATTTGAACAGCTTTGGAAATCCATTAAATTAGAGAAATACAGAATTCACTTAGGCAATCTTAGATTTTTCTGATTTTTTCTTTCACTTAATATATTTAAATAAAAACTCTAAACTCTTGTTTGACACTATTTGTTCTACTTTTGGCCAAGCCCCCTCTCATGTACAAGTTTTTCTGTTGCTGACTCGAATGCTTTTAAAATTTCTTGGATAAAGTAAATGACACTAGGTCAAATATTCCTCTTTCAACATAACATAGCACTCTTGGCTGTATTGTGACTCCTTTTTATAAATGGTCATTTTCAAACCCCAAATTATTTTCTTCCTGAAACTTTACATAAAGAGGTATTTATTCTTATTGGTCCTTGCGTTATGGATATTTTTAATCTTTCGCTTGCGTAAGGTGTTGTTCCTTCTTCATTTCTAACAGCTGTTGTTGAGCCTTTATTGACAAAACCCAATCTGGACCCGACACAGCTTGTAAAATTAAGACCCATTTCACAGTTGCCATTATTATCCAAGCTTCTGGGCAAAATAATTTTGGCTGAATAGATAAATGAAAATCAGTTTTCCACTGCACTCCACTGAAACTGCGCTTTTACAGGTCTCTAGTGGTCTAGAGTAAACTTAAGTAGTCTATTCGTTCAAGTAAAACTTGAACGAATAGGCTATAAACTGTACTTCTCTGCTTGTAGTGTTGTTTTAGACATTTTAACACAATTTGTTTTTCATGGGCTTTTACATATTCTAATGTTTGAATAGCATATGTAAGGGTTAGTGCAGAAGGAATTATTGGGAAAGTGATTGGTGTTTAGGAAAGTTTACATTTTATTAACATTCTAACATGGTGGAAACACCTCGGCTGTCCATTCTCTGTGTGTTCAGCCAATCTTCAAGAAAGTTTTTAAGTTCGGGCTATCTGCTTTTAATTTATCTCTGAAATTTTTTTTTCGTCTTATTGCTTTGAGAATGCAATAAGATCAATGTCTGTCTGTTCCAGTTACTCTTGTTTGACATTATTTGTTCTACTTTTGCCCGAGCCCCCTCTCATGTACAAGTTGTTCTGTTTTGCTTTTAATGTTCGTGCGAACGGCTTTTCTCACCCTTTTCCGGTCTCCAGCGTTTTCGGTTGGAGACCGCCTCTTAAAAGTAAGTATTCCTTAAAGGTGAAAGACATAACCATCCATAAATCCATAGCTCGAAGAGGTCCTCTAGTGGCCATTAGCTGTAAAAACCCATAAATAACGTAACCATTGTATAGGCTGCAGTGTCCAACGCATGGGAAAAAAGTAGTGGCTTATAGTCTGGAAATTACGGTAAATCGAGGGACGTATCGTTTCACTGTTATGCTGATGACATTCAGCGATACTGTTCTTTTGGCTAAATAAAACTCATCCTCCTCATAATTGCCCCTGATGATGCAATTTCAGGTATAAATCAGCATTTGGGTCCTCTGGCTACTCATGTAAAGCCATTAGTAACAAATTTAGGGTTTTTTTGACTATCCAATGTCTTCCTCGCAACGCTCTAAACCCATGGTTAAGAACTGCTTTTTCAGCTTTAGGAGCATCTCTAAGGTAAAGCTCTTTAAATCCAAGATTGAATTAGAAATTAGCATTCATGCGTTTGTCTCCTCGTGCCTTGATTACTATAACAGCCTTTTAACATTGTTATCTAAAAGAGACTAAGATTGTTTGCAGCTTGCACAAAATTCTGCTGCAAGGCTCCTAAATGAAGCACAAAAACTGGTGTCATATCACTTTAGAGTTTTGTTGAAAATTCTGACCCTGACGTTTAGAGCCCTTTATGGCCAAGGTCCCCCTTATCTAGCTGAACTTCTACAAATGTAAGCTTGTACGCTCCATCTCAGATCCTGAGGTCAGTTGTTTCTGGGATTTCATAAAAACCATCTTAAGACCCATTGGTTACTGCTAATTTAAGGCAATGGCACAGAGGTTATGGAATGCTACTTTCTCTTCGGTGTGGTGGATCTTTTTTGTGTTTTTAGAAAGCTTTGAAAGACTTAAATTCAATTCACTTTCATTTATATAGCACCAATTCACAACAAATTTCATCTCAAGGCACTTTAAAACAAAAGTCATTTCAATACAATTATACAAACATTCCAATTAGATACAAGTTTTCTATGTAAGGATTCCCAGCAGATTGCATGAAGTTATTGACATGGGGTTGAGCATGAGTAAGAAAGAGAGATAGAAGGACATGGCTTTTTAATCTTGCTTTCAAGATATTTTAGAATATGTTTTCTCTGGATTGATTGATTGTGTTTTGTCTATCTTCTTGCATTTTTTTCCTGCTCTGTTGTGAAGCCCTTTGTCATTCCCATTTGCAAAAAGTGCTATATAAATAAATTCTACCTACTTACTAACTTACCGTTAGACAAAGGTAAAAATAATCAGATTTTTTGCTGCAGCTATCACAGAATTTATATACCAGTGTTGTGGCATTAAACATTGACCAAAGGATGAGAGAGAATTCCGTTAAAGTTTGGAGTTTTTATTATAATTCGGATTGATCAATCAGGAGGACAGCATCACATTACAGAAAATGCTAAATCCTGACCTGTCTCAATTTCATAACAACAAGCCTATATTATTTCTAGTAACCTTGCATCTATCTATTCTACTGATAAAGTACGACTCTCAGGGTGAGATTAACAGACTTGACGGCACATTTCTCTTTGATCAGAAAGCTGTGAACTTTGTAGACCTTTAAGGATGCCTGGTCCAAAGAGCAATCTCCATGGTAACGCAGGATGTGGACTATCATTATCAAAACATTCTGACCATGACTTGGGCAAAAGCGTCACTCAATAAGACTAACATTCAAACTACATATATTCATACTACAACGGTAAGTAAACATGCGTCACAGTGGATTACAAAGTAAAGATAAATCATAACACTGAATTTTTCCACTACACCAGGCAGCCATTTTGGATTACGAGGTCAGGGGTGTAGAAAATTTCACACTACATTTGTTCCTCTCTATTAATTATTAAAACATGTAAGTTCTTGCTTAAACTACTATAAAATTCAAGTATTATGGACTACCAACTATGAAATACATGATTAAACTGCATCCATTAACCATAATGCAGTCCTGAAAAATACGATTTGTTTTTTGTTTGTTTTTATTTACTATAACATAGTGCACAATCGTATTCTACCTAATTGTCCAGTGAGAACTTCGTACTGGCTTTGTACTTTGTAGTGGCACCGTCTATGTTAACATCATCACTCAATTAAACCGCAAAGGTTTTTTTTTTTTTTGCCAGTGACAAGTTTATACAGAAACCAGTGAATTCATGAAGCATAACATGAGCAATGCAAATGGAGATGAGTGATGAGAATGTGCCATGTTTAAAAGATTTAAAAAAGGGTTGGCAAGAGGGTGAGTGATGAATGAAAGTCACCTGCTCCGTTGCCTACGATAGAAAGAACTATATGCTAACTTGGGATCCATTATGTCATTTTAAGACATCTGTGAAAGCCATGCTGATGCCAAGAGGGATTATATGCCCCTATGAATTTTATAGTCCACATTTCAAATAAAATTTGGACAGTAGACATTTATTTCAGCTTCAAAATTAGGCAGCCACTAAAATGGTATTAGAGTTACTTTTACTAACAAATTAATTTTTCTAAATTTAACAGAAAAAATTAATGGTAAATAAATAATTACAAATGCTACTAGTTAACATCTCAGGGGACTAATAGATCAATCCATTCATAGTTTTCACAACAGTCAAATCTGTGGCAGTTTGTTATTGTGCACAGACTATAGACTGCTGACCTGTCTTTGAAATCAAAGAAATTAAATTAACCACAGGTTAATCCTGAAAATACCACAATGCACACAGTCATTGCTAATCAAGGTGGATCCCTGGGGTTCACACTAGAGGGTGACAATTTTTCGGAGTTCCCACGGGTCACGGGATGCCTGCAGGATTCCTGCAGGACGGGAGTCAATTTCACTGTTGGTAACGTGATCGGGACGGGACGGGAAATAATCCACGGGATCCGACGGGAAACCGGAAATTAGAATGTTCTTTTTTTTTTTTTTTACATCTATCTTTAGTTGAATTCCATCGGGTCTACTACACTGCAAACACCAAAACTGAAAGTGCTACGTTGTTGCTAAGCCACCTGGATAAACTGGTAAGCATATGATATCCGACTGAAAACGCGTGTATCTTATGCTGCGTTCGAGAGCCCATTCAAACCAGTGGGACATGGGACTTATCCTACCTCCAAATAGGAAAAGTGCACTGGAATACCTGTCGAAGTGGAACCTCCTACCTGCGAACTCGGGGTAGTTCGACGTACCCCGACTTCATCAAAATTAAGTCGGAGGACGCCCACGGAGTCTCACGTCGTGAGAAGAAAAACTTGAACGAATAGGCTATAAACTGTACTTCTCTGCTTGTAGTGTTGTTTTAGACATTTTAATACAACTTGTTTTTCATATTATGGTGTGAATGTTGTTATTATCTGTTAACATGCCTCTTCATAAACAAAGCGACTATCTGTTTAGCGCGCCGGTTGCCCATGTTTTCTGTTTACATTCCACTTCAATGAGCTAGTACATTTCAGGTAGGAGAAGTCCCACGTCCCACTGGTTTGGATGGGCTCTCGAACGCAGCATTAATAGTTTGGTAGTCAGACGAGTCGAGTCCATTCATGACGTGGTAAGGTGGCCAAACAAGAATGCAGGATATGGTTAAAGATGGCGGATAAAGCTAAATAGCTGATCTTTGATACTGTGCTAGGAGCCAGCACCATAGGATGTAAATTACTAATCTACGGGATTCGGGTCGGGACGGGAGTCTTTCTCTCTGGATTTTTTCAGGACAAGATTTTTTGGGGTGGGCTGTCACGTGATCAGGACGTGACGGGAGTATTATTTTGGGATCGAGACGGGAGCGACAATTGATTCCCGTGTCACCCTCTAGTCCACACACCGATTCCCAGTTGCCATTTAGTTTAAATGGCAGAAAAATTGACTCCAGGTACACAATAGCCGCATTCGGACTGTAGGAACCTTTTGAAGTTCCTATAACCTTTTCAGGACCCAGGCCGTTTTTTTGTGCATTCGGATATATAGGAACTAGGGATCGCGGCCCTCAGTTCCTATAACAATTTTAACTCCGAGGCAGGGTCTTTCTGGGGTTCCATTGGAACTAATATGACGTAGGTGTTTGGTAATTGGTCGTACGCATAAACTCCTGACTCTCTCCGTGTGCTCCACCAGCCTCAACGTTATACTCCTGATTTTCTACATCAGTTGTATTGCCTTCATGCAGACCATGAACGTGGTATCCGACTCGCTCTCCATGCTAGCTTTGTAGTGGTTTTCTCAATGGGTTTTATTCTCTCCTTATTTTCGTGGGTTTTGGTTTGTGGTCTCGTGTGGCGCTGAAGTAATGCGTCACTGTCGCAGAGGATTGCGTCACATCGGTCCCTATGAAAGTCCCGACTCATGTGCGAAAGCAAAATGAAAAGGTTCCCCTGAGGAAGGGTAGTTATTAGACCTAAATTCAAGGTGGACTGTTCTTAGAACTGCGTTCTTAGAACTCCTCTGTCCGAATGCAGCTTATGAAATCTGCAAACTGCAAAGATAGACTTAACAGATATCATTTAACTTTGAAAGATGTAAAGGAATATTTTTTTTCTAAAATCATTAACAGAAACAATAATAATCCACACATCAAATCCCCCCCAAAACACTATTTTGACATTTGCGGTTGTAACGTGACAAAATATGAAAAAATTCAATAGTACAATACTTTGGCAAGGTATTCAATCTGTTTTAACAGAACCCCCATGTTAGATTATCCTGATAAAACAATTTCCAGTGATACATCTGGATTTATTCACCCGCTTCCACCCATTGCCTAAAGGCAAGTCACCAAATTGGTACAAAAACAGAGGAAAGTTAAATCAACCTAACTGGACTGCAGAGGAAGATTACGCATCTCACAAGGATGGAGAAAACAGAGGATTTAGCATTGACTATGTGGTGCAAAATCCAGATATGATGGACAACCATCAGCGGGGGGAAAAAAAGTAGCAAGAGCTATTTGCCTAACATGGCACTCCCCCTCTAGTCACTTATTAAAATTGGTCCGATTCCATAATAGAATCCAGAGATAATTATTTCTGGAGACAGGAAGATTGCAAGCGAGCAAGGCTGGTGCATCCTCATAGACGAGTGGAAATATTTTTGACTCGGAGAGTGTAACTTGGCTGACGAGGAAAAGGGCTATTTTCGGCTCCATGTTTATGTAAGTGACTAACGTGTTGTGGAATAATGAGGAAGCTCTCTGGGGCCTTTGCGGAGCTGCAGAGACGAGACTCTCGGTGAGGCGGAGGGTGATTGAAGGAAGCTAATGAGCACGAGGGAAAAGAAGAACATAGGACCAGATAGGGCTGGGATTAAAAAAAATGCATGAAAATGCAAAGGAAATACGACAATTACCAGCGGGATGCCTCAGACAGGAGTGAAAAGGCTGGAAAAATAGGAAGGGGGGGAAGTGGTGAGGGGAAGTGTCGTGATAGAGAAAATGATTATCATAAATGATTATGGTGATCATGGAAAATAAAAGACCACTGGCATGGGAAAACAAAGTTTTATCTGATTGTTTAAAATGTTGCCACTAAAAGCGTAATAAAAGAGTGGCGTGCCTGTGAGCAACTTGCCTCGGTGGTTTAGAAGCTCATTACTTCTTTACAGCTAAAAGCTGAAACATTTTATCTCTTTTACTGATCTCACCATTACATGAGTGTTTTCTTTTTTACGTAGTGGAGTCTGGACTTATTTTCATAACTGAAACAGGCTGGGAAAGGCTATTTTAGGTGCACAATCACTGAAAAAAAAAAGTAACTTTGCTCTACATGAGCTCTGAAAATCATGTCACATTTCCCTTTCACACAGTTGCCTCACACACAACCTCGCAAACACTATCTCTCATACAATATCTGTTACCTCTTCTCAGGAGGGGGCTCCTGATTGGTTGGTGGTGCTGCCTGAGCCGTTTCCTGCAGGTCAGGGATATTGGCAAAGTCATCTTGCTCTGCCACACCAATGGTCAAAGCCAGGACCACCAGCTTTCCTTCACTGTCTCCCAATAAAGACAAAAAATACAGTAGATAGACAGAGGGGCGAAAAAAAGAATGAAGAGGCCAAAAGGTGAAAGGAATCGAGCATGAAGTAGAAGGAGAGGTCATTTTAGGTTGGCAGGAGAAAGAAAGGAAGTTTGAAATTGTAACAAGAGACCAATATTAGGGAAAACAGAGACAAAGTGATCAAACCATAACAAGAAACACAACCAAACACCAATAAGTAATCTGACCAGGGAAGGATATTAGGAAGAAAAATCGAAGACCATATTAAAGAATTATAAAGTATATTTTACAGTGCACAGACAAACACACATCTTATACTTTACTTTCATCAACATGAGCTTCTTTCTTACAATGCCTTTGTTGGGCTTTAAAGTAAATTCCTGCAGGATGGTATGGTAAGCAGTGCAGTGCTCTGAATTCCATTAGGCTGAAGACGATGGCGGAGGTGCAGAATCCTCCCATTTGGTTTTCAATAATGTGGGATTTCATAATTTGCAGAGAAGTAACATCATGTAATTGGTCAGGGTAGTTGTTGAAAAAATGTGGCATTTGAATTCTGTTGTGAAGAGGACATAATATTTTCTGCCGTGCGTAGGTGGAAATAATATTAAAATAGTAATAATTAATCGTAAAAACTCTCATAAACTTAATGAAGGTTCCATCAGGGTTTCAACACAGTTCAGGAAAGTCTGGAATTTTATTATGTTCGAGGTTTTAAGTATGTAAAAATTAAATAAGAGCATGGGGAAATATCTGTATTTGAAGGCTTCATTCTCTACATTATTGCCTAAATGTTAAGACCATCCTTTTTTGTCCCCCCCTCCCTCTCTCCCTTCCTTCCTTCCTTAAAAAAATATGTAGGATACTTTCTCAACCTGCTTTGAGAGAAAGCAGAACTAAAGAAATAAAAACATATTTATTTGCTAATAGAATATTATCAAATGTAAAAATAAACAGATACAAAATATATGCGTAAATGTTTAAATTAGTAACTATGTGAATGAAGTGTAATTAATAATAATAATAATAATAATAATAATAGTAATAATAGATCGCATTTACATGACGTTTTTCCAGCCCCAAAATCACTTTACAATTCCATTATTCATTCACTTGTACATTCACACACAGGTGAAAGATTGCGACACTGTAAACCCCAATGTTGAGATTACTTACTTACGCTGAGTATCTGTAACTCAATATTCTAAAAAATTATTCTAACTCAAATGTGTTGAGTTAGTCCAGCTTATTCTTTTTTTTTTAGTTCAAGTAACTCAAACATTTTGATTGACCGAATTATCATATTTCCCAGGGTGCTTAGGGACATATTTTTCACGCCATGAGTGACTTGGAAGTCTGTTGTATTTAGATACCAATTGTGATCCATCACAATCTATCTAATTATTCAGAAAGTGGTGTCAATTTTAATACCACATCCACAGTGATTACAATTCTTCTCATTGTAACACTTGTGTTGAGAATTATTGTATTTAAGAGCATAAATATGTAAAGTATTCACGTGAGTTGTCTTTAAGTTCATGTCAGTTTTATAAATGTGCATGACACTAACATAACTTAAGTATAGTGTATACCAAATGTGTGTATGAAACTTATGAATTAAAAGTTTCATGTACTGAAGATTTTTGAGTTGGCTTAAATGGTAATTTAATTATAATTTGAAAATATATTTAACATAAACTCCAAATATTTAAGCTTTGATATACTCAAATATCTGAGTTTATGAACTAAAAAAATATGTGGTAACTGATTGCCTCACTTTTCTTGAGCTCTGCCTACTTATTCAGGTTTACGGTGTACCATTGTATTAGTAGTATTTATTAAATTTTAAAATGACCCAAATCTGTCTATGACAAATGTTGTCAGTTACTAGGGTTAATCTGAATGGATGTTATGAGACATAAAAAGCTCAGGAACCACAGTCATTGATGTCTAACAGGGAGATTATTTAACAACCTTAGAGTCAATATGAAAAAAAGCTTTATCCGCAGAAAAAAGGAGATGAAATGGTGAAATTCAGGTTTATATCTCCCCACAGCTTGACAGCAACATATTTTCTCAGCCAAGATACCTTAACACAGTCAGGGGCTTAAGCTATGGAACAGCGGGTTTGGATAACGGTAAGGAGGGAAGAGAGGCATTGACGAGGAGGCCTGGGAATTAAAGAGTAAGGGGATGAGGGAAAGGAAAGTGGTAGGATTTGTAGAGCAGCTGTGGCAGTCTAAGAGAAGATGAAATGAGAAGAGTGAGAGAGCAGTGACCTAGAAAACTATGACACACGACGTACACCTCCAGATACTCCATATTTCAAATAGAAACAATTAGTCCAGATCTTCCTAATGAGGCTTAATTAAATCTTAACTGTGGAGAAAGACGCCCCGGATGTTCAGTAGAAAATGTGGAGTGAAAGCAGAAGGAAGGTGAAGCAACTAGACAAATTACTAAAGGTATGTGTGGATGCGAACATGCAAGCTGCTAAATATCACATCCATTAGGAATCATTAAACAATCAGCTTGTTGTCTATGAGATGTGAATACAAACGCTACCTCTTGTCAGCACACTTTTTTAAACCTTTAGTAATACTAAGCTAAATTATATTAGTGTTCATAAACCAATTAGTTTATCAAAATCTAACAAAAATTTTTGAAGGCTGAACTTTTTTACTTTCCAAAGAACAATCTCTACTCAATGATTCCGAAAGAATAAGATTTTTGTATAATTCTAAAGATTAAGAGCATTTTAGAAGTCAACAATAAAGATAATCAAGAAACAAATGATTAAAAAACAAAAATATATCAAGAGTTTATTAGTCTGTCAAAAGTCTAAAATATTTAATTTTTTTGGGGGGGGGGATCAAGTTTGAAGTTATATTACTACTTTTATATTAGAGGTGACAAGAAAAAAATGGAATCAAGATTTTGTCTTTTTCCATCAGTTCAGGAGCAGAAGCACCACAAAAGACCAGAAAAAAAGAAACTTTGTTAGCGTCTTCTTGGTTTTGTTAGCATTTCCTGGACCTGCTTATGCTCATGACGTTCCCTTTTTTTTATCTCTCTAAGGTCCAAAGATGGTCTAGATATTGGTCCAACAATGGTTTGGTCGGCCTCTGGTCGCTAATACTGCTGAAACCTGTTTAACCTACGATAGTGTTGTGTATATCAAAGAGAGGAGTCAAAAGGAAATTGTGCAATTTTTTATGTTCATCACCCTATTACGCCTAGGCCCTGAAGCCTTAAAAATGTAAAAAATGTTATGACTTATTACCAGGTGCTGTAAAATCATAGAATATTCCAAATTGTAAAATAAACTAATATTCCTTATGATCCACTGCTTGTGGATTCACCACTTCCCTTCCCTAACCATTTCTAAATACAACTCCAGAGAGTTTCTTCGACTGATTGACTGATACATTTTATATATGAACTACATAAATTCCATCCATCTTTGACCAACTATGTTATGCACAATTTGGATTTGTGTGTGCTTCTCCCCAGCTGGGAGTTCTCATACTGTAGATACATGGGGCCTGGTGATAGTGTGGTTTTTATTTGAGGGTGGATTGTGGATTCTTAATAGCTCTGTTTTTTGGAGCCAGAGCAGTGAAGGAAAGCAATACATATTCCAGGCTGGACAGCCAAAACAATAAGGTTAAGTAATTTGGCATATGGTCAGCAGATCCACTCCTCCTTTAAATACTCTGATGAACAACCTTAGCCATCAAAGTAATTACTCCATTGTCTCACCACTGTAATTCTGTACAAGGGAGCTTGCTACATTCTTTATGTACCCAAGAGCTATCCAAAACTTTGTAAAGGCTACCAAAGTTCTGCTTCATTTTTAATACCTTGGTGAGGTTTGTGAGAAAAACATCTTAGTTACAAATAAAACTTGCTATTTCCAGTACTTAGCTAAATAGATTCAAATTCATTTAATTTGCAATTTGAATAATGAATTGTATACTTAAAATGGAGGCTATAATTTGTATTTCAGGCTGCTCACATACAAATTTTGGTTTCCACGAAACACCCTCTATTTCAAGGGGCACATTGAAATATTTAAAAGCTGTTTCATGAACAGGCGAGTGTAGTGCGTTGTTTCCTCCGCCCCTACACACACAAGCCAGGCCCAGGCTGATTTGACGTGTGACATGTTTATTTGGAAGCTGTCACTGTTAACTCACAATGTGCAATTAAGAAGTTTGGCTGAATCCACAGCAACATGAAAAGGTCTGGACTGTTACTGAAGACGGGGATGGATGATCACAGCATCTTTTTCTAGGTAAATAAAAAAGAAACCCCTCAGAAACTCCAGTCAAGGGAAAAACACACTTCAAAAGGTAGAAATATCATTTTCAATGTCTACCATGCAAATCATTCATGAACCTCAAGCATAGAAAGGCTTAATTATAGTTAGCCAAAAAGACACATAAGCCAGACCTGCTCTGGAATATCATACCTGGACAGATAAAGCTTATCAACATTTACCAGATTTATTTAAAAAAGAAAAGATCTGGGAGTGCAAAAAATGGATCTTCTGCACACAGTGAAACACATGTGAAACACATGTGAAGGCAGAAAATAGCTCCAGCCGGTTCCATTGATTACATGACAAATACTATTCTAAGTTTCCATTTTTATAGGGAGATGGTGTCTGCTCAAATTCCGACTCTGCAAAGTTGATGAGACAGTGCATCGCAGACTAACTAGGCAATGACCCAAAATAATACTTTGAAGGTAGGCCAGAGGGGTTTGAAAGAAAAATAGGGTATAATTCAGGAAAGGCTGAGCCAAGCAGCTGATACAATATGATGGAGAAGCTCAAAGCAAAACTCGGTACAGAGAAATTATAGCTGAAGCAGTTCTAGCAAAGATCTGACAAAGATGCACAAAGCAGAAAACCCATTGTTCATGGCATCTTTCATAGACTGAAGATGTCAAGTAGTCACTGACTGCTATACTTCCTAGGAAGACTTCATTTAATTATAATGTTGTGTTTGTAAGTCTCCTAATTTGTCAGCTAAATTCATATATTCTCCTAATCATCAGAAATGTAATATTTTGGAATTTTACTGAGGTTTTTCAACTGTTCTTTTTTCCAGAGGAGAATATTTAATGAGTTTGAAACAATAATACGTTATTTTGAATATATTGTATATTTGATGTAATCCAGACATACAAAAATATTACCTAAAATTACAGAAAATCAGAGCTTTCTCTGCATCAAAATTAGTGTTTAGAATTCACGGACATCATATGTTCGATACACGGTGCATTTCAAACAGGATCAGAAAATAACTAAGCTTTTATCACTCATTTGACTCTCATTCATTATTTTTTTTGGCAGTAGGGGACCGGAAGTAGAAGGGCGTGACTTAGGCTCCCCATACTAGAGTGTAGACGGAACCCACAACACTGGAGCCTAGTCCAGTCACTGAGAGCGGAAGTCGGTAGCTCTATCCACCCCCAGCTGTGTTTTTTACAGCATTTTTCCTTTCTGAGGACCGGGGAATGTAGTATATTATTTGGTTTATTATTTCTCCGTTTAGTGTTTTTGCGCGTCGAGGATCTGTTCAAAACGGGACACATTTACCTGAGCTACTGAAAAATGTTTCCAGGACAACTTCCTCCTTGCTCCCTTGCTGTGACATCTAACTAGAGCTGTGTTGAAATAATCGAAAAATCGATTCACAAGTTCAAAAATCGATTTTATGTTTTAGAATAGTTTGCCGTTTTTAAAGTTGAAATGGGAAGGAACAGTCCAGACAGCCATTTTAAGTTTTGTGTCTGACAGGGTTAATACAGTTTTCCATGGTGAACTGTTACTCACCCAGTGTTTAGTCATTGAATTTCTGGCATATAATTAAGATAACAGTAAAAAAAAAGCTTTTAATAGCACTGACCGATATCAATATTGAATTGGATCAGATCGAATCGATTCCAAATCTTGAGAATCGGAATCGAATCGATTCTTGAAATTTGAATCGATACCCAGCCCTACATCTAACCGAGGTCAAGTTTGTTTAACGGCAAACATTCGCTTAGGGACCATCAACAAATTCTGTTGCAGCTCAAATCATTTGCTCCTTTTTGTGGTTTGAAAGGAGAGAGGGATAGATGATGGAGCTGCCTGGGTCAGCGTTAATGATTCGTTTGGAGTAGGTGGTGAACTGTTGTATTAAGCTTCCTGATTGGTTATAATGAACTATTCAACTTTTTTATCAACCCCTTTTTTTCTATTGCACCACACGTTTATCAAGCGATAGACATTGCTATTGAATTATAGTCGGGCCCTACAGTTAACACCAAATATTTAGATAAAGTGTATAAAAAATATTTAGATCGCGAAATAAAAAAGGATTCTTTAGAGAATCATATAAACTCTTTTTATTTTTTAAAGGTTTTTTGGGCTACAACAGCCTTTATTGAAAAGTGGATATACTTGTGAAGAGGGAGAGAAGTTGGGGAAGACATGTGGCAAAGGTAGCCTGGGATGGGACTCGAACCGGGGATAGCCATGTTGAGGACTGAGGCCAGGGGTATCCAAAGTCAGTCTTCAAGGCCTATATCCTTCAGGTTTTACTTCTTTACCTGGTTCAACACAACAAAATCAAATGATGTCTCTTGAGCAGGCAGAATTTTGCCATAGTCAGGAGGTAGTTGAACCATTTGAATCACCTGTGTATAAGCAATGACTCATCTAAAACTGGCAGGACACCAGCAATTCAGGCCTTGGGTTGGAAACTGCTTCCCTAAGATAACTAATGTATGTCTTTAAATAATTTGGGAGCACTAAGATGAGAATGCCATAGCCTTGTCACATCTGTGCATGCATTCCTTGTGTGATATTATGAGAAAAAAAACAAAAAACAGCCATTAAATAAAGAAGAGAAGTGTGGTCTTCCATAACTGATGATTCACGCTTGTGTATAATTTGCAGGTGCCTGAAAGCGCCCTGTTCATATTTTCAAAATTATAGATAGGCATAAGTACCATAGAAATGTCCAATCAGGTTGTTCAAGAAGGAAACATGTTCAGTGTCTTGGAGATTTGCATGTAAGTTAAAAAAAAAGCTGAAATACTAACGAAAATGTTGACTGAACCTGGTAACAGGGTGTCATTATCCATAGTCAAAAAAGTCCTGCACCAAAATGGCCGGAAGGGTCACTCTGAGAGGTAGAAGCAATTGCAACATGAAAAACCAAATTATGCTTTAAATTACATTTTATGCATACTGAGCTATTTTATGAAGTTGAATTTGAAGCCTGGCCATAATGACCATCATTTAATTAGGAGGGAAGCTTGCAAGCTGCTATTGTAAAGTTGTTCAGGGGTAGTAAAATGGTGTTGTTTGTGTTTTCCTTTATAAAGGTCTGACTGACTTTACAAAATAGAAGATATCATGAGGAAAGACAAGTATGTGAAAAAATAAATGTTGAAGCGTCATCTCAAGACATCAGCCAGAAAGCTAAGTTTGGACACAAATTAGTCTATTTCTGTCTGAATCATCCTGCAAAATTAATTAAAAAGTGGCTTAAGAACAACAATGTCAGTGCCCTGCACATATCATTACAAAGTCCTGATCCTGGTCCCATAAGAACCTTGTGTACAGAGCTAGGTGTGAGGAACAGTTAACCAACAAACATGGCTCAGAGATACAAGTTCTGTTAGGTGGAATGGGCAACAATTCTGACAAACTATCGTGAATACCTTGTAAAATGTTTAAACCAAATCAGAATGATAATACAACTTATTGCAAAAAAAGTTATGTAAACTTTTACATTTCAAGAAATTAAAACATTCCCCTTAAAATCTTAATATTTTCAACATGAATATGAAATTTATGCCAATAAGACACTTGTGTAACCTTTTGACAAGAACTATGGCCCAAAAGAGATTAATTCATTTAAAAAATGAGCTATAATTAGATAAAACATGCTCTAATTGCAAACATCATAATTACACTTTGCAATTTAAATCCATATCGATTATATAATTGTAACAGTAAATGTTCTGATATCAACAATAACAGAGACAACAAAAGTCGCATCCAGGTCCACATGGACCTGATTGCATCTATTTTTGGAGAAGCACTTGCTGACTACTTGTAGCCCTGGTTAAAAATCACTGGATTATGTAATATGATATGGTACTTACATTGATACAGTAAGTATAATGGCTACTGGATCCCTCTTTTCTCATTACCCTTTAAGTATGGGCATTTACACTCAGGGTTCTCATGAAAGCACTTCAATCAACGCACCAGACATTAAGGAAGCTGAGGTGAGAGAGGGAGGAGATGTCAATGAAGCTGGGTTGAATTATTGATTTCCAGCCAAAAAAAGAATGGAGATGGGTCTCCAAAGTAATCCATTTAGTTGAAGTTCTCCAAAGGCAAGAGATCTGTGTCAATGACATCAACACTTTCATTAGGCAATGATTCACCCAAACAGGGAATCTGGCCAAGATTAAAATTAACTGTCTTCTACAAAGGGTCATGTCTATTACTGGCCCCTCTGTGCCATCAATCATATGAGACGTTGACGTTCCAGAGAACAAAACACACCAGCAATGACCTCAAATTCGCATTTACAACAATGAGTGCAACGGTTGATGATCATGAACCATATTGTCAGTGACCTTGGAGCCTGCATGGTGTGCTGCATCGCTGATCCCCACTTTAGGCACTATGCATTAGCTCAGCTGTGACGTCCATAGAAAGGCTTCAGAGGACATAAAAAAAGAGGGAGCGGCTGGAGAGAAGCTACAGTAAAACTGATTCAGTGCACACTGAACACATGCCGTACCTTGACAGTGTCCTTGCTCATCCGTCCCTTCATCACCCTCTTTCTCCCTTATCTGCCCTCTCCACCTCCTTTGGGCAGGGAGTAACAATATGTTGCAGAAGCAATGGTGCCAGTGACATAAGATCAATGCGTCAGGGTTAACTCAAATCTACACACAGCTGCTTAGCCATTGTTCCTAAACTAATGCATACTGACATGTAAGGCTGCATTATCCTCGCCCAGTTAATATGCTGTTTCCAAAAGCATTGATACCCCTTAAACATTTTCAAATTTGTCAATTTACCTCAATTTTTAATGAATTTTGTCTGTTTTGTTTTTGATAAGCCAATATCAAGTAATGCTTAACTGTGAAGTGGATGAAAATAATACATTTTAGTTTCATTTATGCTTTTTCTATGTTTACAGATACATTTTGGGGAAAAAAAACATTTTCTGCGCCCTTGTATAAGCACACCTGAGCTTATACTTTATGAACCATAATTCATGGCAGTTATAGATACAAGTCTTTGTGGTACCATCTTTGTATATACTATAGAGACTAAAACGGTCAGGCACATCCAGTCCGATGGAGTCCGATGGAAAGTTTGAAGATGCTTTTTTAGGTGTTGGCATAAATTCTCACTGGATTTAGGTCTGTACATTGGGTTATTATAATACATAAATATATTGTACTTTTATGTAGAGTATCCCATTTTCTGGCTGTTATTCTTGTCGTCTCGCAGGTCTTCACAAGCCTCCAACAGATTTTTTTTTCTTTTAATAAAATCACTCTGTATTTAGCTTCATCCATTTTCCCATCAAGTCTGATCAGCTTCTCAGCATTTGTTTGGTGAATTAGGGGTGATGTTTAACGTTTTTTTTCCTTCACATAAAGCAAAATGTTTAATTTTGGTCCGATATGAACAAAAGCACCATCCTCCATATGTTCCGCACATTGCTGGTTCTGCAAGCCTTGTAGCAAATGTTAAATATAGCTATCTTAACTAGCATACCTCCATAGGCTCCCACAGAATTAATGTGGGCCTCTCAGCTACTTTCCTGATTAATTTGTTCTCTCCATCCAGCCTGTGAGTTTAGGTGTACGCCCGTGGCATGGTAGGTTTGCAGTTGTGCCATACTCTTTCCATTTTCAGATGACGAAGGCTCAAACAGTGCTCTAAAAGATGTATGAAGATTAGGATATTATCATTCACCCTCCTAAGAATTTTCCACTCGTTTTTTACTGGCCTGTCTGATGCAATCCTTAGTCTTCATTGTTGTGTTCACTAATGTTTTCTAAAAAAAACTCTGGGGCCTTCACATAGCATTCCTTCTGCAGCACACACGATTTCCTTCTTCAGCAGTTATTTGGTTCTGCACAGGCCTGGTAACAAGACATTCAAGATATTCAAGTGTATTGGAGAGGGGATGAATGTAAAAGTTGTGCCACTGTATCTCTTAGGACTTGGCTTAGGCACCATTGGTCTTGCGCAGTGGTTCCCAACCTGGGGTCCAGGACCATGCAAAGTGGTCCTCAGAGATCCCAGGGCATCCAAAAACTGTTTTCTCTGTTGAGGTGATCAAGATTGTATTAATATAAAAAGAAAATTGTCTATACAGCCTACAGCGTAAAACCTAAGGAATAAGAACAAAAACCTACAATTAATGTTTTTACTTTTGCTTTTACATGTGTGGACATGAATATATTGTAACTTTTCCTACCACCACCTCAGGAATATGATTAAGCTCCGTTCTGTTACAGCGGCTGCAAGCAGACAGGCTGAATGCCATCAAAACAGATGTTACTGTTTAGCAGAGCATGCAGTGGAACCATTTAACAATTCTCCAACAGAACAAGAACCCACAGTATGTCATACTTTCCTGTCATTTTTCAGGCACGACTTTTGTAAAAAAATGGACTCACTACTTTTTATATGTTATTAATAGGTAGCTTTATGTTTTATCACAGTTAATTAGAGTCAAATTATGTGTATATTTGCTGGAACACTAACATTGCTGATGAGCTATTCAATTCAAATTTTTCTAATATTAAGGTGAATACATGTAGACAATCTAGTTGTTTCTTTCAATATCTGATATGATGTTTTAATTAAGGCAAGATTCCATAGTACAGGCTTAAAGCTCAAATCCAACATCTTATTTACATTTGTTGCTCTATGCTTATTTACAATTTAATTGCCCTCTTATTATTATTAAGGCTTATTTATTGAATCCTTATTAGATTTAAGCTTCATTATCCTGGCTAACCATGATTAGCATGTGTAATATAGACGCAGCTGTCCTATTTTGCTATATGCTGGATTTCTCCAAAATATTAACCTAAAATGTTATATCTAAACTCTCAGATATTCTAGATGTTTTACTGCATTGTTTTCAATTTTCAGGATATGTTAGCTTTTTGAAGATTTTGAAACAGCAGAAGGCTAAAACAGTTTTCTATTTTGGGAATGTGATAAAGGGCCATTATGCAGGGGTGTTTTGCAGAGGGAAGCTGAAAAAACTTAGATTCAGTTTTATTCAAAACTCTACAATAGTTACACTGATAAAATCTTGAGTAAATTATATTAATTCAAATTCTTTATATCACAGTTTGTTATCTGCAGTGCATGCACTTTGTAAAAAGTCGCTAAAAACAGGAGAGAAAATACTTTGGTCCCTGTAGCAGACCCCGGGTCAACCAACCAATCAAAATTGAAAAAAGGACTAAATCTGTCCAGCCTTTTTCAACGCAGACAACTCATTGTAAGCACTAACAAAAAAAAAGCCTTTGTATTGACCTTTCATTTAAAACTGGGAAGAATGTAACCTAGATTGATGACAGCATATCATATAGATGCATCATGTCTGCTGGGTTATTGTTTTACAAGTCTACAGACTATTTTCTTGATAGAAAAAGATAAACTTTTTGCAGCATTACGTAATATACACGTATGGTGACACAAAAAAGATGGATCGTACAATTTTTCTTCAGAGATCATTTATGCGGGATCAATGGAAGTAAAAAGGTGAAGAGGACAGATTTCTACCTCCCTAACAAAAGCAGTCTCTTTGTTAGAAACAGTTTTTGCCTCAATTAGGTTCTGGATTTAAAGGAACAACCTTATAAACTGAGGATGGAGAACAAAAAAAAAAAAAAAAAAAAAGCCGCTATGTTACGACTACTAACAAGCAGAAAGCAAACGGCAAGATGGCATAAAGTTTTTCAGGTAATAAAATGCCTTCTTTTATAATGATTTTTGCTTATAGTTTATCCGTCCAAAAATGTCACAGAAAACTTTATTAAAGAAACTGATCAATCTCTTCACATGAAAAGAAATTTGCTGTTTCTGATTACTGTGGACTGACTTTTCATGGCCAAAGCCCAAATTTATGTGAGAAAACCAACTGTAGTAAGACTTGTACCTTAGCTCGAGTTTGTTGATTAAAGTATTTGCAAAGAAGGTTAAAGTATTTCGTTAATAAATTGTTATATTTTGGAAAGAGGTTGTTAATGTTTATTTTGTATATGTGTGCAAGTCTTGGTGTTTAAGATTTAAATCTGTGCGCAAACCTAATCCTTTATCTATTGTTCTATAAAACCACGCCTCACTTGGTAGGCATTTGCAAAACAATAGCTAAGACAGAAAGGCATTTGCTTATTTTCTCAGAAAACCAGGTGGTGCCCTTTTGCTAAGGTCATTAATAATTTCCTTTTGCCATTTTTTTATATTTATCTACAGCCAAACCAAACTTATTTCAGCACAACAAAAGTGTAGAGTTCCAACTCCATGTAAGTATGGAGAAAGTAAAAATAAAAAAAGCTGAAATAAAATTCCAGATTTTTTAGACTACATTTGAACCCTATGCCCCAAATAATAGTAGTAATAATAATAATAATAATAATAATAAAAATGTAATTTGTAGTGGTAGTACCAGTAGTAGTAGTAGTAGTAGTAGTATTCACACACTATAGAATGATTACTGAATTTAATCTCATATTCTCATACACACATCAGCAGACTCGCATAGATGTAATTATTCTTATTACATTTTGACAAAAACAAGTAATATCCTTCCCTGGATATCAGATGCAAAAATACAGAAAACACCTAAAGGAGAAAAAAATGTATAGCATGTCAATTACGCACTTAAATACACTGGTTGACACTTAATCTTATGTTACTTAAAAGTTTAACATATTAAAGACATACCTTACACATATGCATAAGAAGAGATACATAGCACAAAATATGCAAATTGACAGACAAAGGTTATTATTATGTATAAATAAATAAAAAGCTTATTGAAACTTACAGGAAGGACTTGACATCAAGGCCCCGGTTCTTCATCTGGTCCATCATGTAATCCCAGCTGCCTGGGTTGCCACGAGCACGCCCTCCTGCTCCACCTCCCCTATAGCGTGTGGCGGCTGTTCCTGCTGAGCCGCCTCGTGCACCCCGAGCACTGCCTCGCGTACCTGTACCCCCACCCTCGCCACTGTTGCCACATTCATCTCTTCTCCTCACTCCCCCACCTCCCCCAGGCTGTCCAGGTGCAGTATGTAACTGTCCCAAGCTTTGAGATGTAGTAGGCGGGTGGCTGAGACCCGGGCCTGGTGGGTGGATGAGGGGCTGCTGCAGACTCTGCTGCCGCAGCAGCGTCCGAGGCCGAGAGGGAATGTGCTCCAGAGTGGAGGCATAGGATAAGACTGGATCGCCAAAGCTGGGGGGACAGAGTAGCAGCGAGGACAAAGACCGTGTCGAGGGCCAGGGCCGGCAGAGAATTGGTTTATGAGGAGGTGTGAAGGAGTCCGACGTTGTAGAGGAGTAAGAGGAACCATGACAGGTGGAAGTGGTTGAGTCAGAGCAGGAGGTGATGAAGAGAGGCGAGGAGTCATCCGAGATTAGACAAAGAGGTCGAGAGCATTGGGGAGATATCGAAGGCGAAGTCAGGTTGGCATCAGGACAAAAGCAGGAAAGTTCATCCAGACAGGAAGTTGAAGATTTTGTGACGGGAGAGGAGGGAGGAGGTGTGGTGGTGTTTGGGGTCAAAGTGGAGGATGGTTCAGAGAAAGGAGCATTGGGAGGCGGAGAGAGGAGGAGGAGGAGAGAAAAAGAGAGCAACATGAGGCAGCAGCTGTAACAGCAGTAGCAAAAATAGCAGTAGAAGGTACAGCCTGAGTGATGATCGGCATGTGACGCGTGCTGCTCATGGGGCTGAGTCCCGCAGTGAGTCTGCGTCGGACGCGAGTGCGCCTTGCGTGGCTGTGCGCCTTGAGCATGCTGTTTGTATGGAGGAGCGTTACGCAGCGGCAGCGGTCGGATGTTGACTGTCCGTACAGGCGTGCAGCGACTCTGAGCAGCACGGCCGTATCGAGGTGTGCCCTTCACGGTTTTACTGCTTGCGGGCTTTGCCGATGAGGGTCTTGTGGACTGACGAGAAATCCCCATTTCTTCTACTCACCCATCAACTTTTCCACTTCTAATAGCCTCTCCTCATTTCTCTCAAAAATGTTTTCGTCTTTTAAACACATGCAGGACCTCTAGAGAGATCCTGACAGCCAACCAACTTCTACAGAAAACTCCCTCCCTCTGTCAGTCTTCTAATTTCCACTCCTCCCCTTCATAAATGCTGTTTAACTGATTAATTGCCTTTCCTAAAATGGCTCAAACCACTATCCAACAATGCAATTAAGATTTCTTTGTCTGCCCACACATACATCACTCTTGTGTTTTGCAGGCTCTACACTACTTCTCATTCTCTCTTTTTCTAGCTTGTTCTCCTTACTAAATATAACTTCCTCTCTTGGATCGCTGTGTAAACCAGAGTACCAGAACTAGGTCATGAGAGATCTATTCCCATCAGTTTGGTGCAGTATGCATTACCTCATCCAACACAATTTACATGCAGCTTTTCTTGTGATATTTGCTGTACCAAACAGTCACACATAAAAGGATAAAAAAAAGTTAAATGGAGGCTTTGCCAAAGTAAACCAGTTAGTAGGAAAGAGGGAAACAATGGAGAACAGGCAGGGAACTGTAGATGGTGACAGAGCGATGGAAAGTGATAGGAGCAAAGGGTGACGATGGAGGAGAAATGGGAAAAAATGGGGTGCGAGACACAAACACAGGAGACACACAGACACTCATGGCGGCCTGAAAATAGAATCCAATTACAGACAGGGGCAAAAAGAAAGATGAGAGGAGGAGAAAAGGAGGAAGCGAGGTAGTGATGAGTGTAAATGTGTTGTGGAGGAAGAAATCGCAGGCATGAAGTGTCAAAGGAATGTGAAGAAAATCACAGCACCCGCGTTTAACTGCCTCATTTACAGAAGACTGAATATAGCCCCGGCATCATGTCAGACGTCACGGATGAGGTATTTGTACAGTCAATGTCCGACATTGATAGTTTACATTGTAAGTTCAAGTCCTAATTAAAATTATTATGATTATTACAATCGGAGAGGAGGAGAGGATTTCTGTGGTTCTAGTTTTTACATTAACCTTGCAGACAGTGTGTAAATCCTACTCGCTTTCAAACTATGAAGACACTAAAGCAGTCTTCAAATCCACGTGGCAGTGCTCTTCTAATATGGTACATCCTCATACAATCCCAGGTACCGTGTCAGGGTCCTAAAATGGTCAGACTCTTCACTAACCTTAAGTCTCATATTCTGTTTTTGGTCCAGTGTCTGTGATTCTGATGCTTCAAACTCCTACAGGTACAGTTGGTACTGCACCGAAGTTAAACTTTTTACTGAAGTAAAAGTAAAAAAAAAAAAACTGTCTCTTATCGGAAGGAAACAAGCACTTAAAAATAGAATTCGCAAATTTAACATATTGATTTTCAGAAACCTGAAGTTTCCAATATATTATTACAGGTTACCAGACTGTTTCACTTCCAGTATCAAGTGAACGTGAAGTGTATTTTGATTTTATCTGAAAAAAGCAGCTTTCTTCTCCACTTAATAAACAGTCCGTAGCCTGTTTCAAAAAACACACTGGCATTCTATGAGGCTAATATTTCCGGCACGCTGCGTCCTTTGAATTCGCTGTGGCAGCATGGCGAGGTGAGAATACTGTGGGGTTTGTGCGGGCAAGCTTGATAGTAATATTACAACAATATTGCCGCAACACTGGACTTATGATGATGATCACGGTTTGGCGCAACAGAGGGTGATGTCATGATAATGCGTGGAATGTCCCCTGAGTCCCCGGCCGGCAACCGTATTTAGAATGCAAGTAAATATGGGGAGTTCACTTAGCATTTGTGAACCATATCAGCTGAAATTGCAAACTGAAGTGATGCAGACGTCTGGGAGCTTCTGGACGTTAGACCTGTAGACCAGATCACCAGACAGTTCTCGGGGACTGTGAAGGACAGCCATCTTTTGAAGCGGTTTGCGAAATGACTTGAGGAGTGGGGCTTCAATCGGCATAAAAAGCAAGTTACATTATATGTTGTCTGCTTACCACAGACTCTTCCGTCTCAGGGTTTATGCGCGATCCTGATCACTGCACTTTGGTAACCTGGAAAAACACCCTCGCTCGCCCCTTTATCCGGCCATCGCGTAATCTTTTGTGAAAAACACCTAATCGCACCACATTGCCCTCACAGGTTGATCATTGATGACAGCACTAATGCCTGCATTCCGTTCTGAAACAGGCTAGTGTAGCTGCCTGGGCTTTTCATTGGCATGCACACTGTGTTCAAACTGCAGTCTGAGTTAACAATAAAAAAAAATCTACACATAATGAAATTTAGCATTGACAAGGGTGGATGTGGGATGCACAGTGATGCAGTTGGTAGCAGTTTTGTATCAAAAAGTTCTGTGCAAGACTCCACTGAAAATGAAAACTTATCCCATGGAGCAGATTGGTTAAAAATAAGTAGGCCCAAATAAAAGCATACTTACTCAGAAAAATGTTAATATGTTTAGGGACTGCATGAGTTGTTATTTTGATATATTGTCATATCAATATTATGTATTATTCAATACGTGCACTGTGCACTAAAAAAAGATCTTGTAACCCAGCTTCCAACCGGAAGAAAGGCCATCCACGAAAGGAAAGCCATGTTGGACTTTGTGGGCTCAGAATATTGTTAAGAGTATGGTCACATATTAGTTGTTTTTGCCCAATTTAAATTAAATTATGTGATTATTGATGCTACTATATGGGTAACCTACGAAAAATACATCTGCATGGAAGAAAGCTGTGCATTTTACTGAAACATATCTGAAACGTTGGCTTTTTTTAGATCTGTTTCTGAACTCACTTGGTAGGTCTTAATCCTCCAGACTGCATGTGGCTTTGGACGGTCTGCCACTTCCCAGCCTTCACTCCTTCTGTCCCCATGCTCTTCACGCTGTCACTGCGATAAGGACCCCCCCCAGCATCCCCATGCCCAGCTGCGGCAGCCCCCTTCTGCCCCCCTGACACTGCCCCACTGAGGGACAAGAGATGATGTAGAGATCCCAAAGTAGACAGAGGGTTCAGAAGAGGGGAACAATGATAGGCAGAGAAGAAAAAGACCAAAGAGTGTGAGAAAGACACACACAAAAAGACACACACAAAAAAACAGATTGAGAAACCACATGGCTAAGGAGTTGAGACCAATCGGTGGACTGTGTGAAGGGACAGGCCCAGGTTTCGAGGTCATATATAGAGAGAAGGTGGATGAAAGTGGTCTGAAGTCCAGCGTGGAATAGGACAGGGATGGGGAGAGGACGGCTTGGTAAAGCAATAGGAGGAGGAGAGGGATTTAAAAGTAGCCTGTGAAGGATGAAAAACCAGCAACAAGTTCGTCCTTTGGGCTTAGAGGACTTACACTTGAGCAGAAAAAATGTGTGCAGACTGGCCATTTAGTTATTACTTTTCAATTGATTTGAGCTTTTAGGCCTTGAGATGTGCTACCATTAAATAAACCATGACGTCATGAGAAGTAGTTGGTACTCATACACCACTCAGCATGATTTGTTTTTGCACCTTGATGTGTAAAAGATTCCCTTTGAAATATCTGCTTGTCATTTAGGCAGCACTTAGGACTCAGTGACAGCGTTCAGCAAGATAAATGCACCACACGGAAAAGCAAAAAGTACTGCGCTAATCACACCGGCCTTCAGAGCAGGCACAAGGTACTGGAATTAATCAGTGTCGAAATTAAAGGCAGTTGTCAACTCAAATTTAATCTCAGAACAGGTGCAGAAGTGATCAAAATTAAAAGAACATTAGTGCCCTCTGGTGACATGACTATGTTTCATTAATATGCATGGCTCCTCTGCTCCAGGAGACAAAAAAAACGACACAGCTCCTTAGACTTTGCATTACAGTGTGTATAATTCTGAGCCAAGGGTATTAAGCTTGCACCAGGGTCACTTTTTACATTTAACTTTCCCCAGCTGCCATAATGCTGCACATTTATACATAATCAATCACAACTTTAGTATGGCTGGCAAACTGATGGTCAGGACCCAATAGAAGTGTCATGTAAGCCAAACACAAGGTGAATGTATATTTTTCATTAGAAAGATAGATTTATGTATAATTATATAGGACTCTTTTAGAGCATTTTCTCCAAGTTTCACTCAGATTGGAAGCATTGGTTAATAAATATCGTATTTTTTTTAAGTGAAAGCTACACAGGACTGCAGCAAAAAGTGCCATTATGTGGATTATCTTAAAACTACAGTTAAATCCAGAATTGTTGATACCCTAGGAAAGTTTTAGCTTTACTGTCAGGTGTTAATTTTACCAACATGTTTCTTCTGACTGAAAGCTAACATCTTGGGATGGCCCAAAAAATCTATAGGGACCTAAAGGTTGGGGTTGTGACAAAGACTTGATATCATCAAAGATAAATCTTCAAAATACCAATGAAAAGATGCAAAACCTTAGTAAGCAATTATATGAACTCTTCAATTGCTGTAATGTCAAAGTAAAAAACGTTTGTTGGTTATTAACAAGGTTAAATAAATAATTTTAGCATGCCATTTTTTTAAATAAAATTACCAAGAGATTACAGTTTAACTTGAATATTTTGGCAATATTAACAGAAATGGGTATGAGATAGCCCATTTACAGGAATAAAATTGTGGTACAGAGACAGAAGGGCAATAAGAATTAGGGGTACCAATTTAAAAAAGAGGTATATTGACCACATACTGTATCAAAGACATGTGGATACAGAATAGAAAATGTTCACCACATAATATTTAAACGTTTATCAAAATCAATTTCAGTTCAGTTTATTTATATAGCCCCCATCCACAACACATCTCAAGGCAACTTACAAGAAAAGTCCTTTCAATTCAATGAGATATACATTCCAATTAATCTTTCAGTTCATTATTTCCATCAGTTTAAAATTCTTCTAAGGAAACCCAGCAGATTGCATTGAGCAATTGACTTTACACCAATCTCTCATAATGAGCAACAACCTCCAGCAGAACCTGGCTCAGTACAAGCGGCCATCTGCCACGACCGACTGGGGGTTCGAGTTCAATTTTGTGCAATTTTTAGGCACTCCCAAAGAAATTATTTAAAATAAAAACTGGATTTGATATTGTGTATTTGTCTTTCCTACCACAATAAAGGATAAATGCAATTTTTAAGCATTTTCACAAGAGTTGCCATTTGCCCATTACTGTTCTTTCATAACTTGAATAGAGATTTGTAAGAATAACAACTGTATTTCAATAGCCAAAATACTTTTCAAAGACAATGTTATGACTGGAAAATTGTATAAAATAACATAAATCAACTAATTCCTTTTGACAGGGAGAGTGACTAAATTAGGCCTGGTGTGATTACAATGACTGCTCATCTCAAGGCATACTCAGAAAGGAAATTATTTCTCATCTGTCTGTTGGCTTTAGCGACATATTACTGTTGAGAGTCATAAGGTCGTTCTCGTCTCTCCTCGTGAGACGCCTTTTATTATATAGTGTCACTTTGACTGAATGTCACTATTTTTCAGGCCCGCACACACGTGATTTAGCAGATTATTTTTGCTAATTGTGTAGTGCAAAAAACTTATCTTTTTCCACACATGAAGGCAGGACCTTTTGACTCAGGTGTTTATGAGAAAGAAATGTCAAACTTGAGTGCTTTCTTTAAGACCATAATACGAAGATCTGAGTTCAGCTTTCTTTTTCTGGGTAATCTAGCATGTGGTCCTCATGTAAAATGTCTGGTTAAGATGACTAGTTATCAAAGGTTTTATCAGACTGATGCCGGGAATCTAAATGTCCTCTCAGGGCCCAGAGGTGACCTTGCCGGAGTTTCATTGGAATCAACTGAGACTTTTATAGCAATAAGGAGAAAAAACAGTGTTATATTATTTCCAAAAAATGATAGAGAGCAGATGCAGTTCAAGTGATTAAATGTTAGCGCAGCACACTGTTGATATTACACTGATGGGGGAGAATTCAAGAGTAAACCACAGATGGATGTTAAGTACAGGTGAGAACTGTCACCACACCGCAACCTGGTGTTAACGGTCAACCCTCCACAACAAAAGCAACCACAACAGCACCACACAGATTTAAGAAACAGGCAAAGGACAGGCAGATTTCACACATCATAGAAAAAGGTTGGTTAAAAGTGTTTTTGGAGAGGAGGAAAATGAGGGTTGTCCGTCTCCATGGTCACACCATGGGTAGAGAGGTGAGAGGTTAGAGGCCAGGAGTTAGTGTGGAGTGGCAGGGCTGTAGGGAGTGAGGGGGCGTCTGAATGTGTGCATCACTTAAAGGTGACTGTATACGTTGCTCTGCAAAATTGTTTACACCCCTTGAACAGTTTCACATTATGTCATTTACTGACGGCAAACTGAAGTTTGTTTAATTTTGATTTTATCAGAAATACCAACACAAAATAGCACCAAGACTTCGAGTGGTAGAAAAAATAACTTATTGTTTTACGCTTTATATTTTATACACTTTATATTTTTAACTTATTTTAAACTTCCTCCCAGTGTTTCCTCTCTGGGGGCCCCCTGCATTGGGGGCGGTGGTCGGCTGTGGCTGCCTGGGTGCCTAGGGTCAGTGCCTAGGCTGCTGGAGCTAATCTGCTGCTGCTGATGCAGATGGCTCCCATGATGGCATTTCCTGACTCATCTGTGCTCAGCCTGCTGTTTTTGTAGCTTTTAAGTGTGTGTGTGTGTGTGTGTGTGTGTATGGCTGATGGGTTGGGTTGGGTTGGGTTGGGAGGGGGTGTAGTTGCAATGATGATTTTTTTTGGGGGGGGTTTTGTGTGGGGGGTTGGGTTTTTTTTAGGGTCATTTTAAATCTGTAAAGCACTTTGAGAAACTCTGTTTGAAAAGCGCTTTATAAATAAAGTTTGATTGATTGATTGATTGATTGAAAAAACATACATAATTTTCAGATTGTTATTAAATCTGATAAGTGTGGCATGCATTTCTATTTTGTTTGCAGTTTCTTGAACTACATTTGGCTGCGATTACAGTTTGTCGGAAGATGTTTTTGCCAGTGTTGCACTTCTAGAGATTGGATTTTATGCCAATTCCTCTTTCCAAGCAGTTTAAGATTAGTCCGATTGGATGGAGAGCGTCTGCAAACATCAATTTTGAAGTCTAGTGAAGATTTATTAAGGTCTAGACTTTGACTTGCCTATACTAAAACAACGATACGCTTTCATCGAATCCATAACAATGTAGCTCTGGCTGCATGTTTTGGGTCTTTGTCCACTGGAAAAGTTAACCTCCATTTCAGTTTTACGATTCCTTCTCAGCCTCTTACAGGTTTTCTTCCATGATTGCCATGATTGAGCTCCATCCATCTTTCCATCCAGCCAGACCAGATTTCCTGTCTCTGCTTAAAGAGTAACTAAACCCCAAAATAACTTTTTTTTTTCTCATAAACTGTATAAATGGGTCTTTACCAATACAATCTTTCAGTTTTCATTTTTTGACATTTTGGTGTAAACTTGTTAAACTCTACATTTTTTTGGTCTAAAAATGTCTTCATGCTGCCACTTATTGTAATCGTTTGGTACTGCATTTGAATTTTGTGATTGGCTAAGAGTGGGACATCTTTTCCATTGTCTACGTCACAGTCATGGTCTCACAGAGACGCCCTGCATCTCTGACACACTAGCCCTGCCCTGTGGCGAGCTGAAGTGCGTATGTTCTGTGCAACGTGCACACCGCTAAGAGAAACAGAGAAACTGAATACTGTATATTGCACTATGGAGGACCACAACAGCTAGGTGGTTTAAATTGAAAAATGTGGAAGTAGTTAGAGCAAACAGACTGGATTTACAGCAGCCTTTGGCTGGAGAGCTATGGGGGGTGTTTTGAACTTTAGCCTCTGTTAGCGTTACCACTCAGAGGCTGGACCGATCCTCTCTCCCTCTCTGCTCATGCTCCAAATTTGGCCACGCCCCTCCGTACCTCCTGGCCCGGCCCACTTTGGTAGAATTTTTCTAAATGTTGCCTGGGGGCGGGATAATGCTTTTTCATGGGGTTCAGTTACACTTTAAGAAAACCATCCCCACAGCTTGATGCTTCCAATGGCATTCATCACCATGGGGATGCTACAATGCTGTTTTTTTTTTCACTTCCCACACTTTGCGTGCTGTCCATTTCTTTATGTATTTATTTGTATTATTAATATGGCACTTAAACATGACTGCAGTCAAACAAGGCGCGGTACATATAAACTCAAAACATTAAAACAACAATGAAAAAGATAAATGAATAGATAAAAAACATTAAAACACAGTTAAAAAATAAAAATAAAACACACCAACAAAGCAGAGTTTCATGTACAGTAAAATGCCTGTCCATAACAACGTTTGCTGTATGGCTTGTGTTAAGCAATAAACATGATTTATTATGGCGCTCTGCAATAAACAGATTTTTAGAGTAAATTACAAAAATTTATCAAACTGACAGATTCTCCGTCTTAAATTGTGAATCTCCTCAGCTCCACCAGAGTTAGTATGGGACACTTGGCTGCTCCTTCGATTAATCATCATCTTGGTCATGTATTGGTAGGTTTGCAGTCATGCCATACTATTTCCATTTTAAGTTGGTGGATTAAACAGTGCTATGTGAGATGCTCAGAGATTAGGATATTAATTTTACTCCAAAACCGATCTTTGACCTCTGGGGTCTTTACAGTAAAAAATGTGATTAACAAGTGTCAGGCTAATTAGATGACTTATGAAAACAACTGGTTGCGCTATAATTTTAAGGAGATCAGGTAAAAAAGGAAAATACTCAACTTCCATTTCTTACTTTATTTTTTCTCAAAGAAATTTGAATATGTATTTAAAAATTCTCTTTACAATGAGGCAACTACTTTGCATTGGCTTTTCACTGTTTTTGGTTCTAACATTAAACTACGTGTGAAAGAAGAAGGGATATGAATACTTTTGCAAAGCACTGTATGAGGGGAAGCAGCAGAAACAAGCTGGGGGTGGGGGGTGTGGGGGGCAATATGTTTATGCTGTTTTGTTTGATGCACTAATAGTCAAATGCCTTTAATAGGATAGTGTAATGTGCATAAGTGGTATTTGCTGTGCTCGGATTTCCCAACCAGAGCCATCATTAGCAATCATTTGTGCCCTCCAGTGTGCCAACAGTGGTCGGGTTATTATCATCATCTTTGTTGTTGTTGTTGTTACTACAGATGATGGAAATGACATTTCATAACAAGAACAGGTCAACAAATATGCACATTTTGATTGCATTTATGAAACGGGTGTTTCAGCAAAATGGGTGTTATCTGTGAGGATAACAGATTTTGGTTGTCATGTATGGAAATTCTCCAGACCCAATCATAATTTGGATGAGTTTGCTAATGGTGGTGACAGTAAATCCGGTGAAGGGAATTGGTGGGAAAGGAAAAAAGGGAAACAAAAGGAAAGTGGAAAGAAATGGAAAGAGAGCAGCACTGCCCCTGCCTCATTACAGCCCTGCTCAGAGGGAAGTCTCTTACCAGACTTGGACCAAGACTCACTTGAGCGTGAGGCGAGGATCTCCATATGGGGCATAGGGAGAAATGTTTAGTACAAACTCCTTGGGCGGATAGGAGCTCCACCTCTGCTGCACTGTGCTGCTGTCATTGTTATTCCAAAAGTCTCTGTCTAGATCACTGTGGCCAAAGAGAGAGACAGGTCAGAGCAACACAACTACGGACAGACCTGGCACCAACCGAGCATTCACATCAAAGGTCGTCCCGGTGGCTTGGCTGGAGGACGAAGGTTGTTCTCGCACCGACGGAAACACAGCAGGTCCAGATTTAAAGTCTGTTTCTCTACCTGAAGCAGACAAGTCATCGCAGAGGTTGCATTCAAAGAAAACAACATAGGGGTTATTCAGGCTAGTCAGCCGCACAGACACAATTGCAAGAAACGACTCAAACTAACAAAGACACATCATAATAATGAAAAAAATTTAAGCAGAAGGGAAGTCTGCACCCCATCCTCGGTGTTAAGAGAAGTGAGAAAGAAAGCATGAGCACAAGGAACACAAGGCGGAGGAATTACACATATAGACAGTCAGAGAGTGCAGTGAGCAGAATCACTAATATCATACAAGTCACACAGCAGTGGTCAGAGCTGTAACACAGGGACAGAGCAGAAAGGAGAAAGGAGTTGGAAGCTGAAATGACCAACAGAGCACACCAATGCTGCTGGAGCCAATCAGAAAAAAGCACAAAACTTAAGAGATCCAGCAAACCAAGTCAGGATGTATTCACAAGCTGAAGCCCATTTCAGTGCTTAAAAACCAACCATACAGAAAGAAATAAAACACACAAAACCAGGCTATAGAAGAGAATAAGCAGGTTATTAGGTGGGAATACAGCAACACCTACAGTAAGGTGAATCTGACCTATCGGCTTCATTTACCAAGGCAGTAAAATGCCTTTAGCTAAGAATGATTCCTGTAAGAAATGTGAGATTAATATCAACCCAAAACAATCAGACTCAAGCATTTTAGAAAAATAACTCAAGTCATCGCCTTATGCCTTGAACCTTCGGCATAGTTAGCAGTCAAAGGATTACATCAACAACAAAAAACTTCAACTGTGAAATAATGCAGATTAAATATTCACTGTGCTTTTATTACACTGCTCTCCAAAAAAAAAAAAAAACACACGATCCTTGTGGGAATTGGGAAACATGCTGGTTCTCTGAGTTGTTTGCGTGGCTGTTCATTGGGGTGACTCAAAGCCAAACCAAATCCAGCTCATTATCAACAGACTGTTCCACCCCAACCAGTTACCAGACACTTACTTGATGGCTTTCTTCTCCCCTCGCCCACGTGCTGAGTCTGGAGTGTCGGCTGTTTCCACTCCCGGCTTGTTCCTCTTTCCCTGGAGCCAAACGGAAAAGGGAATGGATGACGAAGAAAACAAAGACAGAAAAAAAGGTTAACCTGGATTTCTCCTTTGAAGCTGTGTTTTTGCTGTGCTAATTTCAAGTGCAAATGCCTCTCCCTTTATCTCAAAACACTGTGCCATCACTCCTCATGATACTCTGATTACACTAATCAAAGTCAAATCAAATCTGCTGTGAACAGTCATTTCTAAGTATGATTATCATTCACACCACCCTTAAATTTACATGGCAATTGGCTCTTTGAGGTAATCCGCCGGGTCCTGGAGACTGGCATTCCTGAAAGTCCCTCACAAGCCTGATTTCAAACAGCTGGAGCGTGACATGCTGTAGCCATGGAAATAATGGCAATTTAAAGGGCTCAAAAAGTAGGTTGTGGTGTGTGCTTTCTACTGGAAAAGCTCATTACTGTTAAAGGTGCCTCGCAGGTGTCCTGCTGCAGGTAATCTCTGCTGACAATTTTATGCGAGTGTAACAGGCTGGGAATCAGTCCAAAGCTGCCCCTCTACACACACACAAAAAAACGTGAATGCAACACTGAAAGTGAGGCTCCGATACCAACAAAGAGGAGGGGATGTTTCTCCATCGCTGGAAAACATTGGAAGAAAACATTCTTGCACACCTTAAACCTCAAAGCTCAGCTTGGTTACGTTAAATTCTTATGTTGGCTAAAGAGGCGAGCTGGTCTGCGGGAAGTTAACCAAGCTAACTAAAGCAGCATATACTGTGCATGGTCTCAGGGTCATATAACTATTGTGAAAAAAACGTCAGTGTTTCCCTTCCATGGGAGTTAATTCCAGTGCCATGCCTACAAAATTCTAACCCTCATACCTGTAGGCTACGTATTTAGCGATGCAAATACGCAGTTTGACATCTTTTTACGCTGGTACGACTCGCCCCTCTAAACTGCAAAAAAAAATAGCTGCGGACATGTGAGTTCTGTGCTAAATGTATGTCTGACAACACGATGCAGCAGTGTGGTGAAGCAGTTTCATCCTATCACTGTAGAAAAGCGGAAAATAATGAGTCTTCCACACGTAACATCCACGCCTCCCTCATCCTCCATACTTCCTCCTGCCGCTTAAAAAAATGTAAACTGCGTTTGTGTCTCGCGGACATGTCAGCTTTTGGTAAATGTTAACCATAATGCCTAACATTACCTTTTCTGTGGAAACATTCGAGCCGAAGTCTAAGAGAAAAAAGAGAAAAATAAATATATTTTTCTTTGCAAATCTATCAGGGTCCAAGTCCCTCAGAAGTTTTTCAATAAATATCAAAAAACAGTGGCCATGCTTGCGATCCTCTTAAGTTTCTCATCAAGCATTTTGCACAGTGTGTAATTATGATTTGGACATAAACCAAAAGGGAGTTGCTGGTGATGTATGAATTATGAGCTTTAAGCCTATTTAATTATTACATTCTTAAAAACAAAAACAAAAACTACTGCAATTTACAAAATGTCTTATTACCCTTTTAATTAAATGTACATAAAAATATTATTTATTTTAAATGAATAATTATGAAATAATAAAATACAGCTGACTTGTGGGCATAATAAGCTTGTATACGCACACATATAATCAAAGCAAATTAAACTTTTCAGTTTTATTGTTCAATACTAAAATGTCTAATGCAGATATTTTAGGGTCAGGTCAAATTGTGTAATTGTGACTAATAAGATAAGGTATGACCTGAGTTGAGTTTCCCTATATTTACGCGGTTGTATGATTCTATGGTTGCACCTGTGTTGCTTTATGTTGCTGAGGAATGGGGATTCATGGAGGGTCCTGAGTGTAACTCCGTTCAGCATAGAGCTTTACGTTGTTTTCTCGGTGTTCACAGGTTCACCCCTAAGGTAGCTGTAGAGGGTGACATGGGTTGGGAGCCTTGTGTGGTGAGGCAAAGGATTGAAGCGATAAGATTGTGGAACCGCCTGGTGGGCCTACCTGACTATAGACTTACCAGGAAAATCTTTAACTGGGATACAGCCAACGGCCAACCCTGGACTAAGGATGTTCATGAGATATCATATAAAGTAAATTTATAAACATTGTTTCAGAATAATTTACAATTTAAAATACACATTATCAAAGAAATATTATTTAACATTTATTAAAAGCAATGGGAGTTTGAAATGTTAAACAAACCTAAACTTAGAACCTACGTGCAGTTCAAAGACTGCTTTTCCACAGAGCCCTATGTGATTTGTAATTTAAAAAGGAGACAGAGATCCCTGTGTGCACAGCTCAGAGCAGGAGTGCTGCCCTTGGAGGTGGAGGTGGGTCGGTATAAAGGGGTTCCTGAGGAAGATCGGCTTTGTGCTGTCTGTGATTTAAGTTTGGTTGAGGATGAATATCATTTTATGTTTCATTGTCCTTTGTATAATGATTTGAGAAATGTTCTTTTTGAAAAGGTTCAATGTAAGAATCCTGGTTTATTTTGGTCGTCTGAAGGGGAAATGTTGGGCTGGTTGTTTTGTAAGGACTGGTTTAGTGTGGCGACATTTATGGAGAAAGCTTGGACTTTACGGCAAAGTACACTCTATCCCAAGATGTGATGATATTGTTTATAAGGGTATATGGTCATCTTCTCATCTGTAATGTCAGTGTCTTATAAGTCCATGTTGGCTGGGCACAAACTCTGTGCATGACACTCTAATAAAGAATATGAATGAATGAATGAATGTAAAAAATGTATATCCTTTAACAAGTCAAAATAAGAACCATGAGCAAGTGTGTGTGTTTGTTTTGCAGACTGTCATAACCATGTGGAGGGCAAAATAATAAACAAAGATTGTGGCCAGTAATCTAGAAAATATCTTTATTTTCTTTGTTTAAAGTATTGTAATCCAAAATATAAGTATGATACAGTCTTGAGTGTGAAAAAGAAAGGGAGCAGCTGAATTATTTTTTTTTTATGGATTTACACGTTTCAAAGGCATTGAGGTTAGGTAAGCAGTGTTCACAATTCCATCTATGAATAAGTAATTGGCCGTAGCAGTACCAATATTTATTGGTGTATCTTTATTTATTTGAATTGAAGTTTTCATTAAGATAGAAGTACACACCCCCACCACCCCACAGCCTCGATTGAATTGCACCATGGCTGGAAACATTTTTAGGGAAAACACTGAACTTGCTAAAGCCCTAACCTCAGTCTTTTTTTATTATTATTATTTTCTTTCCAGGCAGGGGCATTTGGATTTTTTTTTCCTAGTCTCAAGCTTATCCAAAATCTACAATCAAAACCTGGAATTATGTGGCTTTTGGTCCTTTTACTATGTCAGAGTTTACCAAAGCTCTGCTGAGAAAAAATGATAACGGCCACGTTAGCAGAAAGGATGATATCTAACATATACATACACTAAGCAGCTCATGTCTTGTGTATTCAGTTCTTATCTAAATTAAAGGTCAACAACTGAATAAATAACGACAGAGTAACAATTTAAAAAACTGCTTCATAACAGAGGACGGCAGTGAATGCAACACTGAATTTTAATAATACTACTTATAAACACAAAAATGGGGGTGTTTAACCCAAAAGAACAGAAAATGTGTCAGAAAGATCTCAGAGAACATATAAGTTGCAAGGGAAAGAGATTCACTCTGCCAAAAAAAAGGAAGCTGCAAAACATTCTTCTGCATCCCTGCATACTGTCTGCTTTTCTGTGCAGCAAGGACAAACTATCAAACAAAACGTATGAATCATTCATTGCAATGGTAAAAACTTGAGAAACATAGGAGGTACCAGGAGATGAGCGGAAGTCCAACTTAAAGAAAGAGGAGCAAAAGCTTAAAATGGAAATGAAATTGAAAAACAAAAAAAAGAGGCCACACCCAAAGGAGTGAAAAGCAATGATGGTGGAGAGCAGCTTGTGAAACAATGAGATGGAAGGTAGTAAGATAGGGAGACAGGTGCAAATGAGAACTGAGTGAAACAGTGAGTGACAGACAATCCCAAGTGGACTGGTTTTAAAATGTGGAACAAGTCATCCATTCTGGTGTGATACACATCTTTCAGAGAAGACATAGCTTGAAAAAAATAAAGAAAAGTCCTACACAGCATCCTTCAGGCTCATTCACAAGAATGGATGATTAAAACTCTTCTTCTCCACAAAGAAAAGAATAAAGGCAGCAGAAATCCATGAACTCTGATATGACAATGCTCAGCAGTTATTATGAAATAAGAAGGAAAACAATGGAGAAAATCGAGTCAAACCCCCAAATCTGCGTTATAGAAAACCAATAGCAGACAGTAAAAAACCCCAGCTGGCCTTTTTATTTTCAGGTTTAAGGATTCATTGGAGCTTTGAATCAGCAAAACTTTCCTTATAAAAACAATGAATTAAACAATGAAATAATCCAAACCACTGCAAGTCCCCATAACAGTTTCCAACAATCAAACATATCATGACTTTTATGTTGCTGGGGCTATAGCAGCTAATTAGTAAGGCTTAGATTAATTCAATCACCGTCAACAACTAACAAAAAACTCCCTGAATGAGGAATTAGTTTCAAACAATTAAAATAATCATTTTTACTTTTAAAAAAAACAACAAAAAAACATTTGTTTGTGATTATATATGAGAAAATATTTAATTGGATTCTGATTTTTCTTAATTAAACAGTACAACAATTTTTACATAATGTGTTAAAATTATAAGTTTATTGTGTTTGTCTGGACAAGCACTAATCTTAGTTCTGCCATTAATTCTAGGGGATTCTATTGAAATCGAGGAATAAAGAATTCTAGCGATTCCAACTAAGGATCCTTAGTTTCTATTTATCATGACGGGAACAGATGAGGAAGTTGGTTGTGGTTGTATTAAAGAAGGGGTGGCATATAAAATCCACTGTTTAAAGCTTATCATCACATTCGTATGTCATTCCCTCCTTAAAAAAAATGCCTAAAGTGTTTCTTAGATTACTTTATGTATGTTTGAGTAAACTTTTAAAACTCTCGCGGCCGCCATGTTGAGCTCTGAACGCCTGAGTCCTCCCAGCAACGCCCTCACCTCCCAGTAACGCCCCTACATTTTGATTACCGTCTCTCCAAAGCCCTTCCTCCCACGCTTCCCGAGCACAAAAACAGAACATCGTCAAAAGCAATCAGCTATCACTTATGAAATCAGTATAAACCTAGTTATTTTTCCTAATTGCACAAAGCTTTCTTGTCACGGCATCAGCACAACATGGAGGAAATACTGATAAACACTGTGGCTAGTCACACTAAGCTACATTAGACCAGCTGTTTTCTATACAGACACACCAGTAAAAAAAAATTATAAAGAGATTAAACAATTTAGACAGGAAAGCTCTTAAGAGGTTTGCTGGTGGCTCTAAAAAGAGGCGTTGTGGCCGCAAAAGGCCCCGCTCTCTCCGCCAAAAAGTGAGCCACAAACAGCTTCCTGAACTGGACAGCCTCTATAAGGAGGAGTAAACACGACCCAGGCCTGGTAATAGCTCCACCACAGCACGTCCCACGCCGCTCACATATACATTTTTACTAACCGCAGACAGATGGACTCAGCATTGTGGTTGGTGACTCGGCGGGCGAAGCTTGGACCGACGCGGGAAACAGGCTCCTTAAGCTTGGCTTCCACACAAAGGGAGGTTGCAGTTGTTTACGGATTCCCCGATGTAGCAGTCCCAGCTCCGCCTGAGGCCAGGCAGAACACGTAATGCAATCAGCTCGGATAGTAGAGTCCACCTGCAGCCGTGCTCCACATGCTGTACTCGTTGGAGCTGTTACTCCGAGAATGTTGTGTCGACGTTGAAGACAGCGTGTGGAAGGGGGAATGTCCGATGCTCTTAAAGGGACATGAAGCTAATTTCACAGCATTCAGTTAGGACATTTTATGAGTGCCATATTTCAAATAGGTAGTATATATCATTTATTGAACATACAGATCGATTTAGGGTAACATGGCTAATCTCCTTTAAAGAATAGTACTTTTGAAAATTATGGTTGTAGCTTTAGCCCACTTTCAAAGTACAAGTAATGTTTTTTTCATTGTTAATAAAATGAGAACTGTTCCTTATTGCATATGTGTATTCTAAATATTTGTATGATGTGAACAAAACAAGCATTAGCCTCCTTTTGAACAGGGCATACATTGATGTAGAGACAAAGTCCCTTTCACAGATTAGTTTTTAAGATTGATATACCCTAATCCTATGCTGGTGTCATGTACAAAGTTACAAAGTAAGATTGATCCATTACTGGGAACCAGTGCAGACACTGAGGTGAGTTGGTAGTATGTCTCAATTTGGCAAACTACTTTTTATCAGTGACACAATTAGTACTCCATTGACTCCATGATTCTGGCCTTGACCTATGTAATTTACAGTCATTGGCCATTTTTTTCTGGTAAACCTGGTCAACTCTTTAATAGGGATGGGTACCGATATCCGGTGCCATCACCGGTTCCGACATGAACGATAGTAACCAGACCGAAAAGCAGCGCACATTTCGGTGCTTTATTTCGGTCCGTCCCCCCCCCGAGATGTTAAGCACTGTGGATCCTGCATGCCATCAGTCCAGAGTGATTTGGTAAGCATGGTTATCTTTGTGCAAAAAAACTGCTAAAAGTTAGGGCTGTGGAAATGAATGAACCAACGGGGGTGGATTAATTCCTAGAATTAACAGTTTTTTTGGGAGTTTGTTTTACGCACTGAATGCATACACAGAAGAGCGCCCTGTTTATAATTCAGCCCGCACCACATCAGCTCTCCTTCCTCACCAGCCAAACTACGATTTTTGCACAGCAGCATTTGTTTGTGGTCCTAAATGACATGTGCGTATATTATTAATGGCTTATTGGCTTTGTGGTGATGAGATAAATTCATAAGTTGTCTGTGGGAATTATCCGTCAGTTTCAGATATCAGCTCTGGTATGTACGTTTCAGTGTTTGCTATGTGTGCAGTGCAGTCAGAGTTTGGGGTGTGTGGTCCTTAAAGTTGAAATGTTTCATATTTATGTATATTTATGAATTCTGTCTAACTGTATAGCTTCAGTACATTTCATAGTAGGATACCGCTGCGTTAAAAATACAAAATTATTCAGTTGAGGTGATGTTTTCGGACTTAAATTAGTGCTAAATGCTAGCGGAAGTAGCCTAGCTCTGTTCATCTTCACAATGAATGTTTATTTCCTGCTGTGGTGAACTGGAGAATCTGCTGTTTACTTTTGAAAAATGATCAATGGTGACATTTGATTACTAAGTCTATATTACATTTTATTTATGTGATATTTATCACAGACTACTGATATACCACTGTTAATTGTATTCATATATTTGGCTTAGTTCTGCCTCTATTTGTTATTGGAGTTCAAAACAAAAATGTAATTGATTTCTCCTATATTTAATTTTTTTTAAAGAGCAACTGCATCTTTATTTGTATTTTTATTTACACACATTAGGAATGGGGATTAATTTATTGATACCCTGTGAATAATTAGGTCAGAATTTTTATTGTTTGACAGCCCTACGAAAGATAACTAAGTAAGAGGGTTTTTGGATGAAGTATGTATGTTTTCCATTCTTAAAGCACCGGTTCAAGCACCGTTTAAGAACCGGCACCGTTTCAAAAGTACCGGTTTAGCAACGGTATCGGATAAAACCTAAACGATACCCATCCCTACTCTTTAATGCCAAAAGCAAATAAACCAATCATATAGCATCAGCCTGATGCATTAAGGCATCTAGACACAAGGAAGATGACTTGCTGAAGTTCAAACCGAGCATCAGAATGAATTACAAGGATTTATGGAGTTTGAACTTGATGCATTGATACCAAACATGCTGAGTTTTCTACTGGTATTTTCATCCACAATTGTCTTTCCGGTTTGCAGAGAAGGGTCAAAAAGTAACAAATGTATCCAGTCACGAGGAGTTGTGAGTATGAAAATTTCTTGATTATCTCCATAGTCGGAGGAGAATGAGCAGACTCTAAATGATGAACAACAGTAGTTCAAGCAGAAGTAACTACTGAATACAACCAATGTGTGCAGAAAACCACCTTTGAAAACACTATTCCATGCAGCAGATAAGCAAAAGCAGTCCACAAAAAAATCTAAATGGTTTAAACGGAACAGCATACCAGATTATTGCTGATGACCATGTCCATTCCCCAATAACCACAGGAAAGGACACTATACTTATCATATGATGGTTACCTTTACCAAGATAATGCACCATGTCAAAAACCTTCAACCATCTCAAGCTTGTTTCTTGAACAAGACAATGAATGCACAATACTCTGAGGACCACAACAGTCAACAGATCTCAATCCAGCATATCCCCTTTAGGATGTTGTGTAACAAAAGACTTGTATCGAAATGCACAGCTGACAAATTTGCAACAACTGTCTGATGTTCTTGTTAATATTGAATGAAATTTCTGAGGAATGTGATTTTTTTCCCCCTCTTTTTTTGAAGGAAAACCAATTTAATAATGGCTTACGGGAAGGCGTAATGGAGCATTTTGCACAGGTCCAATAACCCCACACAACGCACATTTTGGCAGCTCTGCTGTCCTGTCTACAGAAGGCTTTTCTGTCTCAAGGCTAGCAATTAAAATAAATTGGTACACAGACATTATTTTCTACTTGTGCTTGAAAATATTAGCAAAGCTGACATAACTGATATATTAGTGTTTTCATCAATCTGAGACAACAACTGTGTTTGGGTGGTGCTGAAGCTTTTTTTTTATTTTGTTTTCACAAGCTAAAATCACAGTATGTTTTAGAAGAACCTTTACAACAAATTTTACATATTTTACGGAGGTGTCCTTACTTAATAAAAGAGACAGAAAGCCAGCAACGTTTTGTTTGGAGGAAGTAAGAAGTTTAGTTTCTGCTGCAGAGCTGCAGATGTGTAAGAGAAGATGTAGTCTTGGACTGCCTGCGGTGATGCTGAGAGTTTTCTGAAAGAGTCCCAACATTAGAGGAGGCAGAGTTAAAAGCTCTCTATCTGTCACGCCTGGCAGTGCACTCGCCTCCCAACACCCAGCTGTGTTTGTTTGCCATGAATTAACAGGCAACAAGAGTAGACACGCTCACTCAATATCACCAGCATCCCACCACAATTAACAAAGACCTAATTATTAAATAGTTTTCTGCTGTAAAATCTAATGATTTCTATGCATTTTGCTGCAGTATTTTACACTTCATATTGTATAAAAACCTCCAAGAACCTTATCAAATCTACAAGACAATCTTTCTTTAAAGGTCTTTGGTAAGTGATAATTTCATTGATTTACTACAATTTTTTTCTTTCAAACAAGCAATTACAGCAGGCTGAACTGAAAGAGAAACCCTAATTGATTGCTGTGAATGTGGTCCGGTTCAATCTTAACCCCACTCACAACTATGTCACAGATAAAACAGCCACAAGGTACACAGGAGCAGGTGGGGGGTTTCTGAATGCCAAGCGGCCACTGCTGCTCAAACAGATGTTCGAGGTGCGCCGCTTCTGATATCTGAAAATCTCTCACACTACCGTGAGCAGAGGCCCCTGCTGACACCTATCAGCCCCACCACACAGGAGCCCAATAATCACATTACATGAGATTATCGTATTAGTATTTGTTGTTTTCTTGCTGTTGTCTCCACTTTGATTGAATCACAAAGGAAAGAACACTAACTATGTGCCTGTTCAAACTGAATCATACCACTGAATCTTTAAGCAGCATAAAGTAATTTATTTTTGTGTTGCACTTCAAAGGGAAGGGTTTTTTTTAAAGCAGGAATGAGGCTTAGGGATGACTTCATGTGAGGGCAGTTGAAACAAAACTCATCGCACCAGTTTGCCAAAGCTAAAATACCAAAGGCAACACTTGCCCAAAAACATCTTGTCTATTAACCTATGAATCATACCAGAAACTGGCATGGGCCCACTTGCAAATGACACGTGAGGCTTCAGGCAAGCCTCTTGTTCTTATCAAAGCTGATGCTGTGTAAGACTTCACTCGGAAATGTTCAAAACAAATGCCTGGGACCCGAGCTAAGAAAACATTCAGGGTGCTAAACCTTATGGCAAACAGGTTATAGCTGCATTTTTTATGATAAAGGATTTCAGCTTAAGGCAACCATGTTTATCTAAATTACACTATATCCACTCTGTTATGGACCCAGAGAACATTAAGCTACCAAGAACAACAAAACATAAAGATTTAAAAAGTGCTGAAGAGGAAAACCATTTTTCTAAAACAATCTCTAAGATTTTTCTGTTTTATGCAGTGTTTAATGTTCCGATACCCTGCACATTTTGTCCTGTTACAATCACAAACAACAGAGAAAGTACTGAACAGTTAGTTATTTTTTATCAAAATAAAACTTAGCATAGTAGTAAAACAGAAAAAATTATATATCTATGGATTTCAAAATGCCTAACAAATACAGATCTGAGAAGTGTGAGGTAATTAAGCTCTGGTGCAACTAACTCCCTTCAGAAGTCACCTTATTAGTAAGAGTATCCTATCTGTGTATATTTTAATCCCAGTATAAAAGCAGTTGTGCTGTAGGAGCCTCAGAGGTTATTAAAGAACAACCATTGTCCACTCCAACCTACTCATGCACGATTGTAGGTAGTGTCAGGTCAATACCTTCATTGTTGCAAAGTAGCAGCACTAACCACTCAGAGCATTTACATTACCGTATTCCCACTGAAATCAGACTTTGGAAATGCATCTTAGACCTCAATGCAGCATTTGACACTGATCATAAACTGGAAATATTAGAGAGCTGGTTCAACATTTCTAGGATTAAAGGACTAATGTAACAACAGGACCTAAAAAACTCATCCATGCAGTTATTTTCACTCGACTGGATTAATGCAACAGTGTCCTCACAGGTCTACCTAAAAAGTCCATCAGACAGCTGCAGCTGATCCAGAACGCTGTTGCTCATGTCCTCACTAGAACCAGGAAAGTAGAGCACATCCCCCAGGTCTAAAGTCCTTACACTGGCTTCCTGTAGCTCACAGAATAGACTTCTTCTTTTTCTTTCTTTTTTATTTTATTTTTTTAAAGTGTCCTGTCTGGAAGACTGGCACTCAGAATTGCTGTCTAAGTACCAAAGATATGCCCAAAAGATTTACCTTCTCAAGCAGAGGATTAGAGCTTTAACTATAGTGCTCCAGTTGATATATATGTGTGAAAAATCTTATTCCCCATATGAGTGTTTGACAGCTGGTGTGAGGAGCTGTCAATATGTCCTACAGGAATTGACGCATACATGAAGGAGGTCAGGGATAAAGACCCCCAGAGGGACCCAGAGCCTAGGGGCCCAAGGTGGACTAGTGTAGGGACAACCGCATTGGAGAACATCCAGCAACTACAGTGCAAGAACTGGAGACCCCAATGACGAGGGGCGCCCCGCACCCCAGCAGGACTTGGACCAGGGATCAGCCAACAGGGGCCAATGGACGACACACGTCGCTGCCAAGCCCCCACATCGTTGATCAAATGGGTTAAGTGGTAGGAGTATTATGCTACAGAAATACTTTTATTTAATAAGGTCAGAAAAGCCGGTTAGAGGTAATAGATGCATGAATAAATACATGAAACACCTATTAGACTACTAAATACTTGAAAATAGGATAGAATGCCCATCTATTATGGTGCATTCACACCACACACTTTGGCAATGTGAAACAACGCTCACAATGCATCTAGTTTGAGGTATATATATTTTAAAGCTGCAGCTTGTAAAACACGTGGGCAGGCCTTTCTCTGGCAGATGTTTTAAACACTAGCGGATTGTGATTGGCTAGACATGTCGACGTTGGGTGATGTCACTACATTGAGACTCCCTGATTAGTTGGCACACTGCATTAAGTGCGTCAAGTGCTTCAAAAGTTCAGCTGAACTTCTGCATTGCTTGCGTTTGCCGCTTGAAACACAGGAAAAGCTTGAAAAATTGATGCAGCCAATGCACACAAAGAACCGCAGAGACTCTGGCGACCCTTTTTGATAGACTCAACCACAGAGTTTATATGTTATCTTGCCGTACTTGATGGTGACATTTAGGGCAGTGTGAATGAGAGACTTTTCTAGTAATAGTCAAGACATAAATGCAATTAGGAATCTGTGGCTAGACTTAAAATTCATTATTACAGACGGTTTCTATCTAATCTGACTGTGTTCGAAATACTTTACAAAGAAGAATAGCCAAAAACCTTTTTGAGACAAACTCTGACAGAACTGCAACTTGGAGGCTTAATACAAAATTTGGCCATGTTTTTTATATTCGTATTTGTAAAAACAGTTTGAGTTAGGGCTTGGCAATATGAGCTAAAAGTAATAACACAGTATATTGGGCATTTAACATCCATAACATTAAGTAGAAGAAAACAATGACCACATCACAACCGTCCACCCCCACCATAAAAAGTCACTTTATTTGTTGCTATTGGCATTTTTCTGAAAAATTGTCGCTAGATGATTCTAAATTCTTCTTTTTTTTCCTCTTTTGTCACATGACTGTGCGTAGTTACGTGAGTCAATATCCATATCCACATCCATATAAAATACATTGAGGTTGTAACTCCACAAAAGGCGAAAAGTGTAAAGATATATGAATATGTTTGCAAGGCCTTGTATGATAAAAACCACCAAAACATTGTCACAATGATTGTACATTATACTTCCCTATAAACCTTTTTTTAGTAGGAGCTGTTTGTGCTTTCTCAAACTACAGCATCGCATTAATAACAGGTTTCCCATCAGAGAAATTAGCATGATTAATCTCAGTCACACTTAATTATTTTGTACATTAAACAGCTGTGTTTAATGTGGTTTCACACCAGTGGGCTGCTGACATTTTTTTCCCCCAAAGTAAGTGGTCCGAAGAGTACAAACGCTTTAAATGACATCTTTATTCTTCCCACATAGTCTGCTACACACACAAACACAAACTGGAAAGTCACTATACTCTCATTGATGTAAAGAAAAGGTTCCTTTAAATTTCGTCTCCTGAGAGAGAGAAGAAAACCTTTCTACGTGGTCAATGACAGACATCACAATGTCGCGAGGCCTAAAAATTGTCACTTAATCTCAACCTGCGGCTGCAGCGGGACTGTTTCACCGTACCATCAGAGGATAAAAATAAGATTCATCTGCAGCGGTGCTCAGAGGAGGACCTTAGAGACTTCCCAGGACACTGGCAGCAGAACTATCTCTATTCACCACAGGAAGCTCGGAGAAATTCACTGCTCCATTTATTTTAAGGTGGAATATCAAATATAATGTGATGTTGAAACAACACAGAGCTTGTCCTGAACCTCTGTCCTATTTTAGCAAGGATCATTTACCCCCTATATGTTGTAATGACATCAGCAGGTAATTCAGGCACAGCTACCTTGTTGGTGATTGTAGCACTGCAAATGGCCATACAAAAACAGGTCTAGTGTGTGTAGAACTTGCTGTACTGTCAAATTCTGTTATTTGAAATACTTGGCAGAGCAAAATTGAGCTGAAAAAGAGATTGAGGCAACATTAAACTTGAAGAAAGTTTTATCTGGTTGTACCAGGGTGAATAAGAAATAAATTAACTTTACAGGCATAAAAATGTGAAAAGAATAATTTAAGATGAAGTGGTATTCAGGCTTATTCAGGTCGGTGTGTGTTGAATAGTGGCTCCTGTTTAATCAATTACATTTCATACCACATAATTCCAATGACATGCACTCTGTCAAAGGTCAGTCTGCTTTGGCTGTGCTGTGTTCCTCCTCAGAGAGAAAATTTCACACACACACACACACACACATACACACACATACACACACTATGTTTGCACTGTTTTACTCATACAGGTAAAAACATTTTTTTTGTTTTAAAGTTTTCAGCTAGTATCAATTATAGAAGTGCACCAATGAGGCCTTTTTTTGGGTTGTGCCAATTCTGATGTCAATCCATTAAGAGTTTTGTTCTCCATACCACATCAGAATATAAATAATGTGCTGCCGGTTCTTATATGGAGCAAGTTCTGGTTCAAAGCCTTTTAGATTAGATGCCAGAGGTACAGGGACAGACAGTGGCCTTATCCGTCGATACAAAGACCAGTTTTTCTTACTATCAGTCGAATGCAATGGAGAAGGCACATCTTTGATAGGTCAGCCCAACATAAGCCCCAGATCATTTCACAAGAATGGTGCTCTGTAGTGTAATTAGTAGTCAATGTAGATTTTGGGCTTTAGATGCTTTATATTGAGAGGTCAGATTATCTAATAAGAAACAAGAGAGACACGGCTATACAGCAGTTAGTAGGCAAAGAGTTAAAAAAATGAAATGAAATAATAAGTCTGTTCCTATACATGCATAAAGGCATGATGCTACTAAACTCAAAACAGGTCAAAGTACATATTGTTGGTTCATGCATTTACAGACTTAGGTGTATTATTAATGAATAAAACTTACTTAAAATTCCACTGTATTAATTTCACAAGATTCCATTCTTCTTCCATTGATTTTGATTAGGCCCCCAATTAAACTAAAGTATAGTTAGGTAATCCCACACCAATAGATTATTCTGCGCTTTATTTAGTCCCTATGTACCCCAAAGCACTTCACACGACATACATTCAGTCATTCACCCATTCACACACTGGTGATGGCAAGCTGTACATTGTAGCCACAGCTGCCCTGGGGCGCAATGACAGAGGGGAGGTTGTCGGACACTGGCGTCACCGGGCCCTATGACCACTACCAGTAGGCAACGGGTGAAGTGTAATGCCCGAGGACACCAAGGCAGTCGAATCCTCCGATTACAAGACTATCTCCTGAGCTATGGTTGCCCATAAGTAAAGCAGAGCCAAAAGAACAAAATCAACAACACTGCTTAATGTTAAAATATTACATTTCTCAAATAATTTTATGATAATGTAAAGAAACAGGGATACATCAACCCCAAACCTCTGAAAATCACTGTCAGGGTTTCACATTATATTATATTTTATATATGATATATGTACATATTGATGTATGATATTATATATAATATATTGTGGCGGACCACCAGGGGGCTCCACTCACACCCAGACAACGGGATGTTTATATATAAAAAAATGTTCTGTTTTTATTTGAAAATGTTCAAGAGGTTTGTGGCGCGAATGTTGCAACTGCTCTGAGATACTGTTGTCCTGATGCTCGGTGGGATTGGAATAAACGAGCTGATCGGATCTAGTTGTGTCGTCCTTCTCATTCCTCCACATTGGTGACCCCGTGTTTTGAACATGTCTGAAGGTGAAGCCAGCTCCTCTCAGGCGATGCCTACCGCGGTGGAACATCCACCTGCATCCCCGGCTTCTTTTTCGGTGGCTGTGAAGATCCCTGACTTTTGGCTGCATGATCCACCTTCGTGGTTTTTCCACATAGAGGCACAGTTTGCTCTTCGTGGCATTTCATCAGACGACACAAAATACCACTATGTGGTTGCGGCGCTGGACTCGCCATCAACCCGCCGTGCGATGCCCCTTCTACGGAACCCCCCAGCTCAAGGAAAGTACACCGCCCTCAAGGAGCTGCTGCTTCGCCGTTACTCCCTTTCCCCCGCCGAACGGGCCGAGAAACTCCTCTCCCTCCCTGGACTGGGTGATGGCTCAGCCCTGGAGCTCATGGAGAGCATGTTGTCCCTGCTGGGTGCTGATGACGGCGGGTTCCTTTTCATCCACCTGTTCCTCCGACAGCTTCCAACACAAGTCCGAGCGGTCCTGGCGAACTCCCCGCTTCTGCTGGATGGGGACTACCGCTCCTTAGCCGAAGAAGCAGACCGCGTCCTTCTGGCTACAAAGAGCTTTACGGTCCAAACAGTGGCTCCCGCATCTCCAGCAGCGTCTGCCGAGTCTCCGCCACCGTCCCCAGAAGCTGACGGGTCATCGGTGGTAGCGAGGATCGCTGCAGCGAGACGCCACGGATCAGACTTCTGCTTCTACCACCAGCGGTTCGGCGCCAGAGCCCGACGCTGCATTCCGCCCTGCAACTTCAAGCCGCAGGGAAACGGTGCCGCCAGCGCTCGGTAGCAGCCGCGAGTGTTGGCGACAGGGAAAGGCTGCTGTTCGTCGAGGACTCACGGTCTGGGAGACGCTTTCTGGTCGATTCCGGTTCTCAGAAGAGCCTGGTTCCCCCGGCTGGCTCTGATCGGCTGGCTGAAGGCTGCGGACCGTCGCTGACCGCCGCTAACGGCTCTCCCATCAGGACTTTTGGCGAAAGGTCGGTCACTGTCTGTTTTCACGGTAGAGACTTCCAATGGAACTTTGTCGTAGCTGCCAGCTCAGTTCCCATCATAGGGGCTGATTTCCTCTGTGCGCATGGACTCCTGGTTGATGTCGCTAACAGACGGTTAATTGACGCGGTGTCATTTTCCTCTCTGCCTTGTCTGACGCGGGCAACTGTACAGTCAATCCGTGCTAATGTTTTAGCCTCTGAGAACGATTTTCAGTTGTTGTTAGCAGAATTCCCTTCACTGACTGTTCCCAACTTTTCCACCGCTGACACTAAGCACGGGGTAGAGCATTATATCCCCACCTCCGGGCCCCCAGTGTTCGCGCGGGCGCGCCGCCTCGATCCAGCTAAACTGGCTATCGCTCGGGAGGAGTTTGCCAACATGGAGCGTTTAGGCATTGTTCGGCGCTCTAACAGTCCGTGGGCTTCGCCGTTACACATGGTGCCTAAGTCAGACGGACAGTGGCGGCCCTGCGGGGATTTCCGCCGCCTTAATAATGTCACAGTGAACGATCGTTATCCGATCCCTCACATCCAGGACTTCTCTGTCAATCTGGCCGGCACCGCCATCTTTTCTAAAGTCGACCTGGTGCGCGGTTATCACCAGGTTCCGGTTCGTGTGGAGGACATCCCTAAAACTGCCGTAATTACTCCATTTGGCCTTTTTGAGTTTTTACGGATGCCTTTCGGCCTTAAAGGCGCCGCTCAAACATTTCAGCGGTTGATGGATTCGGTCTTGCGTGGCTTATCCTTTGTTTTTGTATATCTGGATGACATCCTGGTGGCCAGCAGCTGTGCTGAACAGCACATATCCCACCTACAGCAGGTTTTTCAACGCCTGGCGGCACATGGCCTGATTGTCAACCCAGCAAAATGCCAGTTCGGGTTGCCAGTCATTGACTTTTTGGGCCATCGCATTTCTTGCGGTGGAGCTGTTCCTCTACCCACTAAAGTGCAGGTGGTGTCCGATTTCCCGCGTCCTCCGACTGTTAAAGCCCTGCAGGAGTTTCTGGGAATGGTTAACTTTTACAATCGTTTCATCCCGATGGCAGCACAACTACTGCAGCCACTTTACTGCGCGCTGAAAAAGAAAAAGGCCACCGAAAATGTGGACTGGACCCCGGATCGCCTTCAAGCATTTGATAATGCTAAGTCTGCACTGGCAAATGCTGCACTTTTGGCCCACCCGTCCCCCTCAGCACAGATGGCTTTGACTACTGATGCCTCTGATGTAGCAGTAGGGGCGGTGTTAGAGCAGCGCGTCAGTGGTGTTTGGCAGCCGCTGGCATTTTTCAGCCGCACGCTGAGGGACAACGAGCGTAAATACAGCGTGTTTGACAGAGAGCTGCTGGCTCTCTATCTGGCTACACGGCATTTCCGTTTTTTCCTTGAGGGCCGCCCTTTTACAGCCTATGTTGATCACAAACCATTGGTATTTGCCATGTCCAAAACCTCTGACCCCTGGTCTGCACGTCAACAGCGCCACCTTGCTGCTGTCTCTGAGTTTACGACAGACATTCAGCATGTGGCTGGCAAATCCAACCTGGTGGCTGACTGCCTGTCCTGTGCTCTGGTCTCACCAGTTTATGTGGGCATTGATTTCTCTGCTATGGCTGCAGATCAGCACGATGATGCAGACATCCATAAACTGCAGTCTGAACCAACCGGCCTTAAGCTGGCAGACAGACAGGTGCAGGAAGGTGGTCCTTATCTGCTCTGTGACATTTCTACAGGTTGTCCCCGCCCTCTGGTTCCTGTTTTGTGGCGCCGCCGCGTTTTCGATGCTTTGCATTCACTCTCACATCCAGGTGTGCGTGCGTCAGTGAAACTGGTCAGTTCCAAGTTTGTTTGGCCTGGATTGCGTAAGGCTGTGAAGGAATGGGCTGCAGCATGTGTCCCATGTCAGCGGGCAAAGATTCATACGCACACAAAAGCACCTTTTGAACCATTCCCCATCCCTAGTCGCAGGTTTGATCATGTTCATGTAGACCTGGTGGGCCCCCTGCCTCCATCACAGGGTTTTACTCACCTCCTGACCATCATCGACCGTACCACCAGGTGGCCGGAAGTCGTTCCACTAGCATCCACAACAGCTGCAGTGGTGGCTCTGGCATTTTTGTCCACCTGGGTGGCGCGTTTTGGCCCCCCCTCAGATGTCACCTCTGACAGAGGTCCCCAGTTTGTGTCAGAGCTTTGGTCCTCCATGGCCGACGGCCTGGGGATCAAGATCCACCGTACCACTGCCTACAATCCGCAGGCTAATGGGTTGTGTGAGCGGTTTCACAGGTCATTAAAGGCAGCGCTTCGTGCTGTTTTGACCGATGGCAACTGGATTGACCGTCTCCCGTGGGTTATGCTGGGGTTGCGTTCCGCCGCTAAAGAGGACCTTGGTGCCTCCCCAGCTGAATTGGTTTTAGGCCAGCCAGTACGGGTTCCAGGCGTGTTTTTTCCTGAGGCCCCCCTGCCCCAGTTCAACCATCTGGCTCAGAGTAACCCTTTCCACGTTCCTTTTCCTGTACATCATTGTCTGCCCAAGTCTTTTGTACCTCGGAGCTTAGCGTCTTCTAAGTTTGTTTTTGTTAAGCATGATGCACACAGGACACCATTGCAGCCTCTGTATGATGGCCCTTTCAGGGTCCTCGAGCCCGGCCTAAAGCACTTTCTTTTAGATTTGGGGGGCCGTAAAGAGACTGTCTGTATAGATAGGCTTAAACCTGCTCATGTTCTGGCAGATGAGGTAGTTACAGCCCAGGTTCCTCGTAGGGGCCGCCCCCCCTCCAAGATGTTGATGGACTGCTCTCCTCCTTCCAGGGACTCTCATCAACCGTCAGATCCCACATCATCCTCAGCTCCTCCTCCTCGTCCTCCGCCTCGTCCTCCGCCTCGCCTGCAAAAATTCCGGACTGGTTCTGGTGGTTCCAGGTTCAGCCGTTCCGGCCGTTTACTTAAACCCAGGATCCTGGACTAGATTTGGACCCTACGGGGTGTTCGGGGGGGGGCGCGTGTGGCGGACCACCAGGGGGCTCCACTCACACCCAGACAACGGGATGTTTATATATAAAAAAATGTTCTGTTTTTATTTGAAAATGTTCAAGAGGTTTGTGGCGCGAATGTTGCAACTGCTCTGAGATACTGTTGTCCTGATGCTCAGTGGGATTGGAATAAACGAGCTGATCGGATCTAGTTGTGTCGTCCTTCTCATTCCTCCACAATATCATATTTCCAAAGTGGTGGGGATGGATGGATGGATGGATGGATGGATGGATGGATGGATGGATAGACAGACAGACAGACAGACAGACAGACAGACAGACAGACAGACAGACAGACAGACAGACAGATAGATAGATAGATAGATAGATAGATAGATAGATAGATAGATAGATAGATAGATAGATAGATAGAACCTTGCACTGGTATATGAAGAAAGTCTAGAAATCCTCCCATAGCTATCGAGACTTTGAAAACACTTTAATCAAATTCCCTGTTTTTCCTAAAATGTCCACACTGCAAAGTAAATCTGCACTTTAAATTTTGGACTTTGAAAAGCTTGGTGTCACTAATCAGAAACCAATATGTTGGTCCTGAAGTAATGACATGATTTTTTTTTCTTCACAAAAAGCATTTATATGCTCATGCTCTAAAATATTCCAGAAGGAAAGATTATCCTTCCAACTGACAATAACTACTAGACTGCCACACGTTTAAGAACAGTCTTCATCACAAGCATTTGATGTGACATAAGAACATTTGAAATTAAAACTAGCATTTCAAACCTTTTCGCCTTTTGGAAATAAGCTTGTTACATTGGAGCCCTCTGTCAAAGGCATTTAGACAGACAGCATGAATCCAGTCAGCAGAAAGCTTACGTTTGCAGCCACAGGATTAATCTGCTCAAGTGTAAATAAACGTGAATGGGGCTGATAAAATTAAGCTCTCACAGCTGCACAAATAGAAAAATATCACACATTTACGAATACTGGCAGCCTAATGGTACAATTACTAATAGATACATTATTAAAGATATTATTACCCAAAATGAGAACTAAAAATTTTGCGTACATAAACTTAATTTTAGTTTTGCATTTTATATTCCAGCAATTATGACTATTGAAGACAGGGGAAAAGAAGGACATGTGCTAGTAATTTTTCTGATGGAAAACCTTTTGTTTATGATCAGCATTAGGCAGAAACTCTGCCAACCAGCAAAATTCACATGCCACTGTTAATCTTTAAAATGTACAGATCTGTAGGTATTCGTAAAAAGAAAACCTCAGTTGTAGGAGAGGATAATGTAAAAACAATGTAATAAACTACTTGCATGGGTGAGTATCATATTTCTTAACCAACATTGATTTATTGTTAGTCTTCCAAAACTCTGGTACAGTGGGTGTAGAGTTGGAGTATTGGTTTTTGCTTGGTTTGACCAAATAACTTCAGGTATCTGATAGAAAACTGATCATTGCTTTTATTTCAGTATAACTGTAAGCTCAAGCGTCCAACCAGGACTTCAAAAGAATGACTTGAAAGGAAAATTTGAGTTTTGGAACTGTTTTGCCAAATAAATCCAATAAATAATGTGTGAGGTCACGTGCATGGGGCTGACAACAAAAGACGCCTTGAAAAGCTGACAGATTTGGACATTGGCAAATATTTTCACGGCAATGTCATATTTAACCGTGTAGTCTATTTAGAAACCAAAAAGTTGACTGAAGTCTTTTACAATTTCAACAAATAATAAAATGGAACACAGAGTAAATGAGAGGGAAATATAATCATATAAGTAAAACCCAAGGCATGAAAATTATTTAGTGTCTCATTTTCTAAAGTCACAAGCTAAGTGAGTAAACATACGATATGGGATGCTCACAGACCCCTACTGTGTGCTCGAATAGTGAATTCAATCAAAAGATACCTCAACAGAGTATAATGCAACTAACCAGATTAATAGCATCTTAATTTTTTTTTTCTTATAACACATGTATTTGTTATTCAGTGGATTTATAATGGCATTACAGTTTTACATTCCCGAAAACTGCCCATTTAATGGGGTGTGTATACTTTAGAGTCCCGCTGCATATGCATTAATTTTCCCCGGTGTATCCAAAGGTTCATTGATTATTTAAGTATATTAAGATTGTAAGTGACAGTGCAATGCAGTGCAGATATAAAGCTTTAGCCTGCATGTGCGTGTAAACTCACCAGCTTCCGTTGACACCAACCACAGACGCCACAAAGAGCCACCAGCCAAACTGCACAAACTGTCACTGCGAGGGAGACCAGGAACACACTGAGGGACACTGAGCCTGGATACACGACACACAGACAATAAAAGAAAGAGAGAAAATGGATTATTGAGGCTTTTTTGGTGGTGGGGGCAAACATAAAGAAATTCTTCTATCTGCTTAAATTGAAAACACGGGTTGATTACATGCCACTGTAAATGCAGTCAAACGGAAAGCGTCTCAAAATAGTGCCGTGCCTTCTCTCCTGCACTAATTTAATCACCAAGCTGGGCTGCTTTTTTTTTTTTTTACATTTCATTCTAAGACTACAATCTTTCTGGTCTCGTTGCAGGAGCATTTCAATACCTGATGCAGGCATCAGTCACCCGGACACGTCACTGTCATGGTGTCGAACCTTGTTAACTGACAGACTGAGAGTGAAACGGAGGGGTGGTGGAGTGGAGGGGAGGCTAGAGTGACAATGCAAGAGAGCTCGTGATTAATGGGCCTCAGAACATGCCAAGGGAGCGTGGTGGCTCTGGGAGACCATCCATCGCTTCCTTTAGTCTGTGTCCACATTTTCTTAATGTTAATGTCCATCTAAATGATGGAGGAAATTATGCTAATATGTTGAAATCTGGGATTTTCTTACCCAACATTTCAAAAATGTACAGAGACAAATATATGCCAGAGTATACCTCCAAGCTCGCTTAATGTAAAAAACTGACAAACAGCTCAGCCTTCCAACACTGACTGGGTTTGTCCTCTTTCTCCAACAGCTATCTCTCTCCCTCTCTGTGCTCGTCACAACTGGCCTTTTCATCATGTTTCTCCATCCTATCTTTGCGTTTATTCTCCTCACCAAGACCAGTGGGAGCAGATTAGCTTGGAAGAGAGCAAAAGTGGCAGTGAAGTTGTTTTATGTGGAAAAGCTGCCCCTTTCTCTTCAGCCTCAGCTACTGTTTCAGAGCCAGCGTGATTTCACTTCAGAAACCATGACCCCGCGCAGAACGGCACAGACAATGGATGGGAAAAAAAGAGGATAGAGTAATGAGAAGCATACAGTGATTAGGCCATAGTTCCAGGCAAGCTTCCCTATGAGCAAAAACACATTTATTTGGCACAAAATACAACAAATAGGAAGAAATAGGACACATTTATGTTGGAAGAGATCTTAGTTTTCTGTTAAATATCCACAGATTTTAAAATGATAAATCAACACAATCTCCCCCTTACAACCTTCCGACATCAGCAGGAGCAGATTTTCCTCCAGAATTGTCTATTATTTAACTGCAGCAACCTTTTCATGAACTCTATCCAGCTTACCTGTTCCTGCTAAACAAAGTCATCCCTATGTAATGATGCTGTCACCAGGGTATTGGAGTTCTCATAGTGATATGTAGTGTTAGTTTTACAGTATTGTATTCTGGGGGGGGAAGAAGAAGAAAAAAGTTGTTTATTGTTTATCTAACCAGAGAGCTCTCTTTAACATGTTTGCTGTGTCACCAACAACAGTGGTTCTCAAACCTGGTCTTCAGTAAGTTCATTCAACAACAAGGTCATTCAAAGTACCCACCGTTCTGCATATTTACTTGTTTCCCTGCTGCCACACACCTGACTCAAATAAATGGGTTATTAGCTTGGCTTTTGATAGTATGTTGAGGAGGAAGCACAATAATTTGAATCAGGTGGGATATTTCTAAAACATGAATCACGGTGGGTCCTATAGACCATGGTTTAGAAATCATAGAATACTCTGGAAAGCTTGTGGGAAACTTCAAACACGATGTCTTGGGGGGATTTGTATTTTCTTCTGTATCTTTACCTATATAACCATGACAAGCTCATACCAACCTAAAGTTTTGTTTTTATGTCTCTTTATAATCATTTAATTTTATTCAAAAAGTTACTTTGTAAATATATGATTTTTTGCAGTGTGGTGTTCCCACAGGTTTTTGTTGACTCTATTTTTTTCTGTTTTAATCTATAGTCAACTTGGCAATATGTGGACGATTGATTGATTGATTGTTTGATTGATTGATTGATTGTTTGTTTGTTTGTTTGTTTGATTAATTGGTTGATTGATTGATGAGTTAGCTTTCTTCTGTTGCTTCCTGCAACTTTATTCAGCTAAAAATGTTCCATTGTAGTTCTTTTTCACCAACTCTTCTGGCCATCCTGGATCCCTTTCATCACCATCGCTATCAGTATATAATCCTAGTCCTACTTTGCTTGTTATAAAATCTACATGCAGTGTTGCAGCTCTTTCGCTCAGTGGATTTTGTCTTTGTGTTTTTCTTGTTATTGGATTTGAGATTTTGGATTGCCTTATTTGAGTTTTTGTCTAGTGAACTAAAGCTTTTATCCAGATCTTATTCTGTAAGCTTGCATTCTGGGTCCTTCCAACAGTCATAATATTTGCTTATATTTTTATGCCTGCTTTACATCCTCAGAGAGTGATTATAACTGAATTAGATGTGTCTGGGAAAATGCGAACAGTCTGTTATGTCCCTGCCCCCTCATTACCAAATGGGGATTCGATATGACTTACTGAATCCTTATTTATATTTCAAGCAAACAACTTTTTGTTTCTATCCACTGATTAACGCCTAAATAAATGCTATCTTTTTTCACGTTTAAGCTGATGAATGTTATTTGAAAAGCCATACTATGAGATCCTGTCAGAATGGTCCGTCACGGAGACTCTTATTCTCTATACGGGCCATTCAAAAAATGTTATCAGGATTTTTTTTTTTTTAAGATGAAGGTATGTAACGTGTCAAAATAACATCCAAGCCTAAATAAGCCTAAATACAGGTTTTCCATGCAGAACTTTGCATTAAACTAAATAAGTAATACTACTTGACATACCCATCAGCGTTCTTACTGTGGCTGCAACTGTGTTTTTGAAGTTGCATTATGCAATTGGCAGGTAACTGAGAATTTACACATTTGACCAAACACATTCATTTTTCTTGTTTTTTTTTCAAACTATCCCATTAATTTGGTTATGGGTAAAAACATCCATTCATTCTCCTGCTTGCATATTTTAACCAATACATTTGAGTAGTTGCACAGCTGAAAGCTGAATGGCCCAGAATGAAAGTCAGCTCCTCTATGTAAGTGTGACAAGTCAACCTTAAGCAGATGGATTTACAGTGAAGATAAAAACTGAGGCGGTGAAGGCAACAAGTGCTTTATTTTTCTACCTCAGCCTCAACACCATGGATCAGAAATAGCATGTCAAGCTTCCCAATAGCAACTCTACTAAGCTAATGACAAAGGGCAGCCTTAAATGATTTCAATTGTGAAAGGACTTAATTCTCTTTCTCTCACAGAAGAGTGAACCAAATCCCATAATTTTACATTAACAAATGTTTAAGTTTACAAAAAATACCATATACAGAAATCCCCTACACACTTAAATGAGGTCCAGACGTTTTCTGAACGTAACCCACTGAGTTTATATTTGCAATGTAAATACATCAAATGTATGACAAATCGCCTGAAGTTGTCCATGCTAAAGTAAGTATATATTTGGTCTGAAATTCAAAGTTTTTTTCTACAAGTTTAAAAAATAAATGTGGAAGTTTAATTGTAGATCTGTTTTAGAGAAGTTGAGACCAATAACAAAGTAAAAATCAGCATTGAACTTGCCACCTATCAGTTAATGAGCAGAGGCGGAAGCCAAAGAGCGGGAAGCCAAATGTCCAATATCCAGAACCTCGCAAGTAAGACATAAGACATGGATGCAACAGGTGTAGTGATGATTTTATTATCTTTGTGAGTTTACCAATGACATTTCTTTGTTTAGTAGCTTATGGAAGATAGTATGCTTGGGAAAGCATGTGTATTTGGTTCAAACAGAGTACCTTTGCTGTGATTAATCCCTTTTCTATTTGCATGGAAAGTAAATTAAAAACACTTTACAAGGGGAACATTTTTCCAGTATTTGTTTAGACTGTGTTCACTGTAAACAACAGAGATAATTGTAACACCAACTGTGCACAAACTGTCTACTAAATCATTTCAGGTATCAATAAGTACTTTTACTGAGCTTAGTTTTGTTTTACAATGTATTATACATTACACCAAAGTATCAGAGGAAGATCCTGGCTGGAACTTGAAGAACTGGATTAGCCTTCACAGAGTCCTGACCTAAACCCATCTTTAGGATACATTAAAGTGAACAACACAAGCCAGTCCTTCTCGATCAACATCAGTGTTTGACTTCTCAAATGCGGTTCAGGGAGAATGGTCAAAAATTCCTACAAACAAGCTCCTAATCCTTGTGCAAGGCCTTTAAAGAAAAGCTAGGTGTGCATAGCAGCAAAGGGTGGACATGAAAATAAACTATGGATTAAACATCGGATGTCACTCAGCTTCATAGATGAGTAAAGGTAGACAAGAAAAGACATGCTTGAATACATTATATTAACTTTTTGGTCCTGGACCTGATCTCAAATAAACAGAAGATAATGACCTCAATAAGAAAACAAAACTGCAACATTAATTGTTAATTGTAAGATAAACAAATACTGTGGTCAATTCAGATACATTTCTGGAAGCTACTGTTTGATATTACTTTTGTTTGCCTCAGCCGAAAGATTCAGGTTTTGCTATGTTATCTGCAAGCTGCACATATCACAGCTATTTTTCTAACCTTAGCAGAAGTCATTTTCTAAACCTGAAGGATGTAAATAACTAGAGAGAAACTTCTAGGTAGAATGATAGCAGAAGAAGACGAGTCTCTCTAGTCATTGCTTCAGAACTACTCAGCTTTTTAATATTGTAATAATTTTGGATCTAAAGAGGGATTGAACGATCAAGAGTCAGCACACACCTTCAGTTGATACAACTAGAAACAAATAATCAGGCGTGTAATCTAGGTTTAATAATGGACTCAGACCTGAACCTCTAAGGTCACATAAAGGCAATAACAAGGTCAGCCTTCTATCACCTAAGGAACATTTCTAGGATTAAAGGACTGATGTCCCAAAAAGGACCTTGAAAAACTCATCCATGCATTCATCGTTCGTCGGCTTGATTACTGGAACTGCATCCTCACAGGTCTACCTAAAAAACTCAGTCAGACAGCTGCAGCTGATCAGAACTCTGCTGCTCGTGTCCTCCCTAGAACCAGGAGAGTAGAGCACATCACCCCAGTTCTAAAGTCCTTACACTGGCTCCCTGTAGCTCAGATAATGGGATGTAAAAAACTCATACTGGTTTATAAATCACTAAATGGTTTAGCACCAAACTATCTTGAAGACCTGTTGTCACTATACCAACACAGCAGACCACTCAGGTCCTCCAACTCTAGTTCACTAAACATCCCTAGAGATAGAACCGAACACGGAGAAGCAGCATTCACTTTCAGTGCCCCACAAATCTTGAATCAATTTCTTGTTGACTGCAAAGCTGCTGAATCGTTAGGGTCTTTTAAATCAAAGATTAAAATTCTACTGTTTAGAGATACTTTTCAGTAATATTGATTTTTGACATACATTTTCTTCTTATGCTTTTCGTAAATTGTTGTTTTTAATCAAATGCCATGTTTTGTTTCTTTACCAAGGAATCATGTAAAGAACCTTGAATTGCCTTGTGTTGAAAGTGTGCTATACAAATAAAACTGCCTTGTCTTGCCTATGTAATTGTAGTTTCCCAAAAAAGACAACAGAATAACATTCTTCTTGCAGCTGGGTAAAACAGAGAACAATATGCCTTTTAAAATAATAGAAGATTTCAGGTGTGTTCTCTGGCACCCGTTTCGGATGTGATCAGCCCATTAAATGGCCGTTATTAGCAGTTATCACTTCCATTAAATGCCGTCAGACTGTGCCCTCTCCACCTACTAATAGGTTATCTACCATTCTTATCGCTGATCACAGCGAACTGTCTGCACGTGTCAAAAATACTTCGTAAGAGTAGTATATCGTAACTGGAGTTATCTAAACAATTTTAACCAACCCACAAGTTTTATGTCCTAACCTATGTTTCAGTAGGTAGAGAGGGCACAGTCTGATGGCATTTAATCGGAGTGATAACTTTTAATAACGGCAATTTAATGGGCTGACCACATCCGAAACGGGTGTCTGTGGTCCTTTGGGAATTCAATTTTTTTTCTCTATCAAATATATTAAGGAATCTCAAATATAAGCATTACATGCTACTTTTGTTCATCTCCCAACTACAGATGGAGGTGACCCAGTTAAGGAAACACCCTTGATCCGACTCCCCTGACCTTTATCTGATTGTAAGTTTGCAACCTCCATAACATTCATTACAAGCATCTTTTTTCATTATTTATCTGTCTTTATCTTTGCTCAGATGGACAGCAGAAGACAAGCTCCAAGTATGAGAGGGTCTGTAAAGCTCAGCCTCCCCCACTAAATGATGAATATCTCTATTCACAGATGTTCAAAAATAGCTTCTTTGGTCTGCTTGTGTATTCTAAAAACAGGTCAATAAAGTCGAGTCCATTAGAAAGCATGGCATTAGTAAGAGTAGCAATGAATCTTAAACGAGGAGAGCTGGACTCTTGCAAAGCTCTGGGCATTTGGGAGCAGCAGTCAGTGCTGAGTGGCTCACTGATGAATGTGTGCATGTGTCAGAATCCATGGAAGCCAGCAGCTGATGTAGGGCCTTCAAGTCCTGTGTTTTCTCTGAAGGTCAGAAGGTGGTGAGGTGGCAGGTGGTTAGGGGAAGTTTTATAAGCCTCATCAATCATTTCAACTGAGAAGGTACATTTAAAGTAATAGACAGCTCTACTCTGCTTCCTATTTCATGCATTCCCTTTATTTACAGCGTGCAGGAGCGTGTAAACTGAGCTAAATGACTAAAAGGAAGGAAATACAGTGTGATGGAGTATTATTGAGATATTTAAATCCTCCATGGCTGTGCAGAAGAAGAAAAAAACTGCCTCATTAGAGTGAGAAAGGGCTGCAAAACCTCCAGCTATCACAGCGCTCCGGAAATCAAATTTATCCTCCCGCTGCACACAACTCTGAGCTTGAAATACTTCAGCGGGTGCAGCACTGGAGGGGTGAAAGGTTAAAATGGCTGTTTAGATTCGGAATATGTAAACAGAGAAGCAATATTCTAACATACACATATTTTAGGCCAGTTATGTAAGAATCCTACCAAAGGGAAGGTGCGGTATATAATCGGAAAAGCCAACACTCAGTAAAAAATGACAAGTGAGGCAACAAGCCATTGAAGCCTTGGATCAAAAGCCTTTAGAAGTCAAGGCACTCTTGAACTTGAAAGTCCCATGCTTGTTTTAGATTTCGGTGGCTATCTCTTTTATATGCACATAAAAGAGGAAATAAATGGCGCTGTGTACTGGGGCAAGTGCTTCCAATGATGCTGCAAATGAGCTTGTAATAAACCCTTGTTGCTGAATGATGACAACAAAGACCAAAATCGCGCAAGAGGTTAACTGGGGACATTTAACAAGAAAGGCGGAGTCGATCTTAAGCTTGAAGTGTGAGATTCTGACTGGTATGAGATTAGGTTAAGGTTTATGAAATATGTTTTAATGTATAAGCCGAAATAAAATACAGTCCTTAAAAAAACCTATCTTCAATTCAGTAAAAATCAGATTCAGCAGATTAGAGCTAAAAAGAATAAATAAATAAATTGTTATGAGCCAAGGAAAGAGATCAGGGGCTCTCTAGTACTGACTATTAATCCTAAATCTGTTTTTCTAGTAAGAAAACTGTTGTAGCCTTCTTTCACCAGCCGACCAACAACCTGGTGAGAGCAGGGTGGTGTTACTCTTGGCTCCATATAGTCAGACTGTAGCAGGTTCTTTGTCAAATCATTAAAATATCTTAAACCACAGCGACAATATGATGACCGTTTTAAAACTGCATATTTATAAAACATCAGTATTCCTGGAAAACAACATTAGGTGTGTGCTTACTTGTGAAACTTAACATCACTGTGACTGCCTAGACGTGATCTGGTTCACATAGAGTGAGCTCAGGCACAATGACATGCAGGTACCAGTCCTCGGGAGGGGGGAAGGTTGCTAATTGGACAGGCGGATCTGGAGCAGTGTCCAGTCATCAAAACTGCCACAGCATATCTGTGCGCTCTAAGTGAGGAGAAGAGGACTGTGCCTCAGGCGATCTGGATACAAAGCTCGTAGCCTATAAGCACCACTTCAAAGAGCCTGCTCCTTGTAGCCAAGCCTGGGTTCTGCACTTTTTGTGGCCACTGATCTGCTGGGTAATCCTCTGATGTCACTCCATGGTCTCTACCTCTGGAGCAGAAAGAGCACGCTTCAGCAACAATTTGTTTACCCGCTGCTATAGCATTATGGTACTGAGTATTGCAAATATGTCCTTACTACTTTCTAGTTCAGGTCCATATAGTAGATTGTTGGGTTTTTTGACTATTGAATCTGAGGTCTTATACATAGCTGATTGCAATCAGCATATTTAAATCATTTCTGCTTTACTACGTTAAACTGCAAAATTTTTGCAACAAAAAAAAAGAATCAGATTTTTTTTAAACCTGAATATTTATTTAATAAAAAACTGAAGTGGTGGCATTTACCTCAATGAACTATGAGCATGTTGTTAAGTTCACTACTACCTTCTAAAAAAAAACAGGCAGATACTCTGACATTCCGTTTACATAATAGGATTAATATTGCCATTCCAGCATAGTACAGTGGGTATTTGTGTTCTTACCAAATGCCATTTTTACTCTGATCTCAAATAGACTGACAGGTCTCAACTGCAGGCAGCGAACAGGGCAAACAACTTGTTGGCTGTATATCAGGTTTTCAGAAAAACACTGTATATTTTCCTTGGAAGCTGCAAGCATCTACTAACTTGTTCAGTTCAATTTAGTTTATTTATATGGCAACGATTCATAACCAATGTAATCTCAAGGGACTGTACAAGAAAAGCCATTGCAATTCAATCATACAAATATTCCAATCAATCAAAAAGTTTTCTATTCAAGTGATCCCAGCAGAACGCATCGTATCATTGACTGGCTGTTGTGTCCTGTTAATGCAGACTTTAACTACAGCAATCGCTCACACTGAGCAAGCATGTAGACTATTCTCTGAATGTATCTTTTGTTCAAAATCACACCTACATTTGTTGTTTTCCATGAGTTTGTATCAAAATATATTGAGAAAGGTACCAACACTTTTCAACAATGGTTGGAAGACAATAACTGTGACAATTTCTGATTACAGATGTAACTCATCTTCAAAACACTTTACACATAAGATAATTGCACTAAAAAGGCAGAAAACTGGAGAACATGGCATGAAGTCCATTATCTTAACCTGTTTTGTTTTGACAGTCACACAAATGTAACCTAATGCACCATTTCCACTAGTGTCAGTACAGTACGGTACAGAACACTTTGGTGTGTTTCCATTACCTGCGTCCGTTCTTAACCGACCCCAGCCGACCCCTTTTTTCGGACTACCTCTGCCTTGGTTCCAACAGTGCCGAAGCGACCCGAAACACCCACCTATGGACTGATTGGTCCGGTAACATTATATCCGTCTCACTCCTATGCAGCAGCGGTAGCAGCTGATTGGTCTGGAGTTGTTTGTTTGTCTCAGAGTAAGCTATAGTTTAAAGTTTCAAATAAGCGGCAATTTAACAGTTAACTGCAAGCAGCCTAAAGTTAAAAATAAATCTGTGTGAGTCGCGAATTATATAACTCTTGAACAGCATGGGGATCTTGTCTGTATATATACTATCGAATACATGTATTTTAGCATGCTGTCTTGTTGGCTGAGTGGTTAGTGTTGGTGACTCTTGTTTGGTAGGTTCGAGTTTGTGTCCTGCTACTGGTGAAGTCTTTTTCACAGTATGTTCAGGTTCACAGATATTCTTCCTGGTTTCAGAAAATACTTTTTCTAGATTTGTTTTTAAAATAATATTTATATTTTGTTTTATTTTTTTGTTTTAGGCTTTGTATTTCAATAAATGAAACCAAAAGGACAATGTTAATGGCAGAAACGTACTTTTAATTTGAGATTTTTCAATGCATTATTTTTTCTATTTATTTTTGAGTCAAAATATGATTACCCTGACTAACATTATTAAACAAGGGCCAAACCCTTCTTATTTTACAGGATTAATGGTTCAGAATAGAGGATGAATATTTACCGACACACTGGTAGGTTGGGCTGGGCGATATGGCTTAAAAATTATATCTCAGAGTTTTTTTTAATACCAAATCTGATTTCAGATGTCAATCAGTTTTTTTCCTACCTCAGTTTTTTTTGTAAGAAGAAATTGCAAGTGATAAAAAATATGTTCAAAAACCTGCTTTTATTGCAATCACCCTGACCTGGAGCTGACTTGAATTTAATCTCCAACTAAAAACAAGCTGCGAATGTATCCTTGTCAAACAAGATGGCTAGATTAACATCACTCTGAGCTATGGAAGTCTAAGTAGAACATCGGTTAAATAAAATCTCTGTTTTCTAAAAATTAAATCTTCAACAACATAAGAGAGATGCATTTTGCTGGAGCTTTGGTTAAGCTAAACCCGCCCACGTCCTCTTTTGAGATTGTAATGGAAACACAACCTACCCGTTCCAGACCGTACTGACCCGTTCCATACTGTACCGTACCGCCTGTAGTGGAATGACTTTTTTTACAACACATGTGATCCAAAGAAATTCAAGAAAATATGAGGAATAAAGTAATTGAAATCTTTGGACTCCAAATATGGAGAAAACAAAAAAACAGTGGTGAATCTTCTAGTCTGAGTCTCTAGTCTAATAAAATTACTCTAAGAGCCCACTGAAGACTCGTGCAGGAGGTCAAAAAAGAACCCAAAACAACATATAAAGCATTAAATAAGGTCAGTTTTCATGATTCAACAATTAGAAAGAGACTGGTAACCACTTCGGACCCAAAAAAAAAGGTCTGTTTAACATTTTCCATAACGTTTTGATGATCCCTAAAACTTTCAGGCAAATTTTTTGGGAATTTAAAAGACGGTGGGCAAACCTTTTCAAAAGACTGTAGATGTATGAAAGCATTTTAAGCTTTTTACTTGCAGCCATTTTCCAGTTAACGTAGAGAAACATGTTCTCTCTTTCACATTTGGCAAGAGTCTTTAAAAAGAAACAAGCCTCTTTTTCAGATCATATTCATACCCAAGGAAAAGTCCGAAGTCAAGGATTACTTAGTAAATATTCCTCAACGATACATTAACTTAAAATACAACAACAAAAATACTTATATATTATATTTTGTATTCTAGGAATTGTGGCGTTTCATTATTTCAGACACAGTGATATTTTCATAATCATTTTTCCCCCCCAAAAAATTACATACTCCAAGTAAAGTTTGGATTTGTTTCTTTCATTTATATTCTGTTGAAGATGATGCTTTTAAAATAAAAAATTAAGCTAACATCTTTACCCAAGTTGCCAATTAATTTGGCCAAGATCCTGTTTCCTTTAGCCAGAGAATTCAACTTTTAGTCATAAGCAACACCAACTTTTACCATGTAACAGTTGAATTTGGATTTGCACAGATTTGTTTAAATAAAATATTTCAACTGACAGATGGGAACAAAGGCTATCTCCAGCAAAAGGCAGAAAATCAAGCTAAAGCTCTAGGAATCTACAGGAGTCCACAGCAGACACATAAGCTCCATGTGCGGCAAATCAAAGGTATGTATAGCGGATCAATGAAATTCTGACAGGTGGGCAGTACCTGTGGTGAGAGCGACTGTCTTTTGTCTCCCCTGTAGGCAGCAAGGCACTCTGCCTGTTCTCTGGTCCCAATATGCTCCTGGAGGCTCAGCTGCAGCACTGCTGCGCCCCTTAAAGTAAGGGTAAGCAGACCACTACCCATGTATTTCTGGGATGAGAGACATGCTCAATCTAGTAACAAGGCGTGATTGAGTTTATCTAGCAAGGCATCATGTGATCACTGTCATCTAGAAAGGCACCATCTGTTATGTGTTGGTTAAAAAGCCAGTCCAAATGTCAGGCAAACGCTGCAAAAACTCAAAAGGAAGCTTTAATTAAAAGCTGATTCAAGGGATCAAAAAATCCAAACAAGAACAACAAAACGCACTGGAAACAGGGCAAGAAAGAGACCTTGCATTGTATGAAGACTTCCAGAAATGAAATAAGATAACAAAAGTGGACCTTGGAGAAAAAAATCCGATAGAAAACGGGTAGTGCAAAGAGGCTGATGGAGGAGAAATTACTTTTTAACACGTTGGTATATTACAACTGTAAAATCTAGTGTTTTCAATTTGGATTTTGCTAAATAAATTAACATAAAATAATGCAAAAGTAGGAAATGCATGAAAAAAAAATTGTTGAAACAAACAAAACAATCTAGTGTGGTGAGCATTTTTAAGCCCCCAAAACAAACACTCACATGGGTACTGATATTTTTGCTCACTCTTTTTTACACAATGACTTAAAGTGACAGCGTGTAGTTTTTGCAGTACATCTTTGAAAATAGCCATTCAAATATTATGTAATAATAATTACATAAAGCACATTAATTGCAAAATCTTGGCGATATTGTAAAATATGACTTTAAAAATCAGTTTTAAAATACATAGGCGCGGGTCCTCTTTTCAGGGCAAAGCCATATTAGATGATGTCTTTACTTCTACAAGAGCCCGGACGAACAAAGCGCACGGTCAAACGCCCGCTATTAAAACATTGATTTCCCCTCAAAATGCAACAAAGTTTCGCCATAAATGCATTTTTACCACTTCGCTAGTTCCAAGCGATGAAAGAGGGACTGATGTGCTCGTCATGTTGCTGCAAATAGATAATTCTCAGGGAATTGAGCGTTTGAAAACAGCACTAACTGGAGCTCCGTTGTTGAATTTTTTTACTCAAAGACACAGATACCGCATGCTTGTGATAATGTAGGTATGCACTGCCCCCCCCCCCCTCTTGCCCAAAAAATACACACTGTGCCTTTAAGCTAAGTCAGATTGATGTTTTGTTAACAATCCTATGAAGCCTACACAAAACAACTGTTTTCATACCAGGTCAAAATTTGTACACAACTTAGCTCTAGTTACTATTTGGATTACTTCGAGAGGGTTCTGGTTGCATTGATTTGAGTAAGTGCATCAGGTTATAGGGAGGAAATACATATTCATGCACTTTTCAGATTTTTTTAACACCTTGTAGTTATGCAAACCTTTTTTTGTCTTTCACAAAAGATGCAATTACTTTTGGGATTGTAATGTCATAATATGTGGAAAAGTTCACAGGAGCATAAATGCTTTTGCATGAAGTTGATTAGGTAACATGACATACTGTTATACTAGCTTGCTTGTTGAGTGATTTCGACTCGAAGCAAAGAGTTTAAGTTCCAGAAGCGTAAACCCAAACTCAGCAAGGATATTTTAAAAAATTGATCAGTCACTGTCATAACCCCAGTGAGAGGTAACCAAATAATATCCACTTTCAATTTCATCTGATCAGGAGATAAAGTTTACATTCTGGCCACATCTATCTTTCCCCTCCCTTAGATAACAGTTACATTAAACCGTAACATATATCAGATAATCTATCAGTGTCCCTGGGATAATTGTCTTCCCCCAGCTCTGGCACAGAATGACAGAATTAAGCAGCAAGATTGAAATAAATTACTTTAATGTGTAAGCCACGTAGAGCCATCCCATTTATAAAAATGCAGCTCCCCTCACCTTCAAATGAGTACACTCATATATTTATAAGTGCTGCTGCCTTAAGTGAAGCATACGTTAATAATGAGTTACAGATATATATCACAGAATACCTCTTAATGTTGCTTTAGCAAAGATTAATGTACCTGTATGGAGGCTATTTTAATATTTGTCAGTGCAGTTCTTTTGTGCTGAATTAATAATGAATCATGCATTTAACCTCTAATCAACTGTACCTCTTGACTTCTTGTGCCCCATTTGATAAGTATAGACCTCACCCTATTCTATAAATACCACCTAAGAGTTCCTGCGTGTCAAAGAGAGACAAATAAGCAATATATTACTGGTACCAGATCAAACTGAATGAGCTTCATAGGTCCCACAAGCTTTGGGCCGTCATGCCTGCTCCACATAGCTCCAAATAAGCCATTATTCAACCAGTCCCACTGGTGGCTTTGACTTTATTGATTCAAGCCCATAGTGTGGCTGCTGATACTGTGGAGGTGGACTAGTGTCTATCCCAGTAATGATCTCGTGAGCTGTAAACTAAGTCTACCATGGCTACCATTTTGCTGAAATCAGAGCGATTAAATTGCTTGTTTTATTTGCTCTAAGCAGGGTCAGGCTTCAAACAAAAAAAACAGCTTCAGGGTTTTTAAACCACGCCTCTGTCCTAATGGCTTCATGCACAAATTTTAGAAATGCTTTTTATCTCCTATAGCTGGACAGGAAGCTACATTTGTCACCGTTTCCATTTCTGGGGCAGATGCACTGATCTGTCCCAGCTGTTGCATGATCCATGTTTTATTTCCTGTTCCTTCAGCTTTGGGTTGTTTCTTCTGTTCGATCCTAGTTTTCCAGTTGCTTTATTCCTCTGGGGCATAAAGTCTTTCCAACACGAGTGGTTTTAGGTGGTTGAGGAGAAGTCAAACCTGTTAATTCCCATGCAGCTTAACAACTTTCCTGCATAATGTTCTTTGTAGCGAAGGTGTCTGCTTTATCCTCCGTCAAAAAGCGGCCACACATCCATTAAATATTGTCCTTTGAAAACGTTTGTAAAGAAAAGGATAGAGTAACAAGAATCAAAAATGTACAGCTAAAGTGACTAAGATATTTAAAGCACTTTGTGCTGATTTTATCGTGTAAAGTGCTTTATAAATAAAATTTGATTTGATATCAATAATATATGATAGTACTTTTCGAGTTTTTTAGAGTTGGTCCTTGTAAAGGCTTTTTTTGTAAGTAAAAGTGTTCATTCAAATTATTTATCAGCTTTAAAAAACACTGAAAATGGGATTTCTTTATTTGTAATTTATTTATGTTTGATGCTGCACATAACTATGCTAAGGAATCTGCTTACCTCTGGTTGGTAGAAACTTGTTGGTGTAATCAAAAGGTAACTTTCATCCTAAATGTGGCATTGATATGAATAATTCAGAGTTTGAACGCATAAACTGTTCGTTTTCTGGATATGCTATAAACTTATGATACAATAGTGCTTGAAAGTGATGTTTTGTATTGGCCCAATAAAACAACAGTTGTATGGACAGTTGCAGACAATTGCCGCAATTAGTTACCAACCGATAAACATTAATTGGTTTCCCATCCTCATTTAAATTCAAAGTGATGTGAGCCAGCTATTAATCCTGGCATATCTAACTGTCTACACCCACTCAGTGTTAACTTTTTTTAATCACTTTCACCTAATGTGCTCAAGAGAAACTCTTATTTATTAAGTATCCCATTTAAAAGGATATAGCCTTCCAGAAAATGGGTACAAATAGATACTCACGGTTGCAAACATCCACACAGTCACGCACTCTACCACTTGACACATCCTAAGCCCAGTGACATGAGTGGGATCCTCTTAGAGCACTTTTGGGATGTGAAGAAGGCGAGAAAATGTTGAAAAAGCAGTGCTGGGCAAAAAAAAAAGCAGAGTGGGAGTGAGGGAAGAGGGATTCAACTGTAATGCTATTGAAAAGCGATTTGTGAAGCCTGTGCATATGCATACAGGCCTACAGTCCCCATCTGCCCACATCAACTGCTCACTGCTGGTGACACCAACCAAGACAAAGAGGTCTCGGATGCACCAGATGTATCATGTGGGTGGTATAATAAAATCTAGTCCGTCGAAGTCAATTGTTTTTGCCTGAGGATACAGAGTTGCACACATGCATACCCCTGCACCTAGATATCAACGTCTGATTCCTGTCCTTCTGGTCACATGGAAAATATTAGCCTAAATATTCCCTGCCTTTTAAAAATGGTAAAACAATTATTGAGGGTGTAATTAAAGTATTGGCAGGACAAGTGCAACTTTAATTGAATGGCAACTAAATGACTGTGAGGCAGACTATTCTCGGCGTATCCGTTATGGTTTATCTGAATAATCATCAGACACATCAGGAGCAGAGTAGAAGCTTACAGCTCAAGGGGTTTTGATGATTATCCAGTTTCAGGAGTGACAGATGTCCATCATAAAAACCACAAAGTTGATATAAGCATGCCAGATAGACCCTATGCTGCACAATTGAATACATTTTGATTCATGACGACATTTAGGGCTCTACCTTTCGCCTCTTAATTCAAATGAAGATAGCTTGTAAAAGTCACTTTATTACCAGACTGGACATAGCAGGCAGTAAAAAACTCTGCAAACTGGAGCAGTAGCTGGAGGTTAGAGCATTGATTAAGTCACAGCCTGGCCAAAGCCATATACCTTTAGAGTCCATAAAAAAATCACCACAAAAAGAATGACCCTAAGCCATTCCTGTGTGGGGGTGTAGTTTAGTCTTTCACACATTCCCTGGAGTCAAATCCTCACACTGACTAACTTAAACTGGTGTGAGGAGAGATCACTACGACCCGCCCGCAACCACAACCTTCTCACAGCTGGTGTCAGAAGGAGTCGCTGATGAGAGGATGATGAACAAGTGCGCTTAGTGAGAGAGAGAAAAAGAGGTTTGAAAAGGCAGACAAACTGGAACCTATGAGTTTGCAGGGGTGCAATGAGGGAGGGCGTGCTAACTCCAGCATATGGGTCTTTGCATTAGATGGTGATTGCTGCTTTCATCACACTGTGCATAGAATAAAGCCTCGCCAATAGTACCCTCACAGGTGAGGGGGGCAAGGGTCAGTGAGAGATTCTCAAAGTGTATAAAACCATGTAATTAATTTCATGGAGAAAATTATTATTTTTCATATTGCTGCAAAAATAATGTTACACATTGTAGCATTGTGAACATTTAAAAATCAGACTTTAGTATAAATGTGCATAGTTATGCAAACATTCACACTCGCTGACCAACTTTTTGAAAAGGCTCTCATCATGACTTTAAATTGAAATAACCTCGATTTGGCAAAAAAAAAAATCTCAGTTAATCACCCTGCACATTTCTGCTCTCACTGATAAATGTCCAGAGAAAATAAAAAAGCAGTCCATGTCTTTAACCAACCGTTTGAATTTAGTATTAGAAAAAAAAAATTTATTTTCCAGAAAAGATCCATTTTTGTCAAACAGACATTTTGAGAACATTTATATTAAAAACACTGTTTATTTACAATGCCTATTCTGCAATTAATAACTATTGAAATAAATTCATTCTCTGGTCTGCCTAAAACATTCCAGTAGAATCCTCGACCTTGTATTAGACTTCTACTTTAAGCCAAAAAGATATTGCTTTGTGTTTTGGAACCGTTTCTCTTTTTGAATGTAAACAGGTTAGAAAAGATGGATCGCTTTTTGGCCTTGATTGTGTAACGGGTTACATTTATTAAACTTTTCATGATCAGCACGAGAGGACATTACAAAGGGATGACTTCGGTGAGCAATCTAAATGCCTCCAATACTCTGCAAGAACAGAAAAACATGTCCTCTGCCCTTAAAGTGGGGAAACATAAGAACAACTTCTCTCTAAACAGAACATTTCATAAATAAAAAAAACTCAAGTGTAAAATGTGTGAGAAATCATCATAGATCCCTCCCTCTGAACCATTTGTCAGTATAGTAATATAGAATGCATCACATTTCTGACCACTCACACAATATTTGTGAGAGAACAGTAACAAAATAGTTCTGCCCAGAATGTGTGTCAACCACAAGCTGCAAGAAAGTCCAAGTGCAGCCTGAGACAACAGAATAGGTTCTTGCAGTGCTGGGACTCGGAGCACATTTCTCTGTTATTGGCCTTAATCCTCAATCAGAGACTCAGAGGGAGTGATGAGCTGACAAGACTGAGAAACACACAATCAAGAAGATTTAGATGTGTGTCTCTTCAACCTGATTTTGCTTAACCTTTACACGACTGCACATAGACAGAGCTAGCTGATCTAGCAAAATTATTGCAGTACTGTTATCAACCCGCAAACATCTAAAGATAAAACCGCCAGTACCTCCCTGGAGAAGACTTTAACACTGGGTTAAACAGATCATTTAAATCATATGATCAATCTGATAGACTGCTAGCCTTTCATAGTTCCTAGAAATCATTCACTTTTCTTCAAACTGACAGCAGTACAAGTTTTTTAATTAATAGTTAGTGAGAAATTTTATTGATAACTTCACAGAACACTACTTCAGAAAAATATCAAAATACATGTTAAGAAGTGATGCATGGTGCTATTGTACTTCCCATGCGTTGGCTATTCGTATTTTTCCTAAACCTCCTAACAGAAAAATCTGTCTGTATATTGTTTTCTTTAGCAACTGGGGCGACTGTTGCTCAGGAGTTGGGCGTATGCCTTGTAATCAGAAGGTTGCTGGTTCAAGCCCCGGCTCTGACGGTCTCAGTTGTTGTGTCCTTGGGGTAAAACACTTCATCCGTTGCCTACCGGTGGTGGTCAGAGGTCCTGGTGGCACCAGTGTCCGGCAGCCTCGCCTCTGTCAGTGTGCCCCAGGGCCATCATCAGTGTGTGAATGGGTGGATGACTTTAATGTACCGTAGGGACTGAGTAAAGCGCTATACAAATACAGGCCATTTACCATTAAGCCAGCTGTCCTGTAGAGCGCAGCAACACATTGAGAATGGGCAGGACTGCATTGCTCTGAACTATACTATGCAAGCATATGCAAACTTTTGCACGTAATTATCAGGACTTCAAACCAGGTAAATGTAGCTTTTTTAAACTGTAATTGCTTTAAAACCTTCATGCCAGAAACAGGCAACGACCCGTTCCTCTAAGGGAATTTTCTCATCACTTTCCTGGGCATTATATAGGTAAAGCTCTGCTCCGGTCCTGTCCTCTTTAGTGCTGTGGACTGATGAGAGGCTCCAGGGACGACACTGTATTGGCTGTGTGTCAGGAGAAGATTTAAATATCCCTCTGCTTTTAGACTCCAGCTGGAGTGACACCAGAGAAAATAACCCTCATTAGCATCAACCAAAGTCAAAGCAAGGGCAAACTCAAGTAATGAAACATATCCAACTACCTTCATTTCTCCTGCTTGAATTCTTCATAATCAAAAAATGGACATGAAAAACAGAGAGCCGCCGTTGCATAAAGTATAGTTCTACAAATAGTATTAGCGGTAAATGATTGGAATCGCAAGCAAGGAGATCATCTTGTCTTGGAGTGGCCTTCAGTACTGCTGTCTGTTGCCTGACAGTTCATTGATGTGTTTGCTCGTATAGCTGTCAACTGTTTACAGCTGGGTAGCACCCAGCAGACAGAGACTTATTGATGAGGCGACACAGCTGCTTGCTCGCAGCAGGATGCAGTCTGGAGCCCATGGGAAATATAGTTTTCCACAGCCACTGGCCCTTGTGGCCTTCACTTTCTGCAGGGCGCACTCTGTAATTTTCCTTCAACATTAACTCAGTTATTACACAGCACCTGAGGACATTTTAAGCCAGCTTTATGTGGCAGCAGCTCGTTGGTCTTAAAGGGATAGTTCAGGATTTTTTTTTTAGGTGAGGCGCTGTTACAACAGTAGCCTTCAAAAACAGATGATTACGATTTTTAAAGCGATGAATTCAATGGTTTCAACATTTTTTGTCATGGCATTGTTACTGTTTAAAGTTTTTGGTTTTTTTAGATGCCACAGAAAGCTTCGGAGTAACGCAGGACTACCCCTCCCCTGAAATAAGTTTACAACACTTTCCCTTATTTGGATAAAAGGCAAAGCTGCTGTTTGGTGATATTTCTGGTCGGAAAACACAAAGACAGTCACGTTGTGGAATCTAAAGGGAAGCCACCTATTAATCTTGTTAACATAATGATGTTTTTAAACCACAATTGCTAAGCTACTAGCATAATGTTTGTTAGAGCAACTGGTTACAAGTTAGACCTAACCACAGCCTATCTATTTTTATTTAGATTTGATTGAAAATTTTATGTTTTTATATTTTCTTCTCATTAATCAAGAGAAACACCTGTATTGGCATTACAGCAATATTCCTATAATTCCAGACCAGCTTGTAGCATGTTTCCATTGGTATTTTGATGATTTATCTTCACTAATGTGTGTCAACTATTTACAATTGGAGGTTCCTTTATCCATCACCTTGATTTGTAGCTCCCTCCACAGTTTCTCTAAAGATTCAAAACAGGATTCCGGATGTGGCGCTCGACTAAAAGTAAAAGATTACTTTAAAGGTCTTCTTCACTGAAAATTGTGTAAAAACTGGTTCTAATACAATCGGTCACTCTTAGTTGCATAAGTATGCTGCATGTGAACATATTCTCCAACCGCCATTCCCTACATTAGCAAAAGAAAATAGAGAAGAAAACAAGTGGGTCAGAAAAAGCCGGTTCCTTCTACGTCATATGGAAAATTTGAATTCATGTTTTTGACTACCTCGTCTAGCAACAGCCAATAAGAAAGCGTATTTTGCAGCCAGGAGAGAGCATGCTGGTAGAATCTAGAAGCTGAAGCCAATTGTCAGCACCAAAGCTCGCAACTTAACAGCATGGGAGAACACAGTCGAGCTTGGTTTATTTGTTGACATAGCACATCAGCTTTGCAGTTTTTACCCAAGAAAGATGAGCTGAGGAAGAAACTGTTGGAATCTGTCTTGGAACACTGCCAGCAAAGTAAGTTAATTTAATTATTTGATTGAAAGCAGCAACTGAGTCACATTGCTGTTAGCCAATCAGAGAGGAGACAGTTGCATATCCTGAATAACAATGAGTTAAATTCATGATCCTGACGTTGCACCCCACCCACTCCTCTGACAAACTGCAACATCCTGAAACCGGACAGAGACAGAATTTTTTTACACATAAAACGGCTCTCAATACATATAACTGTGCTAGAGACCATAGGCAATAATTGCATAAAAAAAAACGAGTGAATGAATCCTGGGCTTAATTGCACCTCCATTTCCAGTGTAAAATAATAATAATAATAATAATTAATAATAATGATAATAATAATGCATCAAACTTATATAGTGCTTTTTTGGAGACTCAAAGAAACTTTACAAATTCCGTTACTCATTCACTCTTACGTTCACACACTGGTGGAAGCAAGCTACGATTGTAGCCACATCTGCTCTGGGGCAGACTGACTTGTCAATAACCACCCAATGCAGTCATCACAAAGTTTGATAAAATATTTTTAGAACAAACTGCTGCAACATTTTTTAGATTAAAGTTATTTAGGAAAGTGTGAAGTCCACTTTAGACTTGGCTAATCCTCGAGGACTAAATAATCTAGATTTATGATAAGTGAACAAGCCAGTTATGGGCAGCAGGTAAGATGTTAGCTACTTATAAACCTCTCAATAGAACCTTACTTAAAAAATCTTGAAGCATCCATTTAATTCTTCCTCAAAAGCACTTGAACAGCAGCTGTTCAGACAAGCAAAGCATACTGATATAATCATTGTCTTATAGTATTATTGCCAAAAAAGTAACAATGATAACTGAGGTGCTTTATGGTAATATTTGTCACGCCCATTGAGACAGTAGAACTTCCCGTTGACCTAGCAGGGCCGGGGAATTTGAATGGCTGGATTGGCCACTGTTAAACACAGCAATACACACACAAGCACACAGGGCTTTCGCTCCTACTTGACATTATCACCATAATATCATCACAAGGATGTCATTTGGTTAACTATTACTGGCATAGCTGACGGTGAGAAATAAAGAAGGCAGTGTGAGATCGGCCTGGAGAGGAATTAAGACAGAAAAGAGAAAAGATGGAAATTACATCTGTGGACACGTCTCTTGTGCAAATAATGAGCAACAGCGTATTAATGCCTCAAATATATAAATAATTGTGGAGAGCATTTTGCTTTCTATCCGTCCCTCAATTTCTCAACATCCGCTCGAGGGCCCTTCATTCTGACCTGGCAAAATGCAAAATACCTTGTCACAAACAATCTCTATAGCAGTGCAATTATTATTTATTGTAACAGGAACAAAAAACAAAGGCCTCTGATCTAACTTGATCCATGGCTGATTAATTGACTCACTTGAAGGGGCTATAACTCTCGTCCTGTGTAATAGGGCCTGATGTAACAAGTGATGCTGTTGAGGCAGCCTCTCAGCTCTGTGTCTCTATGAAACCTGTTAGTTTTCTAAAAGGACAAACGGGGCAGCTGTGCAATCTGTATACAACATGACCTTTAAGCCAATCGAGAGGGGCTCTTGAGAACACTTTCACGAACAGTCTGAAAACAGAGGTTCCTGTTACAAAAGATTTGATTGAATTGAACAGATGCCTTGCTAGATCAGCCTCCTTGGCTCTTCGTGTCGCTGCATTTAGGGAAACACTTCAGCTCAGGTCTCTGGCTGAGAATAGGCTCAGTGGTGAGGAGAGATAAATGAACATCTTTCCTGATACAAAAAAAAATGATTTTGATTTGAGAGAGGGATGTGCGCCCTTCTTTAATTTAGAATTTAGTCTTAGCAACAGATATTTTGTCTTTATCAGCTGATTACAGATGTTGACTTTGATGTTTTGATTTACTATATATATTTCCATGTAGTGCTAAATACCTCTTTTCAGTGCTGTACCCTGAGTATTTAGTTTGTCATCTTGGGTTAGTAGTTCTCCTAAGGACACTTTTAGCATCACAAAGCTAATTTACTCCTTACCTGGATTTCTTGATTTGGTATTTTATGTTAGAAACCTAGAGAAATCAGATCAGGTTTCCAGATTTCCCGTCGTACCCAAATAAAGTCCGAAGAGAGCATAAATAAAATATTTTTTTCCCTTTTATCTTTTTTCCTAAAGATGCAGTTATGCGTTACATTCACCACAAAAATGTGTGAGAAATGTCATATTATGAATAATAAGGAAAAAATAAAACTACCACAACGAACAAAAGTTAAATAAAATCAAGATAGGTAATCAAAAGAGAGAGAAATTACAATTAAAGTCTATTAAATGTTGTTCCTCCTACAATCCGAAGATCAGAAGTTGATGTTAATTGTTACTTAAATAAAATTCCTACTGCTGAAATGATGTCGTTTACATTAATCAAGTGTGTATGACCAGAGGGTGCATCATACTCCCAAAACTACAGTATATTGTGTTTCTACATTTATGTAAGGCGAATTGTTTGTACCAGGTTTAAGAAGAATTTGTAAACTCACAAACCTAACAGTAATAGACTCATTAACAATTTGATATGGATCATTTCTGCTCAAAGAGAGTTCAAAACAAAAATATTGATGTGCAGAGAGTAGGGGAGAAAAATGTCTCTGATGTCCAACAAGTTGCATCTGAACAGTTTATTACATTATGAAAAAATATTAGATACATTAATGATCCAATAAATTGCAGAAGTATTTATAGGTTTATTCATTTGCTTTTTTTCTTCTAATTTTTCTTCCTTGCTCTCCAATGTGTTCCCAGTCAAGAGTAATCTTGAATGTTTTGCCATATTTGTATAAAAAAAAAAAAGTGGATATATGGAAGTTATTTTTTGTTGTGTGCCTCCTAACCCTGAAAAGCAAGTTTCATTTTATCTTCACAGTGAACATAAGTTCAGAAAAAAATGTACTTCTACCCCATGACCATGCAAGGATATCGATAAAATGTTGTTGATTTTTTGTTTAAATAGCAAAGACTCAATTTCTGAATACTGGGAAGGGCGAATCTGATATTCCAGCTGTACCAACAGTCAGCCCCAAAATAGCTGTACATGCAGCAAACGTAGAACCTTACTCCACTATGCACAAGTAACAAAAAAAAACTTCAGCTCTGTTTATTCACTTTACATAGTGTTTAATGTATATAACAGGGACTTTTTATCTCATGACTGCTGTGCTGACACGTCATATAATGGAGGCGACAGCGGCAAAAAACAGAAATAAATCAAGTGAAAAATATCAGACAGGAATATTAATAGATTTATGCTTGTTTAAGTACTGATGGTCTTCATTATCCTCGTCACTGTTTGTTTCAGCCTCTTCCTCACATTATATTCTTTCTCAAACATAAAAGGCGGACTGCTTGCAGCAGGAACGCAACCCTTCACAGAGCTTCACTATTCCTAAAAAAAAAAAAAAGTAAATCTGACTGTAATAAAAAGCTTCAGAATTACTTTCAGGATCTGCTCAAAGTTACTTGTTCAGAATAATGTTTACTAAAACCAGGAAACCACCCAATGACTTCAGACCCACGCCAACCCCCACCACCCAAGTTGGGGGGCCTCGTAAACATTATTATAGTTTTATTTTATTTTAACTCCTTTGCGTTTTACATCCTGTTAGGGGTATGTACATATTTTACATCATTGGAAAGCTGAGAGTCTTGAGATTCCAATGATTTATGTCAATCCAGGTTACAATCATAATTGTAGACAGAGTAAATGTGCAACCCAGTGCTTGACACCACATATCATTGAAAAAAGAAATATGTCCATAACGGTCCAGTCAATAGCTACTTTTACAAGTGCAAAATGTCTTTAAGTCTGTCATATTTTGGGTTAGAATTTAACTGCGTACATGGGCTATCCGATTTTTAAAAAATGTTATATTTTGACATGCACAGAACCGCGCAGCGCTATCTAAAATCCCAGAATCGGCCGGGAAAATGCCTCCGCCTGATATGGAGTGTGGACTAGAATGTCACTCAAGGTTTCACTTGCTTCTCTAAGACTGGTGATGTGTTAGAATCATCAGTGCTTGGGCTAGCTTTGCTCTTGTTTTTATCAAACCAATGACTACTGTCCATTTTGACATGACAACATATCAAAGTATCTTCTTTACTGCCTTCAAAAGATCAAATCAATAGCCCATAGCACCTTCTGCTGGTTTCCTTGGTTGAATGCATTGCATGGGTACAATTTAACTTCCACGGTCGTTGTAATCTGAAAGTGTCGGGACGGACCCCTTATGGGCGCTGGGCCTCCTTGTCAAACCTCATTGTTTACAATTGCTCTTGCCATCCTTATCACCCTATATGACACAATGCACTTCATATTTTAGGGAAATCCTGCAGAGGAAATTCATTATTTCTGTATGCAAGTGAAATCTTTTTTATGTGTTCCCCCTCGTGGCATGCAGGCGGAAAAGACCACATCACCCATATCGACAAGTACTGAAACTTGAAGTTGAATGTTCAGGACTCTGTGAACCCCCACAAACTCCCCATTCCTCCTTTAGTCTTAGCTTCAAATTGTCATTCTACAATTTCAAAATATTATCTTGCACTATAATACATATTAAATCAAGCATACAGAATAAAATGCATTGGTTTTAAACAACTCTTTTATTATAGAATGGCAGTTTATAAAGTGGCTCACAGCATACCTTTTAACACTAAATAACACAAGGCCGAAAGATAGGGTTCAGGGAGGAGAACATGTTTGGATGGGTATGTGTCTGTGCCTATTAGTGTTAGAGTCAAACATGGCTTAGCTGTGCTCAGCCTGCGGATGAAGGGTGATTCACCAGGATGTTCTGAAGGATTCCTGTGTGGGTGCACTATCATGGAGAATTGGATTTGAGACTAGAACAATTTGCAAAGAGCAACAGGGGGAGGAAAAGACAATGGTGTATACAATGCAAAGACCTCTGCTCTCTCTTTCAGGAACCTTGTATTCTTGAGTGCAGCAGCAGCAACCAGCACCACTTTCATCAACATTCCTGGGCAATGTATGGTTCGGCATACGTAATAGCAAAGGGGGGAGGGGACACGTCCCAAAGTGTCCCTTTCTCTCTGCATCTGGACTGAATGATTGTGCAAACCTTTGCTGAAAGACAAGCGCTCAAAATAGAATTTGAAAAACGCAAGTGCCAAAAGAAAAACATGAAACCCAGAGGACTGCCAGTATGCCCTACCTCCAGGCTCTGCTAGTCAGAGGATGGCAAAGCTGAAGGCTGCGAGGGGGGAAGAGGAGGAGGTCATAAGACTGGACGTGGGTATGCAGCCTGCTGGAGGAAGACAGTGAGCAAGTCTGGCTATGCAGGACTGCAGATGCTCAGGGCTTTTCATTAGCCTGCTTCAACAAAGCCAAATTAGACACATCACTAACATCCTTTCAAAAACATTTCGGAAACCAAACTTTCCTCCAATTTGTGATGATATTTCAGTTAAGTCTAGATATATAAAATCTAAAGCTTTTTAAAATTAAATATGTACAATTTAAGCCCACAGTAAGGAGTATCTGAGCCAACAAAAGTGCATTGGGAATCATTCATTTATGGACTGATGTCTAAAAACTGCCCATGCTGTTCGGACTGAACAAATAACTTGTCATGTTTTTGCAGGTTGCAAAATGTTGAATGTAAAGCCCCTGCTCGGAGTCAGGCAGACACTTGCTTTCACACTACACTGAATATTCAGCCATGTGCATCAAAGATCACTGCTTTTAAAGCAGTTTGGGTGCAGTTACACCTGCATTTGGAGCTGTTCACAGATGATATGGGGTGCATATACAGATATACAGATATGAGCATGCATACAGCAAAGCAAGACCCCAGAGTATCTGTGGATAACATCTTAGTAACTTATATTGTGCCAGAAGTAATATTAAAATTTCAGTATAATCAAGGAATATGCACTGGATCATTTTTCATCTTCAGCTGTCTCTAAGAAGGATGCATCATATTTCATATTCTGTATCAAGGTATGAATGAAGCAGAGCAATTAAGTTTTTTTTGTTTTTTTACTGAGCATAAGGAGAACACTCAACAATTAAAGCAATACGTATGTCAGATATGGAATCAAGCGAAGCCAAAATCAAGCCCTCAAACAACTGAAACAGCATGACAAAATGGATGCAAGCATTGGCCTTCCTTTCCCCATCAGTGCACACAATAATAACCCCAGGTCAGAACCACAAATATGGCCAAATGCAGAAATTTGTCCACTGCAAGCTTAGGACTGGCTGCTCTGCACACTTACCAGATGAAAATATACCATTAGCGTTGTATTCTTATTACTTAAAAAACAGGACGTTTAAAGAAGAATTAATGTTTTAATATTACCTCCAAATCTTATTGAAATGAAATAACATCTGATGGTCAAATTCAAAAATACATTTGCATGGAGCAACATATTTAAAAGGAATTTTATGGTTTGCAAAATGTTATATATATATTTATATAGCGGTAATCAGAACTAAGAGTGGCTATTTTGAGGAGTCTAAAATATAACACATGTATTCAGTTATTTCACCCTTTTTGTTTAAGTACATACAGTAATTCCATACATCATGTTAATTTATAGTTTTGATGCTTTTAATCTACAATGTAGCTATGAAAATAAAGAAAACGCATTGAATGAGTGTCTCCAAAATGTTGATCTGTACAACATATACATATAAAATTCCCCTGTCACCCACCGTGGGCGGTTTTTCCCATCCATTCCAAGCTCGGGTCCTCTACCAGAGGCCTGGGAGCTTGAGGGTCCTCCTCAGTATCTTTGCTGTTCCAAGTACTGCACTTTTCTGGACTGAGATGTCTGAGGTTCTTCTATGGATCTGCTGGAGCCATTCCTCCAGTTTTGGGGTCACTGACCCGAGTGCTCTGATTAACATGGGTACTACTGTCACCTTTACCTTCCAAGCCTTGTTTAGCTCCTCTCTGAGCCCTTGGTATTTTTCTCATGTTCCTTCTTCTTGATGTTACCATCACTTGGTATTACCACATCCACCACAACAGCTTTCCTTTGCTCTTTATCAACCACCACAATGTCCGGTTGGTTCGCCATTACCATCCTGTCTGTCTGGATCTGGAAGTCCCACAGGATCTTTTCTCGGTCGTTCTCCACCACCTTTGGAGGAGTTTCCCACCTTGACCTTGGGGTTTCCAGCCCATACTTTGCACAGATGTTTCTTTGGTTATGACGTTTCATGTATGCTTTCCCTGCCAGCATTGTTAATGTTATGTGCTGGGTTGTCTCAGATGACTCTTTGCACAGTAAACAGCCTATACCTCGGGTCTTGTCTGGTGTGGTAGATCTGGCCCTCTATCGATCTGGTGCTCAGAGCCTGCTCCTGGCCTGCCAGGATGAGTGCCTCTGTGATGTCCTGTAGGCCAGCCCTCCCTCGCCATTGGTAGGATTTCTTGAGATCAGCCCCATGTAGGGTCTTGTCCTCCCATGATGGTTCCGCCTCCAGCACCTCATCATCTTGCCACTGTCTCAGGCATTCACTTAGTACGTCATTCGTTGAAGCCTTGTCCTTGATGTTAACAGACACAGTCAGTTGCAATAACCAATCAGCTCTCAAGCCTGCAACACCAAGGCTACCTAGAAGATCTTGGGTGGAAGTTGACATGTACACGTCCTGTGATCGGATAAGCACCCACAAGAGCCCAAAAGGTGGCTTTTTGCAGAAATCTCAACTAAACCCAGAGATTTGTTAGCTACCGACAGCTACCGGTGTATTTCCTTTACCCACAATGGCTGAAAAAGGAAAAGGGTCAGATTTACATACTGTTTCTTACATAGCAAACTTAATTGATTTGAATGTTTGTGTAATTGTATTCAAATGACTTTTGTTATAAAGTGCCTTGAGATGACACTTGTTGTTAATTGGCGCTATATAAATAAAACTGAGTTGAAGTGAATTGAATTTTAGTTGCTGATGTACTTGCTACGCCATTTTCAAGACAGATCTTTCAAGAAACCCAACCTAGTAGTAAAATCCCCATACTGTAACCAAATCAGAGAAAACTCAAACTTGGATATTTTGTTTAGCAGGCATTCTGTACCTTTGCAGTTCAGGTTGGTTCGAGAAATAAGGAATCCACGTCTTGAGAATGTTTTGTTGAAGTAGTCAAGCTTAAATTGGGTTTTTGCCACTGTTTCAACAGCAAATACAGTTACTTCGCATTTATTGGTTTTGCCTCAGAAACATTTTCATCAGCCTCTTACGTTTCCAATTAGATCATAGTTCAAGACTTGTCACTCCTAAAAGTCAACTTGTTGGTGGTGAACCAAGATGCTGTTTACTTACTGGAGTGTTTGGGGTGTTGCCTTGTTGAAACACACATTGCAAAGTAGTACCAAACTGGAAAACCTTGAAAAATCAATTCTGAATTTATTCTTACAAAAATTAATCGTTGAACATTGTTCACCCTTTTTACAACTAAAATATAAGGGAACAGCCCAGTGAGAGATTTTAAGGCTTAAGCCTCGTAGGGTAATACTGTTTCCCCTGGTGAAGTGCGACCCCACCCAGTGTTGCGTCATTGAATTACAGTCATGTAATTAAGGTAACAGCTCAAAAAAATGTTTTTAATAGGACTGCCCAATATCAAAATCGAATTGGAACAGATTGGATTGGATCGGCTCATGGTAATTGGACTGGAATCAAACATGAAATTAATTTTTGAAATCATTCTTTAAATTTCAATCAATGTCCAGCTCAATTGCAATGTAATTTTCTTCTTCAGCATACTGCAGCATCCTGTATTCATGTTTTTTTAATGTATTTGTTCTGATCTATGATGCCTGGTTTTGAATAAATAGGCCTGGCACCATAGTGTACGTAACAAATCATGGTCCCTGATTCACCAAGCTTTACAGTGTACTGAGATTTGAATACCAGAAATGTTTACATAGATAGCTAGTTTTATTGGTGAAACTATGAGTTAAGACAGATTCATCTTTCTCTCTAACTTTACCTGTTTACCCCACACCCCCGCCATTTGTTTTTGATTTACATCCACTGTTCCATCAAAACCTAAGAGACTCAAAGCATCTGCTTCCGATCTCTTGCTAGATAGTGAACTTAAAGGAGGTTTTTTATGGTACCCATCCAGGCTGTCAAATCTGTCTGGAGCACATTACACAAAGTGCTGCTGCAAACAGTGGGTAATGAACACAGGGAAACCGAGCACAGTGTGTAGTGTTTAGAAGAAAATGGAGCAGCTGAAAGGACACAAGATGCATTTTCACTGAACTTCCCGAAGCAATTCCAGGCACACTCTGCACACTACACACTCCTGTCTCCTGTCCCTGCCATCATCTGCTTTTCTGCTTGTTCCATTTCTGAAGGTAATCTGCAGTTATACTGACACTCATCTTATGAGATATAAATATAACACAGAGCTAAATATGTAATACAAACACCCTATTATATTATATGAATATTTTAGAGGAGTTAAGGAGCTGGGTTGCAGTGGATCTTAATGCGTAGAATGTCATGTTTATTTGAAATAGATATATAAGTCCAAGATAAATAATTTAAAAATATTTTCCGCTTTTAATGGGATTTCATACATCATGTTTAATTAATGTAATTGTACCTATAGGTTGTGTGATAATATATGGGATCCTCTTTTATTAAAACATTAAGAGGGCAGGCTATCTGCATCCCCCTATAGGTTCCACTTTGTCCAACCACAATTTGCTTCAGTTTTAGGTTTTCGTTTGTTTCTCTTGCACCTCGAACACTGCTGACCTCCACGAGTCCAGTTCATCTTTGGGTACCATATCCAGACGCTTGAAGGTGCCACTTTCAACAGTGTATCAAATACGACATTTGTTGGCAGAGATGAAAAAAGAAGAAAGGTTTATTATAAACCTGTATAAATTACACAAGCTAATTCAGTACTGGGGCTAAAGTATAACAACTTGTGGGAGGACACACAGAACATGGCACAAAACATTCATACAGCTTTTAAAGTAATTATACAAAATACTAAAAACGTTTTTCCAAACCTCTGAATTTAACAAAAATAGGTTTACATCTCACAGAAAATAATTATTTTTGCTCTTTTTTTAGCATATAGTAAACAGAAACAAGTGATCATGCACCAAAGATATATCTCTGTATAAGTTGAATTAACTTGGCTATGTGTCCTAATAAATTTCAAGAATAGTTTTGCAATTATTTAACTTGGTCTAATTTTTCATGTCACAAAAGCATGGCATTTCAAAAAGTTGTGGTATTTTTTTTAACAAGCAATGTACATGGTTATAACTTTTTAATCTGAGTCAGTATGTAAGCAAGAATGTAACCCAACCTTATGGATTGGCAGTAGACACAAAAGATGAGTCAAATGGGATACTCTGTGTCTAGAATCCATGTGCTATGGGTCTGTCAATAGGTTCTTCTGCAAGACAGTAGTGGACTAATGTTTAATATATGACTGTCCTGGTATGTCCTCTGTCAATAGACCCGGTGTAAACTGCCCTTAATGAGGTCTGTCAGGCCCTTTAAGAAAGAGAAGGATAGTCAGAGACTACGAGCCACATGGTTGTCAAACCTCAGCCATATCAGATGTGCAGTCATTACGCGTTTTCATCACAGTTAGCGCTTGGTCAGTGGGGCAGCTCAAATCACATTGGTCTACAAACATTAACATGTATTTTTAGGTGATTATAAAACCATCTTCTTTCAAAAATATTTCACTTGCCTCCTTTCTATTTTACACAGCTGTACTCATGTAGTCATTTCCATTTCTGATATCTATGGATATCGTTTTCCCCTTTTCTCCCAGTTTGTTCTGACCTCTGCTGTTTTTTCTTCTAAAATTAAGAAGTGTTTTTTAGGGGACAGTGGACTTAGAGGCAAGGGAACAACGCATTAACCCTAGGAAGGGTGTCAAAGACTCATCATGACAACCCATGCGTGCAGCTTTTCCCTCTAATAGCTAATTAACAAGTTAAGATCTCCATAATATCACTGCAAGTACGGTGAGATTCATTGTTGCTACATTTCACTGTCCTTATGTTGACCTTTTCTTTACTGTTAAGTATACTTTGGCACAGCAGGGACGTTGTAATCCAAATTCCATTTCAGAGAGAAAGCTCTACTAGGTTGTGACTCTTAGCTTTGTTACTTGTCTCTTGATAAAAAGATACAGATCAAGCATAGAAGTAACAGATGTTTAGCATTGTTTGGGGTAAAAGGTTTTGCAAGTCTTGAGTATTTGACCTATTACCCAATCACAACACATCCTTGTTGGTGAGCAACAAGGATGTGTTGCAACAAGGATGCGTTAAACACCAAACACTGGTGTTTAACGAGTTACAAAGGAAATAGTTACTGTAATGACATTAGTATTGTTGTAACATTGTAATGTAAAGCGTTGCTGTGGCAAGCGTTTTAATGACATTACAATTACTTTTGAAAATATCATGTAATTACCTAAGTGACTGATAATCTATTCTGCATGGAGCCTAAACAAGCTTTTCCTGCATGACGTCATCAGCGCGCCCCAAATCACGTACAAGACGCAGATGCAAGAGGGAGGAGCAGAGTGACGGGAGCAGAGCTATGTCTCTAAGAAAAACATCCTTAGATGTGTGGAAATACGGACACTACTTTTGAATTCGTGGCACGAAAGGACAAGAATGTCAGCGTTAGGTGTAAATTTTGCCCTGGTGAAAAACATCTCTCCACTGCCACGAATTCCAGATCAAACCTGTCAAAGCATGTGAAAAGACAGCATGGTAGTACCAAGCTAGTTGCAAAAAAAAAACCCGTAGCGAAAGTGAAGATGACACGGCACCGACACCGAAGCAACGGCGGCTCGATTCCCAGGAACCCAAGGTAACACTAACAACAAAAGCAGAATTAAATAGAGAGGTGGCATCTTTCATTGTGGAGGGTACATAGCGTTACATAGTGTAGCGTAAATTGCTGTTTGACTTCATACCTAGAATTTACAGGACCCTGCAATTCGGGTATGATGTTTTAGAACGATGCAAAAGTAGTGTAATTGGTAATGTAACTAATTTACTTTCCAAAAAAGTGACTAAATAATTTAAGGGATTACTTTTTTGAGAAGTAATGAGTAATATGTAATGGATTACTTATTTTGAGTAACTAGCCCAACACTGTTGGTGAGGCACCAAGAGACCAAGATGTGGAAACGACAGAATATCTGGAGTAGGTGATTCTGGCATACTGTTTATCCATACATTGTTTTCTGACAGTGGCGGATCTAGGATTGTTCTGAGTAAGGGGCCATCAAGGGGCCGCAACATTTATAAAGGGGCCAACTATTAGTCCAACATCCTTACACACAATACCCACTTTTGGTAAGGTAGATATATTTCACCACACACAATATATTGAAACACTTGAATATAATTTTGCATGCATTTGTAGTATACATATTTTTATTTCTATTTTTTCTATGTATATCTGGATTGGTCAAAGGAGGAAAGTAAACAGGACACCAAGAGAAGACTCACTAACCTCTTGTTTAATAACTAAAAATACGGAATCTCATGGGAATATTTTACCCTGATCTTATTTAATCAAATAGTTTAGAAATAGTGTTTCAATATTTACAGGTTAGGGATTTTAATTAGGAGAAACTCTACACTTCTGGTCTATCTCAATATTTGAGATACAGAAAAATCGTTTTTTTGAGACCACTTTGGTTACTTTATTTTGGCAAATGTCCCAGTTTAGGGAAACCTCCTAATTTGAAGGAATTGTGGGAAAGGAAACTTAACTGCAACATTACTGATGATGAATAAAATGATTATTGGAGAAATCTAAAATCATTTAATAAAGTAAAGAAAGTTTTCCACTAATGATTTGTTAACTAATTTCTGTCTGTTCATTTAAATAGTAATGCTTTATTTTTGATACTTGGAATAACTGGTTTTTTTATAATCTACAAAAAATGTTTTAATAATAATCTTTTTTGGTCATTATTGCTAATAAATATAAAAGAAATCTCAAGTGAACACTAATTTTATATGCAAGAAAATTAATCCACCCCAACTGGATAGCTAAAAGAAAAATCAGCTGAGAAAACATGTGAAGAGGTTATCCTCACCTATGTCTCTTGATTATTTGAAATGACTATTGCAGATTTTTTGTCAAAATATGGAAACTATTTTTGTCATATATTGGAATGAATAGTTCAGGAATCCTCAAAAGCATTTGTAGTATACAGTAGTATTGATGGACACTGTCTTGCATTGTACAATGTTTATCCTATTGCTACTCTTTATTGGTCTACATAAATGCAGCATGACAGTGATTCCTGAATGTATTTATGGGTTAAAGGTTTTGTTCTTTAGATTGTCTGTGTTCTACATAATTGTTAAACATTCAATAAATATATCTACAAAACAAGCTCAATCAGACATTTTATACATACCAGTAAAATACTATTAGGCTCATTAGCACCAATAGTCCTTGAACTTAGAATTGCACCCATCTATAACCTTATCATCAAGCAAAGGACTGAGAGACAGGTCGGGGGCAGTTCAGGGGGTCAATCAGGTTTTAGCAGGGGCCAATGCCCCTTTGGCCCAGCCCCTAGAGCCGTCCCTGGGCATAGAAACACAAGAACCTCATTAATGTCAAGATTATTTGAAGCAAAAAATGATAAAAGCACTAGTTCATATATATCCTGTATTGTAGAGATACTTTACTGTAACAGATAAGTTGGTTTCAAGCTTTTATACCAGGATCTGGCAAAAATTGCAAAGAGGCTTGTGTAAAACCCTACCTCTGACTTGTTCGGTGAGAGGTAGGGTACACCCTAGACACATCTCTAGCCACTTATATCAAGTAGGGTTCCTTGAGCTTATGAGGCTGTCTGTATCTGTTCTATGGGTTGTTTAATTTTTGACACGTCTGAACTGGTTTTGCAGACTGTTTTTATTGCAAACTGGTTTTATTAATATGGAATGCTGGAGGAGGAAAAAAAAGACTGACACGTTATTTATGATGTAATCAATGTGCTAATTATCATGTGACGTAATCTGGCAACTTCTAGTGGCTTTTTGAGTCAAATTCAGTCACTTTCTGTCAGAGACAGTTGGCAACAATGATTAAGTCACCCACAAGAGAAATGTCATTGAATAGAATCCCTTAGATCTAAAAAAAAAAAAAAAAACATGGCTCTGTGCTGTAAATAGATTTGGTTATTAAACAATGCATACCTTGAGTTGAGTAATTATGACTTCAAATTCATGGTACTGGCTACTAACAGACATTCATTTGGGCCGGGGGAAAAAACAAAAAACAATCACGTGTGCATTCAAGTCCTCCAGTGGGTAACACCACAGACCTTTTTTGACCTGGGAAAAAGCTTGCATTCAGTGTATGCTGATACCGAGAACAAGAAATATCAGGAGAAATAAACTTTCTTAAGATTAACTTTCAAGCTAATGTGTGCAGAAGAATAAAAATAACTATATCCAACAAGGTTTGTGATGCCAACTATTAAACAAGTTTATAATAACAGGGCTTAAAGTAGAAAACAATCCTGAGCCTGAAAATTTTTCCAAGGAGTGGTGGTGCAGTGGATCCAACACATACACATTCTAGGGAATTTAGCCAACAGCTTTTTGGCATTGTGCTTGGTAATGTATAAGATGACCTACAATTTAAATGTGATTTTTAGAAAGTAAAGGTTATTAAGCTATAAGTGAAAACATATGAAACTCAGTTAAGCAAATTAATCTGATTGGCAACCATTTAATTCAGTAAAGGGCAATTATAAAAAAAAATTGCAACTTTTTCTATCATTTTTCTATCAGGTTTTCTAACTCTTAAATGTAAAATAAAAACATAATAATTTAGACTTCCTTATGAGTAACTGATCCTATTATTGCTTCCACTCAATTGCTAATGATTTCTTGTTTGCCTATTTTTAATTTTCATACTAATTAGTTTTGATCAAATTCTAAATGACATTGTTTTATTGTCTAGGCTTTCTTGTATGTTAATATTGCTAGTTGATTATAAATGTTTGTTTAAGCCTTCTTTTAAAGATTATTTGTTTTAATTTTCCCATTGTTTGTAATCATGTAAAGCACCTTGAATTGCCTTGTATTGAAAGTGTGCTATACAAATAAAATTGCCTTGCCTTTTGTTCAAAACAATGGCAAATTAAGTTATAGTAGTAGTAGTAGTAGTGATTTTATTTCCAGTCAATATCATAATACAAACCAAAAATGAAAAATGAATAATGAACAAATGAAAACAACATATATAACTGAAAAGGATTTTGGCTGAAGTCAATCACTTATCTAGAGCCAAAACTGAATTTCTAAATACAACTTAGAGCACAAAGCATGCAACAAGTAACAATTAGCAAATGGAACAAAATTTGTATTGACCGTTTAAAAGTAAACTTACAGTAATCAAACATACGTACATTTAATCAACATATATGATTCAACTCAATCACGAGATTATTTGTAATTCTTTTCGAGTGCTGTATAACTGCTAATTACCTTATTTTTAAACTTTTAAAAAAAAATAGATTTACTGATGTAGAGCTTTTTAAGGTGTTATCCAGACTATTCCATATATTTACATATTTTTTCTGAAATGAGTCTACCTTTCGTATTTGTCCTAAACATATTTTTTGGTACACATGGGTTCTTCTTAAACTGTAGCCAGTTTAAACCTTTTCTGAATGCATTCAGGGAGCTTATAGTTATGGACCTTATACATAATAATAGCTGTGCTGAGATCAGTTAAATCATGTAGTTTTAATAGTTTAGATTTAATGAACAAAGGATTTGTTGGGGCATAAAAACTTGCGTAGTTAATTACTCTGACAGCTTTTTTGTTTGCAAATTGAATATGGGTTGGATTGTGCTTGTATAATTATTCCCCCAAAGTTCCACACCATAATTTAAGTATGTAAGAAAGAGGGTATTGTACAGTAGGAAATACATTACATTGCCGGAGTACTTTAAGTCGTGTATTAATAACAACTACAACAAAAATAAGAAGAACAAGAAAATTGTATGTTGAAGGTTCCACCATGTTGACTAATTCAATACTTTTTAAGTAAGATTTAGACAGCACTATTTAGTCAGCATATTTTAAATCTTACTTACAATAGACAACTCTCTTAGTATCTTTTTTTATTGTAATTGTATATACTTTACAATCCAGATTAGTTGTTGGAGGAGGCTGAAGATAGTGGTTAATCAGTAAGGGTCCAAGGCCTGAACTCAATGTTGTCTTTTATCCTTTAAGGCTTTAGACATCTTCCACTTCCTCCCTTACAAAGATGAGATCTGCACAACTAGCCAAAATAGAATATCTTTCCAAACAACAGGTGCAGCATAGTTCTTGTTTGTGAGGCCAACAACAGTAAGCATTAATTTACCTTGATGTGCGAGAAAAAATCCAGAAAATATTTTTATTTCACACATCGTCATCAATGCAACAAGAAGTGTCTCAATTACCAATGCAGGATACACTATCTTATCAAATGCACTTACATGCAATCCAATAAGGTGTTGATATAATACATTACTGTTCGCTAAAGACTCATGCATGCTTGTCTTATTCCCAAATTAAATTGATCAGGGAATGTACAGAATAAGGCATTACACTGTGAAGCAGAATCAACATCTCTTGCATAAGTAAACCAAACATGTTCCCATCCTGTCTTTAAAACATAGGGCTGATTTTAAACATTTTAAATGTGCAGACAATTCTGCTGACATCTTTGTTGAAAATTTTATAATGTAATATGGATGTGAGAAAAACATTCCTGCAAGGCAAATTTACTTATATAGCACACTTTTAACAACAAAGCAGTTCAAGGTGCTTTAGTCTCTGTCTAAATTAAAACCCAATGCAGACCTAATTTTGGCTTAATGGTTCATAATGTAGCATTTGCATAAACAGTGATGATGTTTTTGAGAGGGGTGGTTGTTATAGAATGGTATAAATCTGATTTAATCTCCACCAATCTAAGACTTACGGCAATATGGTGATATACTGCACAGCTGTGTATGCGATAAAAAGTTAGTGGGCAATGAGGGACAACAAACGGTGTCACGTTGTATCAATCTCAAGATCATGATTAAAATCTGCATTGTAGGTCTCCTCATACTGTTCTTTCTAAAACCATAATGTCTGAAAAACTCATTCTAACGATCCAGTTGTTTCTTGAGCAGGCGCTCACTTTCCTATTCTTTCAAGTTGGAAATGGCTCTAGTTTTGTTTATGCCAGCCAATCTTACTGCTGACTGGTCGGACGTTGTCACTAACACCACACCCTTGACCGAAAAGCCAGTCGTGCCCCTTATGAAAGACATCTCATGCGGAGCTGTGACTACCTGGCATGGTAAGTCAAGGGAGTAAAAGAGGCTGACTGACTTCTACCCCTCACAAAACACCTGAAGTGGGCCTAGGTAAGTTGTAAGGCAGTAATGGCTTTAAAAAATAGCATCTTGTTTTCTTCTTTGTGATCATCCCACTGAGCAATAGACGTCTATTAGACGTGCCGTCTAAATTCAAACCGAAATTAGACGGTCTATAATCGGTCAAATTTTTGGCCCGAATCTAGACGACACAATTTAACACATTTATTATTAAATATTAAATAAAAAAATAACTGAAAGTTGTGTAAATGACGACCAAGTACTGGATTAAAACGTTTTTAACAGTGATTGATCAATGCACAATGTAGATTATATTTAGACTCGATTTAGACGTCTAAATTTATACGTCGTATCAACGTCTCTCTTTAGACCAAATTTAGATTATTTAATTAAATACATTAAAGAATGAACAGTGATAAAAAAAATAACTAAGTTGCACAGCTGATGTCAAAATTTTGGATTTGAATCATTTGTATTGCTATTGATTAATATAGAGTAAAGTTTAGATTTAGCCTTGATTTAGATGATTATTCAACGTCTACATTAAAACCTGGTTTAGACCAGACGTATAAGTTATTTTAGTGGTAACCCCCGACCCTCACCACTAGGAGGAAGCAACACACTTAAAGTTCCGCTCGGTCTAATCGTCTTTATGGTGATATGAGGATATTGGAGTCCTCCGAACCAATTTATTTTACTCATTGGGACCACTATGTGTTAGAAAACGTTGTTTCTTCAAATATGAAGGGTCGCATATAGGTGAGTGCTCAAAGAAAAGTTACTGAAATGTTGTTTTGTCCTACAATGTTTTTTATCCGTTTGCAGCATAGCTAGCAGGCTAGCTGAAGCTTACCTGCTAGCTTGCTATTAAGTAGCCATTAAACCGAATGGTCCTTTGAAACCATGTACTTTGTCTTAATGGATAATATCGCTGTGATCTCTGTGACACTTAAAATATTTATTCATTCATTCTATTGCTGTGTTTGCAGAATCTGTTCAGAAAACTTTAAAAGAGGTTACGGAGTAAATTATCAGGGCTATAAGAGGCCGAGGACACCTTTGGTGTATTTTATTTATTTATTTAGGTTTTGGTTTAGGTTGATGAATTTTCCCAAAGTTTTTGTACTGTATATTTAAAAAAAAATGTTTTGGCCTAATTTTTGTTTTGTAAATGTTTTGCATACAAATACCTAGATTTTTATTTGAGTAATTTTGTACATTAGACTACTTATTTTTCACCACAATCTTTGTTTAAATAAAATAAGCAAAATAAAATATTTTGATATTATATATTTGAATTTGTGCTTTTATTTTATGGCAATGTATGTTTACAAATGTGTTGAAATTAACAACATGTATATTGCACATTCATATGTTTGTGATGGTTGGATGTTTGAAAAATGTTTTGATTTACATTACAGTAGGATAGTTTGGTCAATGTTAAGCTTAAGAGATGTATTTATATCCAGTGGTAAAATAAGTATAGTGTTACTGAAACTGTTTTAAAACATCATTGTTATTTTAAAAGATCATTTTAGGGAACCTGATTTAACATTCAATTTCACAACTTTAATTTAATTTTAATAGGTTTGTTGTGATGAATTTAATAGATTGTAAAAGCTGGATTTATTAGAATATCCTTAGGCTATAATACATTTAATAGACGTTTATACGACGTCTAAATGACGTCTAGATTATCTGATGGTGTATAAATTTGGTATAAAAAATAAACGTCTGTTAAACGTATAACTTTAGACATCTAGCAATAGATGTTCATTAACGGTAATATAAACGTCTTACATTAGACGCGGCTTATAGAGGTAGTCGTCTTTTAGACGTCTATTAGACGGCTAGTCTAAACCTAGACAGCTGAAAAACTTTCATTTTTAGACCAGTGGTAGATCGATTTTAGCCTAGATGTCTACGGACCATATAGACGTTCATTAGACATCTTTTAGACCGAAAAATGCTTGGTGGGATGTTATTGAATTACTTGAATGTATTTTAGTACTTGGTTGTCTCCAGACAGCAAACTACATGAGAAGTAATAGCAAAGTAATTAAAGCAAAGTAATTATTCATAAATTTAATATTTATTTTCCTCGTATCCTCTCAGTCAGTGATTACTGAGTTATCACAGCACATTTTGTTAATTTTACATCATCTCCTATGGGAACACCAAGTACACAAAGCACAAAAGCAATAGCAGTTAAACAAGTAATAAAAGTAGGGGCTTGGTTGGGGGGAGGGGGGGGGGGTGTATCAGCCTCATATCTATACTAACTAACAAACAATACCACCATGAACAAAATGGCACCCCAGGCAGGACTCACAATAAAGTCAACAAACTAGAAATACATAAATCATAGAGTGGCATCAGGCTCTCATCTTGTTCTGATTGTGTAATTGTGCACTTCAATTTGGTAGTGATGAATTGACCACATTCACAACAAGCTTCAGAATATCTCCGTCTGACCCTTGCATTTGTTTTATAGCAAGCAGCTGAAAAAGATTGTGCCTGCAATCCTGTGAACGCATGGGAAACACAACACCATAAGTCCTGGAAAGTCACGATTTCAGTGTGCAAATGCACGTCTGCAGGGTATTTGAACATGCGCCAACTCCGAGGGCAAATAGACTCTGAGAATGAGTGGCCAAATATTGAAATATCACCCAATGTCAAGACTTTTGGAGTGTATAATTTCTTGCATTTTATGACTCATCACGAGTAACAGTTGCTCCCCCCAAGCCCGGAGAGCCATAATTATTAAGAAGGGTTTCAGGGTGGCTGGCACTAATCAATGAATGTTGTGTAAATGAAACATCATCCATGGATGTAAAAAAAAAAAAAAGGGGGGGACTGTTTATACCATGTGAAAGCATTTTGAACAAAAGGCACATTTCTGCTCCGTAGGCCAGGCCAATCAGAATTGTATTGCTTGGACGACTCAGCCCAATCTGGTGTGTCTCGGCTCCACTGAGTCCGAATCTGAGCTCTGCCGACTCCCATCCGTGAATGCACAATTGCTTGAGTTCAATTCATTGTGCCTCGCCAGCTGCACAAATTCAGGCCACTGCCGGAGCAAACAGAGAATGATAAGCCTGTCACCCCAACAAAGTTCAACGACTGGTGGACGTGTTTAGATAAAGCCACAACAGCAGGTAGTGAAGCTAATTTGGAAAAGAATCCAAAATAGACAAGAGCAGTCAAAAATGTCTTCGTATTCTTATTTGGGTTCATACTGTATTACGTATGCTCAGTCGGGAGCAAATGTTCAGCTCATGTCTCAAAAGCCACACATGTCCTTATGTCCACACGATTACGATCAAGGTTAAATTTATAAATGGTTTAAAAGATATGACACGGTGCATTTATTTTGTCTTTGTTAAGTTTCCTCATGTTGTCTTTCCATCCTCCCTGGGTTCATTACTGTCTGCTGGCTGCTCTATCATCTCATCATTCAATTCTCTGCACACTTTCCATCATATTCTCAGCTGGTGCTATATATTTTTTTTTACAGTGGGGACCTCTGATCCATCAGCAGTGGATTCTCTGAGCAATTCATTAAGAGGCGCTGCCTTGTTTTCTTTGACAGAAGCACATTACCAGAAGAAGAGTTGCAATGAGCTGCAGAGTGAAAAAAAGACTCCACAGCTATTTTTTACAAAGGCAAATGACAGCAGTGCTGGTTGTAATGGCAGTAAAGACTTCAAGTAACAGTAGAAACCCCAGCAAAATGACAATATTTTTCTTCATAATGTTTGGAAAGAAATCTCAGAATTTGTTGTACATGTCACACTGACTACAAAAACTTAGTACCGGATGTCACTTGTCTTTGAAGGGTTGCAGTCATGCCATACCCTTTCAGTTTTCAGATAATTAATAACAATCCAGTGATATGTTTAAAGCCTGGGATATTGTTTTATCAATTAGTCCTATTTTAAACTCTGCAAAAAGTCTCATGCTGACATGTCTGCTGTGTTACTGGGTCACTATAATACTGAAGTGAAAAGAAATGCTGGACTTAGACTGGGATCAATTTGCTGTTTTCTTTAAATTACTTTTACTTAGGTGTATAATTGGGCAAAAAATTTGGTTTCTGTTTAAACATTTTAAAACCATGTCACATTTTCCTTTTAATTGACAACCATGCACTAGATTTTGGTTGTCTAACAGATTAAGTCCCAAAAACAAACTTAGAAGTTTGTGGTCGTACCATGAGATAATTGAAAAAAATTAAGTGGTAATACTTTCGCAACACGATATATATGAGGCAGATTTGAAGAAAAAAATTATTCTGCTGACTGGTGAATGTTTTGACGGAATAAATTTAGTAAAATTTGCTGAAGATTTGCTGTCAGCATATTGAAGAATTTCGAGCTGATATCATCTGCGGTGACAAGTTTGGGTGGACGATTATGAAAATAAACTAATCGCAATTATATTCATTATATTGAACAATCTAGATTTTCAGTTCGAATTTTGCCCAAACGAAACAATAATAATAAAAACAATTAAATACAGCCTTCACTACTAATATCACATACAGATCATGCTTCCCGCTGCTGTCGTGTTGCTAACTACATCACTTCACTTCAAAATTGCGTGCAGGCTGCTAAAAAAATGTTTGCTACGAAACATGCATACTACAGAAACGGAGATGGGCGCCTTCCCAACCACACACTTGCTATACCGACACCACACCTCTCACATGGCCAGGCAGGCACAACACAAAAAACGTTTTGCAGGGATTGCTAAAAAAGTTAGTGTCTGAAGAAAGACCGACAGAAGCCACTGCTAGCATCTTTATTGCCTTCCCTGTTGCCCATTCTCCTACAAAATTATTTACAGCCTGTACACTCTTGACATGCCAGTTTCGTTTTGCCTACCACTTGACTGGCCAGCTGGCTCGACAACCAGGCGGCTCTTTGACTGGATTGGTCAGTTGTCATAACGATTAAAAGACACCACACAATTATCATCATCAAGCTGTTTGATATCGCGATTTCAATTAAAATGGACTAACTGCCCAGCCATATGACAAGTCAGAAAAAGAGAAACATGACTCTACCGATTCCTATTCATAACAGACCCTGTTGGTGCAGAATACCTATCTGCCTTATCATCTAATGTATGTAGTTGTTAATTGTTCTATTCAGTTGTGATGCACATCCACAAGCTGCTAATGGAGGAGAGTAAAGCAAGGGCATGTAGTGTGCTCATAGCATCTCTGACACTTTAACCTCACGCAGTCAGAAGCAACCCATTGGCTCGACCATAGGGAGGACACTCCAAGATGGCTGTTCAGTCATTAATTAAGGCCGGATTTTTACACTACTGAAGGGAATTCATTTTCTTGGTTTACGTATTTGAGCTTGGGGGTTGGTTTAAAATAGTTTATCTAGCCGTGTTGCTTTTTAAAACGTGTTTTAATTTATCACTCATGTCCTGTATTGTGTCCTTCAATACCTTTTTTTAGAACTTGCAGCACTCTAGGATTTTATGGTTTTACGTTAAAATTAACCTTTTGTTCCTCACCTTCCGAAGCACTCCGTGTTTGCTGGCATTTGATTCCAGCTTTTCAAATTGTTATGACTAAACATATACACCTGAATGAGCCAAACGAAAAGAAAAGAAAAATTGTCCATTCCCTCGCTGATCACCACTGAAGTGGGATATAAGGAAATGAAAGCCAGGAGGGAGGAACGAGGGAGAAAAGCTCAGTCAGCCAAGTCGAGGAGATGGCACTCATACAGCCCAATCTGTCAGTCTGAGTACCTTGCCAAATACAGGGTGCCTCACAGAGGATCACACTATTTTCTTTTTTTGTGCTAAATACCAAGAGACTGCCGCTACACACAAACACAGGACTTAATGCACCAACAACTTGCATATACACTAAGTCATGGAACATGGCGTACCAAAGCAAACATGTTACACTAAACATCTCAACAGTCTTAACTTTCTTTTTGTCAGTGAGCAGTTCAGATTTACCATATACCCTTCAGATTGCTATTTCAGTTCTGCTGTATTAATTGCACAAGCTACTCTGATCAGGCTTTTCTTAGCTGATTTCCAGTTTTCTTTGGTCTGACCTGTAATTTAGGATTCTGCCATATTCTGTTTTTCTTTTTTTCGTGCTTATTTTCAAATGACTGAGAGGAGAAAAAAAACTGTGCTACAGCTTTGATATTATTTCTCGATACACAGAAAACAGGGATTACATGATTATCCCCATGCATCATAGCATAATGTGCCTTACATTCATAAGGTATTTATCTAATTCAAAAAACATCAACATTTCTTTTGGTTGATGCTTTTACAAGGTCCAAACGGCTCAACCAAGAGACATGAAAAGGCGCCAACTTTAATAAGCCATTCTTTTGGGTCCTATTTTGCATGTCCTACAGTCACCTCTTAATTGTGCTCAATTTTAGGAGTACTTATACTGTATCATTCAAATATTTCCAATTCAGATAGTCTTATTTGTATTGTTTTAGAAGTGTTTTCCTTTTGAAAGCCAGTTTGATTTAACTGCCATTTGGGATATAGTACATGGCTTCCACTTTGGGGCTCACATTAACTTTGTTGATTTTTTTTATACAGTATATATATACATTTTTATCCCACAGTTTTTCCTATTATTCATCTCCTAGTGTTCCTACCTAATTCCATTTCTGGGCATTTCTCTCCCTATGCCAACTGTGGGAGGGCACTGAAGCTCAAGCCTCCTTCCTGCTTGAGGAGTGAGCTAGCCCTTCTTATCACCAGAGGGGGCAGGGTTTCCCCAGCTGGACGTGGCGCATGGAAGGATCCCGTTATTCCAGCCAGATCCTCCTCAACCCTTCAGGCGCCCCAGTCAGCCAGGAGGAGGCAGTATACAGCCCAGAACTGGTGCATGTTTTTTTTGTGGGAGTAGCTCACATTAGCTACTCAAGGGAACACAGGGGGAACACAGAAAGGCCCTTTCGCCCACACAGGGTGTGGGTGCCGATGATATGGAGGAACAAACAAACCCTCAGCACCTACAGCGTCCCCGGCAGGAATCGAATCCATGACCTTGTAGCTGTGAAGTGAGCTGCGCTACAAGCTGTGCCACCGTGCTCCCTAACTGTTGATTTAAGGGAGCCAGTTAGATGTGGTAACATACCAGAATCTCATTTGCAGCTCCAAACGCTGTGGATCTGATCACTTATCTTTTACAAAGGCAAATGACAGCAGTGTTGGTTCTAATGGCAGTAAAGGTTTCAAGTAACTGTAGAAACCCCAGAAACATGTCAATATTTTCTTCATGTTTGGATGCTACAAAAACTTTTGGACTACAAAAACTTAGTACCTGATGCCATATTAAAAATAATCTCATGGTATTTAGGCTCTGCAACCTTTTTTTCTCACTCAGAGAAGAACATCTTAATTCAATGTTTATTTTCATACCAAATAATTTCTTGCTTATAGACTTCCTGAAAACCTGCCAACATTTGCTTTGGAACCTGCTGAATCAATATATAACAGATGATGAATATCCTTTTCGATCTGATTATTTTTTGGAATATGACCTGTTTGTTATTTGCATCATGTGGAAAGCTGTAGTGACTTGGGATGCTCAACTTTTGATTGATTAAGCCAGTAGCTATTTTTAAAATAGAAAACAGCAGAGGAGTATGACGTGATAATTGTACTGGATTCTAGTTTGTGTCAGGTTTTTAGTACATAAGGGTTTGAATATCATAAGTTTATTAACATATCAATCAAGGGTCACAATGCATAAAGTAAGCGTAAGCAAAGTACAGTCTCAATCTGGAGTATTTGAAGCTTCAAAACATGACTTACATTTATTAAACATGCATGATACTTTAAAACCCTTGTGCAAAGTTTACATATATCTGTAAATTATCTGACAGACTTAAACATGACCTACTTGCAAAAAAGTGTCCAAGTGGTCATGATACAGAGATGCTATGATGGTATTCATAGGTCAGGCTAACATTAACCTATCGTAAGGTCCCAAGAAGAAGCAAACACATTTAATTAAATAGGTGTCTCAGCCACAAGGAGCCGGTATAAACGACCTTGTTCGAATCGGGTCCCAAAGTGGAGAATGCTCACAAAGTCGGCTCAGCTGTCTCCTTGATTATGATTATTATTTTTCTGAGTGGAAAATGTCACCACCCCATTCTTATATTTCACGAGTATGCACAACTCTGTGATAAAATAAAAAAAACATGGTGCTGTATATGTTGATGTAGTCTTGATAGAGCAAATACTGACTTTATTATGATCCTAGAATATGATGTACTGTCTCTGCTTTTGAATATAGCTCTCATTTGAAGCTAAGTTTGTCGTTTTTTTGCCACTCGGTTGACTGTGCATGCTCTGTTTTCGTTTCTTTGTTACCCTGGCAGTGTCACAGTGCCACCAGTGGGCCCAACATAGGTACTTCAGCAGTTTCGGCAGCTTTGTGGAAAGAATTCCTTTTTATTGCTGTGTCTTTGTTACACTTTTGAAACTATACCGGTTTTGTTTCTGTGCAAACAGAGCCTAAGAAAAACATGAATGCCAAACTAAGGAACATGCTTTTGAAATGCTTTGCTAATTGGCCAGCTCACCATTATAGAATTTACCACAAAGTAATCTGTGTTAGAGTGTATAGAAAGTGTGAGACCATCTGAAAAAGGGAAAATAAGCTCAAAAAGTGGAGAGCCTGCAACGGTGGCCCAAAAAATACCAGTAAATTCACTGGATGGACTCACTCAGAAAGAAGAAATGAGAAATTCTGTACTGGATTCAAATTGCAGATCTTGAGCTCTTTGAATGCAGAATGGATTGAAATGAGCTAATCAATAAAGAAACTCACCAAATATTTCATAAGTCAAAGTAAGGAGAAGAACAAACTTTCATCAGACCAATATCAGAGTCTGACTTAGAAACTGTCTCACAGTTTTCAGTTATTTCATCTAACACTTTCCCAAGTTAGAATATGACTTTTTTGTTGACATAGAAAGAACTGCATTTTTATTGGACTGTCCTATTTTTTGCATGTGAGTAGCCTATAATTTACTTCTTTCAGAAGACACTTATGAAAGAGTACTTCCGGCTAGAGAATTTAGTTCATCGTACTCCTTTTAGCTACTCTCTCAGTGAAGTTGTCTATTCAGAATATGTATAATTAAGGTCTGTAGCCTGAACTAATAAAACTGCCACTATACATATGTAAATAAATCATAGTGTGTATGATATTATTAATACACTGAAATGGTAATAATGTCTGTCAAAAGGATCATTTGCAGGGAATTTGCTGGAAATCATAAACCAGATGTGATTGTGAGACCAATTGAGGTTTAATGCAAGGATTAGTGATAAATGCATTTTAAACTAACAGACGGGGGGGGGGGGGGGGGGGAATACATAAGATCTACACAGCATTAATATTGGGTTTAAGCCGCTTTAAAGCAGAAAGCGTTGGGCACAATCACAGAGGTCATGCATAGGGTGACTTCTTGGTCTCCTACTCCATACTTAATGCTCTTTAGAAATATGTCACAGAGCACCACAGGAACCTCGGCTGTTGGCATCATGAAAAAGTGAATGAAACACATTACTGAAACGACAAACACCGTGAAATGCATTATACACTGGTCTGCCTCTTTCCAGCACTAAACAAAAGAATAGCGAGGTTTCAGGTTGGGATTAAAAGCATCCTCTTTTTTCTGTTTTCTTTTAGGGTACAAAAGAGTGGAACATCCAGCCAGAGCTACAGCGATTAATTCTCAAAACACATTCACTTTAATGTGGCACCTACTGACAGTTGCACCTGCAATGACACAGTGGAGGTCACTAAAGGCAACGAGAGGAATGGAGAGTATAAATATATATATTTATTATTATAAATATATTATTATAATATATAAAGGAAAACCACTGAGAGTGCTGGATGTGCAAACACTCACGGGGTATGCAGATCCTTTAACCATAAACATAACAAATGTACCACAGCTGCCTTTTATTTCTGTTAAACATTATGAGAGTTACACACAAAACCATATCAGGAAAGGGGGATTGACGTAAATCTAAAGTATTCATTGGCACCCGTAGTTAAGATGTATACAAACTTTTGTCTTTTCTCTTGTTATACTGTATATAGTGTCTTCAAAAAACAATATTCACGCCCTACAGACTTTTTCTCATTTTTGGCATGTTGCAACAATAGACATAATGTATATGGATACATATATTATAGACCAGCACAAATCTGAAAAGTATGATGTGCTTATGTATTTATGTCCTTTTGATTAGTTTAATTGTTAATTACAGTGTTTAATTTAATATAGGTGTAATGATATAATGCTAGAGATCATTAGTGAATTAAAAACATTATGAAACCAAGAAACACAGAAAGGTCAGGGATAAAGCTGTTGAGAAGTTTAATGCTGGGGTGAATTATAAAACTATATCCACAGCATTGACCATAACAAGGAAACTATTTGAACCATTAAAAAACATTTGTTTCATTGTCTTGCCATGTCAAAATTATGCATTACTTTGTACTGCTCTATCACATAAAATCTCAACAAATTACATTGAAGAAAACGGTTGTAGTGTGACAAAATGAGAAACAGGGTTTTCAAACAGCGAGCTTTGTACCTTACCTACCTTATCATTAGCCTCAGTTTGTAACAGTTACAACAGTTTTCAACTTTTAGTTTATTTTTTTGAATGTAGATAACTGTTTTCAAAGCTTTTGTCCTTGTTGCCATTTTCTGGCACATTAATAATCAAGACAAATCTGCTCTAGTCTGTTGAGATATTCTCTTATTTTTCCTACTTTGAAGGGAAACTGGTCTGTGTGTTTCACATTATTTATGCCACAGCGAAATAAGACATTCTGAATTCAGATCTAGGTCACCAACACTCTGTACAACCTAAATAAAAGCAAATAATGACTGAGTTACAATAATTTTAAAGGAATTGTGTTTAAAAAGAACTTGTATTTCTAATTGTGGATTTATTTCTGTGCATAAATATACTCAAAATAAATTCAGATTTTTTTCTTTTAAGTAAGGTCCTGTATACGGCACGTTTTTTTTTTCTTCACCTTTTGCTGTTATATCCCTTATTCTCCCCATCCCAGACTAAAACATTAATGGCCACCAACCCGTCACTCATTCCTGTATCAGAATTCCTTCACTGCACTTTTCCACACACACACACTTGCTAACACTCCAGGTCTTGTTCTTTGCTTATCCTGTCCTCCTGTCTCACTTGTTCTCTTCATTTTTGTATACCTGTCTAGCTTTTGCTTTCTATCACTCCTCCTGCGGCTAGTTAATGTTTTTAACCGCAGCTATCCTTTTTCTCCTTCCACCTGAGACTCAGAGGAGAAAGGGAAATGAAGATGGCAGAGAAAGGAGAAGTGATGGACTTCCCCTTCCCCTTGAGTCAGCTGTGAGAGAATACTATAAAAATTACTCCAGAAATAAGACCATGTATCAACAAGTCTGCTATATGGACGGTAGCTACTTTGTAATTTTCACATTTTGACATTTTACAACCCCAAACTGTAAGGTTATGGAGTAGGCCATTGTAAACAAGTGCATCATTTTCAAAAGGAGGGATACTATACAAGGTTTTCATCGTCTTTAGATGAAACAAATTTTAAAAAACAGAGTGCGACTTGGATGTGAATTCTTTAAAGAACCATGTTATGCCACATATTCAGCTTCAAGAATATTGTGGAATCTGCTTGACACAGACAATTAATGTTTTGCTAATTTTCCTTTGCAAAAAAACTGAACCTGAGTTTTCAAGGCTAAATTCTAATTCGCATTGATCAAAGCCATTCTATCGCACCTCTGACTGTACGCTTAGGTACATTGACCCTGCAAAGACTTTTTGGTTCCTGTCTTGAAGTATTGCTCTGTTTTTAGCTTCATCCATATTTTTATCACATCTGACCAGCGTCCCTGTCCCTGGTGAACAAACTTGTCACACAATGATGCTTCCACCACAATTTACAGGAGTGGTATTTTGTAGATGATGTGCAGGATTGGTTGTCTACCGAACCTAGCGTTTTGCATGTAGATCAATTTTATTTTATATATAAAATAAATAATAATGGGGTTCTATTCAAAAATGGTGATCAATATATCAATAATTATAGACCAATTTCAATTACAAATATTGTGTTGAAAATATTTGGGGAAAAATGTTTTCATTCACTTATCAAAGTATATTAATGACTAAAATATTCTATCTCCTTTTCAGTCTGGCTTCAGACCAAATTTTTCTACAAGTGCTCTTCTAAAATTTGGTAACAATATCATCTCTTCTTTTTATTTAATAAACTATCTGCTGCCATATTTATTGATTTAACCAATGCTTTTGATGTAGTTGATCATTAACTTCTGTTGGACAAACTTTATGCCATTGGCCTTTCAAGAGCTTTCTTATTTGGGTTTAACTCATATTTACACCATAGACAAAAATGTGTTAAATATCAAGGAAGTTGTTGAGATTTAAACATATTGATAGATGAGTACCTCTGGGTTCATGTTTTGGACCATTGTTGTTCTCTATTTTCATAAATAATCTCCCACAGGTATTTTTCTAATTGTCAAATTCAGTTATATGCGGATGACACTGTTATTTATTCTTTTAGCTCTGATATATCTCATATTCAGCATAAACTGCAATCTGATTTTGATGTAGTTCAAAACTAGTTTACTTTTGACAAACTTTTGCTAAAAAAAAAGAAGTCTTACTATATGGTGTCTAATAGAAAACAAATCTCAATACCAACAGACTACTCAATTAATTTTATAGATGGAACTCCAGCGATAAAAGTTGATGAGTTTAAATGTAGGTATTTTGTTAGATTCTCAATTGTCATTTAGATCCCATATTAACTCAGTTGTTAAGAAAATATAATATTCACTTAGAATGCTCTATTGATCTATTCATTGTTTTCCTGCTCAGGTTAGGAAAATAATTATTACTCAGTAAATACTTCCAATTCTTGATTATTCCAATATAGTTTATACAAATCTTTGTCATCTTAATGCTCTTTACAATAGTCTTTGCACATTTTTCCTGAGGTGTCCATACAAAACACACATATGAATGAATTCCTAAATTGGCTATCACTAAATTCAAGAAGAAAAGATTTATTAAATTATCCTCCAAATCTAAAACAATATTCAATTCCATTAAGCTCTTCATATAATTTGAGGCACACTACTCAATTTTTTTTTATGTTCTCAAAATTGATAAAGAATTAGGTCGTCGGCCATTCCAATTTAAAGTTCCATAAGATTAGAATAATTTACCAAATGTAATCAGATCTTTTACTTCTGTTAATCTGTTCAGAGCATCAATATATGATTATTTTCAGAATATATGTTCCTGCTTTTGATTAAATTCACTTTTAGCTGTCATTTAACTGAATTTTTCTGAACTGTACTGAACCTGTGTGTTATTTGTTGTAACTATATTTACTGTATCAATGTACTTAGAAGACTGGTATGTTAGTGGATTAATATGGTGCGCTGTATGAATGTTGGCATGAATGGTAAGTATTTGCATGTGTTGTACTCTGTAATTCTGTTCTCTGTATTGTTGTTTGTTTGAAGGACCCCCCTGAAAAGGAGATGGTACATCTCAAGGGGTTATCCTTTAAATGAATAAATACATTTCAAATATATATAGATAAATGTTAGATATCTACTGTGATTAAATTGCACTCATGTGATATACTTGCTATTTAGATGACTTCTTCAGGTGGCTAGCTGCACTGGATTTTCTTTAGGGGTATAGGAAGAAAGGGGGGGTGAATACAAGTGCAGGTTACACTTTTTATGTTTTTATTTGTAAAAATAAAAATAAAAGATCATATATCATCACATGCACAACTCAGTGTTGGTCTATTACATAAAATCCAAATAAAATCCGTTGAGGTTTGTGTTTGCATAGCATGGAATGTGGGGGGTGGCTCCAGGGCACTGTATTACATGAATAAAAAAGCATTAAGCTTTTATTTCTTTATCTAATGACTGATTGCTGCATACAGCAGCCTAAAAGGCTGCTAGCACATCATTAGCAAATAGCTGAACTAGACACAAATGCAATTCAGTTTTATTGTGCAGTGCCTTTTACTCATCTCAAATTTTGATGAGACTTTGCCCTAATAAGGGGACTGGCTTCCTGTTTCCACCAGAGAGAGTCGACAAACACAGCAGGTTCAAACCCACGTTTCGTTGCAGGTGTTCGTACAAAAGCATCTAATTGCACTCCGTTGCAGCCTGTTCCTCTGACTTTTCCAATCTTTGAGATTTTCCCTGTGGTTTTATCTCACAACACACATTTGTAACCTTAACTGGAGCCATTAACCATTTGTCTGAGGTAAATTAACCTAAGATCAAACTATAGTGTCCGTTGAATGCCAAAATGTTTTTTCTGAGATAGTTTATGCTCCTTTCATATCCAAAGTTATCTGTTGTAAAAGTGTTTCCCGTTCTAATGTGCGCAGGGGCGAATGTGCTGCGTTTAATCCAGGCTTTGCATCTGATATCAATGCAGCAAGATGACAGCACAACAGGATGGCTCACAGCTAATTTGTGCTGTACAGAATATAATACACAGAGTCATGAATTAAGGTCTCAGCTAATCCTCCTTTAAAGTTTTGATCAAAGAAAAAGAGACTTGTTGAGCCCAGCTGCCAAGCCAGATACCTTTTTCTCTCACCATCCAGCGCTGTTTCAATTCCTCCTGCCCTAAGAGGCGTGGACGTTACAACACTGCTGGAGCAATTGCCCCCCAAATAATTTCCCATTGCACATTAGTAAAACAGCCATGAAGTACTGGGACATCATCAATTTCTACAGGGCAATAATAACAAAGAGGTTCAGAGCTCATAGTCTTCTGCTTACACACTTCATACCATGTTAAAGACAGCCCAGAATTCCACTCAGTTTTCTATTTCATTTCCTCTACAGTTAAAATCCTTTGATGCTCACTGCCAGTGCACAGAAACCATCGAGTAGACGGTATAAAATCCCCAGGCACATTGAAGACCCTCTAATTAAGAAGTACATTTCTGCCTGCACTGATCAAAAAAGCCTCTATCCACAGGTTTGACAGTGTATCTAGATGGACTGCATGTTGAACTGGATTCCTTAAAGCCAGTGAGAGACTAACGGTGCGTTCAGACTGCAGGCTTTGTCAACATCAGCAACGTCAAGCTTACATGTTAAGTCTATGGTTGAGACTGTTGGAGGAGCGTCACGGTCTCTGTAGCACTTTGTGAGCTTTTGCTCCGGCAAATTTTCAAGCTTTTCCTGCATTTCAAGCTTCAAATCGCATAACTCTAGCAACGCAGAAGTTAAGCTAGTTGAACTTTTGACGGTCCTAACACGGCAACCAATCAGAGTGTCTCACTGTAGTGACGTTGCCTGACGTCGACCCTGCCTAGCCAACCACGATCCATGACTGTTTAAAACATCCAGCAGAGAAAGACCCACCTATGAGCTTTGCAAGCTTCAGCCTAAAAATGTTTTTTCTGTGTATATGCGTCGAACTAGTCGCTTTATGACCATTGCCTGATGCTGGCACCATAACACTGCTACATTGATCTTTTTTGTTTAATTTTTAGTTAAAATCAGTGTAATAATATAGCACTACTTCAAAACAAGTGTAATCTCAAAGCATTTTACAAGACAACAAGATCCAATCTATATCCAGTAACCAAGAATTAATTCATCATCTTATTCATTCCATTTCAATACAAGCATATCATGAAATTCAGATCAAGTTGGATGGAAGTCAATTCAATCCTGACTATACCTCAATACAATTCTTTATGTGATGCAAATTAATAAAAATGCATCTATCTAAGGATGCCCAACAAATGGCATCACAGAATTATCTCTGCAACAAGCCGTTATCCTGAGCAAGCATGTGGCAACAGTGGAGAGGAATCTCTCCCTTTAAAGGAAGACCCCCCCCCCCATCAGAACCAGGCCCAGTATAATCGCCTATCAGGCTAAGGGTTAATAGAACGGAAATAGGAAACAAAACAAAAAAAAGCACTCTCCATAAGAAAGAGTACATAGCGGACATGGCAACAACGACTCCCCAAATTGTTTTGTCTAGCAAAGAGGCACACTTAAAGATGGACCCAATGTGTCCAATTGCTTTCTACTAGAAATAAAAACAGAAGGAGTACTTTTTATGAGAAAGAGAAACAAAACATGCACTCTTGGAAGCAATGAGCTTGGAGCAGTTTCTTTTGAAAAGAGTACATAGTGTTAATGGCAAGAGTAGTGCACTATTGATCTTATATGGACAGAAATATCGAAATATTGGAAATATTGCTAAGACAGAAGCACTAGTAGTAGTACTTTTAATGGAAAAGACAACAAAGACAGTAAACAAAGCTACTGGCAGAAACAGTCCTATCAATGACAAGCAGAGTGTTGTAGCTACGCCCACACTCCGTAAGCTAAGGGTATTTTGTTTACAAAAGAGTAAACAGAATTAATATATGACATACTAGCACTAAGCCATGAGTACTTTCTATGTGAAAGAGAAGCCAAAGTTAATAACATGAGTATGCATCTCAATAACCTCTTTCATTAAAGAAACACAGCCAAAGACAGAAGCCATCAGTCAGAAGTACATATTCTGTGGAAGTTGATTATAAGTAGAGCAGAAAATGTTGATAGGAGCAAAAACAAAGATTGCACAAAGATAATGTAAGCAACTGCTTTGTCAATGCCTCCGTTAGGGACATAGAGAGAGTTAAACACAGAAGCACTGGAACCACAGCTATCTTTTAAGGAAAGAGAAAACATGCAGCCCACATTAAGTATTCTTCATATGATCTATCTGCCACATAATATTTTTCTAGTTGCAAATAAGTCTGAAATGGCAAAAGAAAAAAACACAAAAAAAACTCCACCTCTTGCTTTAGTACAGCCCATGCATGCCAAACATAAGTCACTTGAGCTGCTGGCCTTGACTATAGGTTTGGACTCGGGCCCATAACCAAAGAAAGCATCAACCTAAATCAATATCAAACCTGTTGGTTTTACAGTATATCATATTCAAGCTGTAGACTGTGGTGCTGCCAGGTAGAATATTAGACCACACAGTAAATAAATCTAAAACGGATCTTCCCTGATACACAAACTTTTAGTACAATAATATAAAAGACAAAAAGATGAAGCCCAGCAATGAGTTATTGTTTTCAGGTAAAAACACTATGGAGTTTTGCCTATACAGTACTAAACTGCAGTTCTTTTTGGAGTAAGACAATAGTCACCTTAGAAGAAACCACAGCCACCATTCTATAACATTTCTCGAAAGCCAACCCTGTTCTCTCATTGGTACTGCTCATTAAAGGCTAAAGTCACTTACTTACAAATCTCAGTTAATCAGAAGCCATTAAATGAAGCTTGATAGATTTGAATTTCTAACCTTGTGGCATTTTGGCAAGCATGTACCACCGTTTAGGTGGAAATTAACCCTCTGCTTCAGAAATCCTTCCTGTGACAGCAGCATAGCAGGCATTTCAAAAGCAGCCAGGCACAGAGTTCTGGTTATGCAGGGGGTGATGATGCTTGCCTGCACTCTAACTTTCACACACGCTGGGGGTTGTTATAATGGAAAAACACAGACTATTGTGGAAACAAACACATGAAACCCGGTGCACTGACCTATGCTGTTGAATTCCAGTAAATATTGATCTGATGAAATAAAATCTTGGTGAGTTAGATCTATTCATCCTTTAATTTTCCATTTCGACTTAATCCTAAGGGATCTTGTGGGGGCTGGTGACTATCTCCAGTCATCAATGGGTGGACGTAAAGGTACTGTACAATGAAGAATGCTGGCCCTGAATAGTCTTTCAGCAACATTTTAAGATAACATTTTGCGTACAAAGTACAAAAAAAATCAATGGTTCAGAATAAACTGGATCTACTATTCTGGAAATGAACTGAGATATACTAAGTGGCTGACACTGGAAAATTCTCATCATAGCTGTTGAATGTTTTCTCAAGGATTTAAATAACCAATCAGACTGAGTGAATAATAGGGTGCCACAATATCCTGCTCATTCCCATCGTTCTAGGTACCATATTTTACCATTTTTGCTAAGAACTGCATTGGCCAGGGAGCACGACATGTCAGATCAGAACGCACGTGGGGCTTTTACGCTTACATATGACCAATCTGTTTGACAAACCTCCCCTCTAATCCTCTGTCATCAATATATCAGTAGTAGACCTTTCTTCTGCTCCCTTCAATCCACCTTGAGACACGACGTGAATTCAAACGACACAGCAGCACAGCAAAGGGAAACACCTACTAATGTGAACTGAGTAAAAGCATCAGTTCAGTGCTGACTTCTCATAGTTCACAAAAAAGGCAGCCTTTTCTTCACTGTGCACGATGAAAAATCATCAGACCAAACAATGTGTTACAAGCAATGAACCAAAATGTCTCATCTTTCAATCATTTAAATCAAACAAGATCTTGACAAAAAAATTTATGAGAATCTATGGGACTAGAATGATATCAGTTTAAGATGAAACTCGAAAGAAATATTGGCACTGAAAAAAAATGGTATTGAAAAATATAATTGTAACTGAAAATCTCAATTTTGAATGTGAAATAAATGTAGTGAAAATTTCTGTACTGAAAGTGAAATAATAATTGAGTTATTTTTTTTATAAAGCTCAAAACATATGCATTATAAAACAATGAACTAATTTACAATCAAGATTTCAGTTTCATCTTTATATTCCAAGGCCAATCTTTTTTTTCAATGCGAATCTTTTTTTCAGTGCTGCTTCATTCACCTGTTACTCATTGCACGTTGTGCACGCGCATGAGGGGCGGGGCTTAAGAGCCGCTGGTGCTTGCCGCCGTACATTCAAGGAACATTATGTGTTCTGTGTTGTTTTTGAATATCATTGCTAAGTATATCTTATTTACGTTATCTGGAATCCAGCGAGTTACTGAGACTGTTATTTGGTGTGTAGATAGGCAGAAAACGCAGGGTTAAGCTTAAAGTACCTTTTTTTTTTTTTTGATTGGAATTTATCGGCCATTATATCTGCTATCGGCCTTTGCTATGGTTTTATATCGGTATCGGACCCCAAAAATCCATATCGGTCGGGGCCTGAGTATTTCAGAAACTTCTGATCTACTGGGATTTTCACGCGTAACCATCTCTAGGGTTAACAGAGAATGGTATGCACAAGAAGTCGAACCTTAAGGCAGATGGGCTACAGTAGGAGATGACCACACCGGGTGTCACTCCAGTCAGCTAAGAACAGGAATGTCAATGTGGAACAAAATCTCTGAGGAATGTTTCCAGTACCTTGTTGAATCAATGCCACGAAGCATTAAGACAGTTCTGAAGGCAAAAGGGGGACCAACCCGGTACTAGCAATGTGTACCAAATAAAGTGGCCAGTAAGTGTATATCTAACCTATTATTACTAGCCCCATCCATTAAGGTGAGTTCTCTAAGCTTGACACCTTGTATCTAGTAGGTTTGAGATTCTTATTTCGAGGTAAAAAAGGAAGTAGTCATTGAATTGTTTTGTTGCTTTGACAGTTTTGACTTGTAAACAGTCACACACAGTCAACTGTTTGAAGGAATCAATGAGACCCGGACTGTTTTTAAATCCTTTGCTCAACACCATTTTGGAGGAAAGGAAAACATTAACAGACGAGATAGAAACTATTTAAGCACTATGAGAATACTACAACTAGATACCAACAAAGCTAAAGTTTCATTCTGCTATTTTTCTGTTAAAATATGGTTCAGTTTGCATTCAATCAGCAGTATCTGACAGTGTTACCAGTAACTGTAGTGGGGTTTTAAATGAGGCCTCGTGGTTTTTATCTTGCAATTGCCTGGCATATGGGTTGCATCGATAACACAGAATAAGGGTGGCCTTTGCATGCCCAACAGTGGGCCCCTATAGCATGTGCTCAGCTCCTTCCAAAAACAAATACGTCCTAAACAGACTATTCTGTTATGCAAATTCTGCATAACAGTAATGTATTTAGTCTGATGGTTGGACCTTTCCTCCCCTCAGGGCCCACACTTGATGAGTATTTTTAGTGGATGAGATGCTGAATATCACAAAGAGTGTTGGGGTCATTGAGATGAAGGGGGAAAAAAACAGAATGGGCTAATCATAAAAAATATCTCCATCACAGTTGTCAGGGATAGCATCCCAATCACGTTTCCATAAAATCGTGCTGCCCTAGTTCAAAACACCTTTAAAAGAAATCAAGAATCTTTGTCTTGTCAGAAGCAAAACATAAGCAGAGCAAGCATTCTCATCAATAAAGCCTTCTAATATGTCCACTACTTGAATGCTTTATCTGATTCACTCTAAATGAGACTGCTGTTCAAAACAATTGAACATTAAATAAGAAATATTCAAAGAATTCAGAAAATAGTAAACAAGTGCAGGTATTTTCTCACAAAGTGTTTTTGGAAAGCAGAAAATCTGAATCAAGCTGGGCTGTTTTTCAAGTAAAAAAAAAATCTAGTAGTACATTGGTACAATGACGTTTTTGAGCTAAAGTTTTGTTAGTGCCTCCATAATGCCAAGAGAGTCAATTTCTTCTGCAATAGACTGGCAACTTGTACAGAGTGAACACTGCCAGCTCCTCCCTCCCCGACCCTTCAAGGATAAACTTCAATTCAATTTCTTTAAGTGTAAATTAAGGTAATGTCCACACCAAACTGGACAAAACTGCAACATGAACATTTATAGAAACAAAAAAAACACTACAGTGGGCTTTAACGTAAAATACACCAGCTGAAGAAGTGACAACAACTCAATTTCCAAAAGGCTTTGTGTAAAAGATACGGCCATTGTAATGTAACCCACTCAGCTGTGGAATACACTGAGAATGTGTCAGTCAAAAAGAGGCCATTGTATCCAGCTTCATTGACTAGTTTGAATGAAAAAGTATAAATAAATCTTACACTGTACTGAAACAATTTTGATCCTTACAATTAGATGCTCAAACCAATGAAATATCTGAATGTATCTATCTTCTGATACACACACCTGTACAGGCAGAACTCTGCACTCAACATGACAAGGTCTCCAGTTTTACTCTCCTGGAAAAACAGGGATGTGAGGAATAATTTATTTCAACAGTGCCAACATTTTGTCAATTTAGGCCAAAAAAATTGATGCAGATTTAAATAGAATGCACTCATTGTGTGGTCTTTTGAATAATACAGCTGACAATAGTAAAAGGTCTTTGGAGGGTTCCTGATAACAATTTTGGATGTCAGAATTATGCTGCTGGAAACAACAAGAGACAGTTTGCGGAGACAACAACCTGGTGCACAACATGGACAAAAATAAAAGAGATAATCATTGGCTTCGGGAGATTACGATAGTACTGAGCACCACAAGCTGTACATCTCTGATGACCTCACCTGGTCGAAGAACACCACTGGGAGCAGAGACTGTGCTTTTTAAGGAAACAGCATGTTTTCACATGCTACATCTCAACTGTAATGTGGCAAAAAAGTGGGCCCCGGAAAGGATAGTGATGGGAGCTGAATGCCCCTTCACTGGATCTGTTTCAGACCAGTTTAAGGAAGGGAGGGCTTTGATCACCCTCAGAGACTCCTCACATCCCCGTCACACTGCTCTATAGAGGGTAGCTTTCGGTCCAGAGTTTTCTAAAATCCTGTCCTGCTGTTAAAATTTTATACATATTATGTATTCAATTATGAAAGCATTACAAATGTATAGAACATCCGTCCATCCATTAGTTTTCTAGACCCACTTATTCTTGTAGGGTCATGCGGATAGTTGGTGCCTATCACCAACAGTCTTTGGTTGTCCCTGGACAGGTCGCCAATCCATCACAGAGAAAAAGAAAAAAGATTATAGGGTTCAATAGGTCTAGCAGTCATGTTTTTGGACTACGGGAAGAAGACAGAGTTCTCAGAAAGAATCCGTACTTCAGGGGGAACATACAAACTTTATGCAGAAAGACCCCAAGTTGGGATTCCAAGGCAACTAACCGCCATCCTGTGTAGGATACACAAGTTTTATGGGGTTCTTTTACTCACCAGAGCTTTAAAACCGGTCAATCGGACTGAAAATAAATATTTTCGTAGGCCTACACTTAACATCAGCCCTATCCCGGCCAATCTGGCCACTTGCCTTGATGAGGTCAGCTACTTACAAGTTTTTTAAAGGATGCTACAGTGATTTGACTGAAGAACAGTGCAAACTTAAACTTGTGAGGACCAATCAAAAGAGTGTTTACAATTTAAAAGCTGTACTTTTAAAGACAATTAAGGGTATCCTCCCGAGGAAAGCATCTGGAGTCACTCCAGTCAGGTGACAACAGGAAACTGAGGCTACAGTTCCGAAAGACTTAGCACAAATTAAAGATTAGAAAAATGTGATCTTCTACGTTAAATCTTGATTTCAAATGGAAAATGAGGTCAGGATTAGGCATAAACATAAAAATAAAAAAATACAGGCCCATATTGCAGATATTGTTCGGGTTGGTGGTGGAGGTATACTGATGTTGGAATCAGTGAGTTTTGTAGCATTGCCTAAACACCACCTCCTCCCTGAGTATCGTTCTGGACCAGATCTGTCCTCTAATGAACACTGTGTACTGATGGCTGATTGCGACGGGACAATGCACCAAGTCCCAGAGCTCAAATCATCTCAAGCTGACATCCTGAATGTGACGATGAGTTCACTGTACTCCACAGTCACCAGATCCCAGTGCAACAGATAACCGCTGGGATGTGACGGAACAGGATGCACAGCCAACAAAATCTGCGGCGTTATCGTGTCAGTAAGGATAAGAAATTATTCTGACATGCTTGTTAAATTAATCATCTGGAGAATTAAGTCAGTTATGAAGGCAAAAGATGTCTCAAATTTTGACCTGATAACCTAAAGTGTATTTACTATCTTAAGAGTAAGAGTAAGTAAGAATGTAAGAAACAACATTTCAAAGGGTGACTGGTTTTTTGGGGGGTCTGTAAGCTTGGTGCTGTATGTTCTTGCTTCTGGCTCTCCGGTGATCTCCACCGCTTTAGAGCTTGCCACCATCACAATGTCACGGATCTGCTGCTACAACTGCTCCCCTCTCGCCCGTACAGTATCTACGGTGTTGCGGTCCATATGAGATCACATCTCACACCATGGGTTAGGCGGAGGGGAGCTCCTCCCACTCCACCTTTTGCGTCCCTCTTTCACCACTCTCACCTCCTCCTCTACTGGTCCCCGGTAGCAGCAGGTGTTATTCCCGTACAACCTGAAGATTTAGGTGGTAATTAGCGTTTACCTCTCAGGCCCGGGGGGAGTTATTTGTGCTTTGTGGGGAGTAGCAAGGGACGAGAGTCGAGTGCGTTTCTGAGCAGCCGTGGAGAGAGGGAATCACGCCTCAAAAACACGTGGGAGAGATTACTCAAATATTCCCCCTTTGTACCCTTCTTTACCCCTCTCGCTGCGGCATGGTTATCTCTCTTTATAAGCATTACGCTGCACCCGATTCCGTTGGGTTTTTTTTTTTTTTTTGCAGGATGCTGCAGAAGATGATAACCTATTTTAGACTAAGGTTTTTCTTTGCAGCTCGAGGCTTTGACCTTGTGGTACGTTGCCCTTACTGTCCAAAACATTAAATAAGCAGACAAAATCCAACCAGCGCACACTTGCAAATGCCTGCACGACTTAAGTGGATGTTGCTCACAACAGGTTCACAATTGATTGCTTCAGTAAAGAAGCAAAAAAAATAAAAATAAAGCAGGATCGGGCTCACAGATAAGCATACTCCTAGGAGGCAATTAACTGCACCGATATTACATAATGACAGCCCGCACTTTTCAGCAACGTCCCCTGTCCGTGCAGAAAGGACGAAGCTCCCCACATTAAAGGGGAGGCATGTGTGACAGACCATTCCCACCTTTTTGGTGTCACCTCCAGCAGAGGAGGCGCGTTAAGAAATGAAACACCTTGAAACTGTCAGGACGCTCTCCCAGCGCAGAGTGGCAGTTCTTGACAGGATCTCCTTACCTTTGCTGTTATCCTCTTCCCTGTTCAGATACATGGCTGTGTGACTTCACTCCCCGCCGAACACAATGGCGTTTTGTCTCAGTTGTCTGTTAGTATTACTCCTGGGTTGTTGTTTTTTTCTTCTTCTTTTTATTGCGTGTGCCGTGAACTCCACCGATGTGATTTGTAGTAGTAGGTGTTTATTGTTTTTGCTGCTGCTCGGCTGCCTCTCCTTTCCTCCTAGTGGATAGGTAGGCTAACCAGTCCGAGAGTCTCCCTATACTCCCTCCCTCCCTCTCTCCTCTCTTCTCTCGCTGCCTCCTTCTCTCTCCGTTCTGTGACTTAGAGGACAAAATGGGGAGAGTGACTTTTGCTGCTGCATAAAGTCTCCAGCGCTTGCTTGCTTGCTCTGCTGCTGCTGCATTTAATTGTTGGATCCTTATTTTGTGCGTCATATTAAAAACAATCTGCGGCTTTGTTTATTGGTTATCTCATTCTTTTAATTAAAACTGTAAAAACAAATAATTGACATGGGCGATATGGACCACCACCCAGGGCAGCATGGGCCGGGGGTGGCAGAAGTGGTTTAAGAGTTAGGTTCAATTTCGCCTGAAAAAGTTTTCTATATATTATCTTGTGTCCAGTCCAGTTGCACCAACCTGGGTTTTTTTCTACCAGTTCTGCCCTCCTGTCATCATGATCCTGCTGCTAGGATTGCAAAGAAGTGGAAAATTTCAAGTTCAGAAGTTGAACTTTCAAGAGAGTTAGATGTTTCTATAAATGTCCTATTTGTGGGGTGAATGTGGCTCAGGTGGGAGGTATTCATCCTGTAATCGGTGTGTAGCAGGTTTGAATCCTCGAGATGTGCCTTGCCTGCTAGTGGTGGTAAGGGTGGGTGGCGCCGATGGCAGCCTCGCTTCCGTCAGTCTGTCCCAGGGCAGCTGTGGCTACAGTGTACTTGCTTGCCACTGTGAATGTGTATGTGAATGAATGAATGTTATGAGAGGCACGTTGTGATCCTCTGGCTGAAAAAGCAACATAGAAATGCAGCCCATTTATTATATTTCGATAAGGTAGGGAATTTGGGAAATATTCCCAATTGGAAACTTTTAATTACTATTGGAGGAGATTACTGGAATTAACTGGAAATTGAGTCAAATTAAACAAAGCTGAAAATATACAAGCCTAAATAGAAACATTATGTTTACTGAGGAACAGACATCAATCCAATACAACTGAATTAAATTGAAAACATTACAGTTCGACAGATTAATTTTTAAGATGTATATTTTAATTCAAGTCTGCTCCCCTCCCAGCTGCCTTCACTCTTCTCTGATCACCTTCACAGTTTTTTTCATCCATTTCTTCCGCAGTATATATCTCTCTCTCTCATTGATTCTGCATCTTTCCATTGCCTCTGATGCTCTATTAGCTCCCCCTTTTGGATGGTGCCCTGAAATCTGACTATTATCAATCCGTCTATATCCTCTCTAAGTTTACATTGATTTTCATTAACAACTAATTTTGCCTCTCCGTGTCATGACAGATATTAAGCTTCCCCAGTTATATTTTAAATCCCCATTAGGGCAAATATTCAATCAATTAAATTACATATTTGGTTCCATTTATTCCAATAAATTCTTTATAATTCAACTATGGTCGTTGGTGATAACCTCATGAATCCTTCAAGAATACCCTAAACTCAAGATTATCTTTCATGAAAGTAATCAAAAAATATTTAAAATTCCTTTGTCGACTGATGACCGCAGTGTTGTTCCACACAGTTTTATAAACTTATTTTACAACATTTTTATAATATTGGCTTTAGTAAAGAATCAAATCTAAACAACAATTCAGTCAGTTTCTTTTTTTAATGTGATAAAAAATTTTTTTTATCTAAATCCTATCAATAAACTTCAACATAGTCATTAATGAATAGCTGGCAAGCACTAGTCTGTTAATGGTAAAACTATGTTTCGAAGTAAGTTTGTAGATACAACTTTTTATTTATTAAGAAATTCAAATTGGCTGTCCAGTGCCATGGACAGCAGCACCCCAGAGTTGCAGTTTAAAGTTAGACTGGAAATCTTCCATTGGACATGTCTGTTTATACACACTCTGCTTTATTCAATAAAGTTTGAAATCATATTTCCAAAGGAAATATTTTGTGTTCAACAAAAGAAGGAAACCAGCAGATCACATTCACTTTTCAGTCTTATTCAGATACTGTTCTTGACATTGCTGGGCCTTCCCAGCACATTAACTTATATATATAAACTTTATTATTATTATATATATATATATATATATATATATATATATATATATATATATATATATATATTATATATATAATATAATATATATATATATATAAACTTTATTGCAGCCTCTAGGCCCAATAGCAGGACATACAACATATAAAAAAACAGTTATATAAACATATATAATACTCCCTTTTTCACAACAGTCTTAAAAGGCACTCATACTACCTTACTGTACTTGCAGTTTAAAAGTATCAGTGACCCTTAGCCAGGAATTCTACTATGGCTAATTTCTTCTGCTACATTTGACCCTAACTTCATCAGTGGATGACAGCATCCGGATCTTTTTTTACCATTCTGAAAATCTTTCCTCTATTTTATTACCCCCAGGATTCTTTTACAATGTGTGCTTATTTGCTTGCTCTTCTTTACTCATGACTCTAAAGAGCCTCAAAATGAAAATATTAACCATGCATTTTCAGTGTAAATCAAAAGGGAAATAAAAGCTGCAAGAAGTCGTCAGCAAAGACACTGGTGGCTAGAAGATAGAGCAGATGTTAGTGTTTTTTTTTATTTCAACTTTCTGTTTGGAGTGTGCATGTTTTCCCCATCTACTACATTATCATTTATAATCCCGTGAAAGTATTCCATTGCTGCTTCACCTCTACCTGCCTTTTGTCTACAGATTTGGAGAAAAAAAAACAAGAAAGACCAACAGATATTTTTTTCTGAAATAAGTATCTCCATATATGTGACAGCCATTCCATTCCAATCTGTACTATTTCAGTAAGGCACATATCTTTCTATTTAAGATTTTCAAAGAACTGTGTGATTTTGGCTTTACTGGCAAAGGATTAAAGTGAGGATCTAACCTTAAGATTTTTACGTCGCCAGTGGATAAGAACATAATCTAGAAACAGAGAAATGGGGACAACAAAGCAGCACATCAGCAGAGTGTGATAACAACTCCTCACTAACCAGACTGACCCTCAATTTATTAGGGGTACACAGCAGCCATTGGGTGACCAACAAATACAACAGAGAATGGCAGCTGCGGTGAAACACACAACGAGAATAGTTTGAAACAGACTCTACAAGTTGTGTAAAGCTAGAAAAAAATATTTCTTCTTCAATGGGAAGTAATGAAGCACCAGAATGAGGTTTACAAAAGACCATCAGGATTGGACTGGGAGATGAAGTCGTACTGGCAGGAAAAAAGGCAAGCAAGCTACAGTAGCTATCCAGATATTCAACTGTTTTATAACTTTGCGTAAATGGTTGACTGGTGTTGTGGCCCTGGGTGCACAAACCAATAAGGACAAGTTAAAGACAGAACCTTTCATCACATTTCAAAAGATCCAGCTGGGAGGGAAAGATTGATTTCTGCTTGGAGCGCAATGAAGAAAAACGAGCAATGGAAGCTGTCCCTCAATGGATTTGGCTCGTGTAGTGACCATTTCATTTCAGGTTACTTCACCCAAACACATAATCTAAAGTTAACTTTTCCATTAGTGTTTCTAAAAGGATTGTAACCAAAATGTGTCCACAGTTTTAATGATAATGGCTTATGAACACTGAAAAGTAATCTGTGGCAGAGTAACAGAAGAAACGTAACAGTAAACTAAACAGACTTATTTTTTATTAAGATTCTTAGTATGTTTTTATTAAAATTCTTGACGGACGTCCTTTTGTTATTTTGCCGTGGATTTTAAACTTCACAAAAACCTTTGCAGAATCATAATCTTTGTGATGTCTGCATGTTGGCTGTTCTCGTTTGGGGTTTTTTGAGCGAAGAACAGACTAAGGTGTAATTTATTTTATTTTTTTGATCCAATGATTGGCTAATTGTCAGATATTGACACACATAAAAAGCACACAGACATGGCTGCCTGATGATCCACTTACCATCCCAGTGAGCAATCCTGTGCAGGAAGGTTCCAGATCTGGATCTCAATAAAAAATCTAAATTGTTTCCTATCCTTTCAGGCTTTTTGTATGCTTTAAGCAATGCTCCAGTGTAGGACTAGGGTAAATTGATCAGGAAATTGTATGTCAGCGTATCTCAGATCTGGTAAAAGGTCCGTTCTAACAGCTTCTGAAGTTCTAAAAAGTATCCCAGGGGGACGGTAAGGTTCGGAGATGTTTAAAAATATAAATTTCCCAGTATACACAATATCTTCTATTTTAAAATGGGAAGTAAACTCCGACGGAGTAAAATCCCAGCCGGCGACGTTCATTTGCATTATATTCATTCCTGCCAACATGGCGTCTGCACTCTTGAGAGTCATGTGATGTTCAGAGCTCTACAGGTCATAAATACCATGCAATTTTACTTGTCTCTTGTTCTTCAGCAAGGCTGGAATCCAGCCTTATCACAAGCAACCCATAAATCAAGTTATCATGGAAAAATAAAGCGTAGTTTTGTTCTGGTTTGACAATATTAGAATCCCTCAGAATTTGGTTGTTCCGATGGTCAGCATAACCTCCAGACCTGAAACATGTTGAAAATGTCTGGATCAAGTAAGATAGCCCTCAAACATTGCTGAGCTACTTGTGTCACCCAGCAGCATAGAGAAAGACTGATGGGGTGGGTGGGGGTACTTTGACTACTAGTGACTTATGGTAGGTGGTTTTTTTTTATAATTTACCCATAGCCCATGTAAGGAAATGTGCTTAAGTAAGTTATAGGCCTACAATAAAAATCTACCATCAGGATGTTGATTTGAGTGTTACAAAAGATTTTCAGAAAACATTATATATTAAAAAATGCTACATATTTTGTAACTTTTATCAATATTGTGCACGAAAATAGTTAAAACATCTGAATAACTAGAATACACCGGTATTCGGTGGTTTGAAATAGCAGTAGGAGAGGGAGAAATAGCAACATGTAGGCATATAAATGGTGGTAGAAAATGTTAAACTGACCTAGAGCATGCAAATATGTAAGAAAGCTGTGATTGAAAATCGGTGTTATTCTTTCAAACATCCATTTCTAAAATATTTGCACTATGTGTTTAAAAAGTGTATAAAAACCTGATTTGTCTGTCAAGAAACTGTATATCTTTTTGCAACCATAATTAGCAAAATTATAGTCAAAACTATTAAAAATATTTTTTCCCAAAATTTTGGCAAAACTTTTTAGAAACACTATATATTTTTATTCTCATATTTGCTGAAGAAATATCAGTAACTTCATGAAAATTTAAAAGAAATGTGTTATTTTGCTTAAGCACGTTTTTACAAATGTTTAAATCAGATCAACTCGAGCAATTCCACATGAGAGGGAGCGCTATTATGCCGAATATAAGCACTAGTGTGATTCGGTTGTAGGGCACCTGTGCTTATATTCTGCACAGTAGCAAAACCTCAAGTGTGATATTACCTTTATACAAGAGTTCTACAAGCTTATTCTATTTTTAACAATGATAATCAACAAACGATTATGATTTGTTTGTTTGTTTAATCATTTATTTAGCTCTGCCAACACAAATCAAATCAAACTTTATTTATATAGCACAATTCATACAACAAATGCAACTCAAATGGCTTTACAAATAAAAATGACCCCACATACCCACATTCCCTCCCATCCCCAGAAATAAAAAAGCAACCCGACAACACCCCCTCATCACATCCATCCTTCAACACACACACACATGCACATGCACAAACACACGCTTAAGGACATAAGATCAAATAAAAAATTAAATAAAAAATTAAAATAAAATGGTTCCAACGGGAAGGGAGACAAGGCTGTAGCCAGGAAAGACGAACATTTTCAATACACAAACATTTCAAACACAAACTTCATGGTACGTTCATAGACGTATGCCTATCCCTGCTTCAGAGTCCTTAGTATTTACGACATACTACGTAGCAACTACCACTCGACCGGTGATGTGGTAAATAGCAAACGATTTAATGCCTACCACTCGCTCATTTGCGTAGTAAACAAGTGAGTAGTAGGCATGAAATCGGACGTACTGCTCCAGCATTTGTCCCTTTGACCCATATGACCCTTCTGTACCTGATGTTTATGTTACGTAAGGTCGCCTTAATCAACTTAAACATTTAGGGTCTCTCTTCTACGATTTCAGGGCTTCCGCTGCATTGTGGAATAGCGTAGTGTCTACGGCTGCTTACTGTGGCGGTAGTATACATCCATGAACTTTATGCTTACTACTCTGATCCATACTAGATATTCGGATCTACTACATTGTTTGCATACTCCGTTTCGTCTACTATGTAGTAGGCGTGGTAGAGGTATTTAGAAGCAGCCTATGGGTACGTTCACACGGTAGCATTTATCGTCGTCAAAAAGCCCTCACAAATGTACTAGCTTGAAGCCACAGACATAATAATGTCGATGGCTTGAAGCCTATATATTTTTATGGCTCCAGCTAGCAAAACACGTAGGCGGGCCTTTCTCTGCCGGATGTTTTAACGGTGGATCACGCCTTGCTAGACAACGTCGACGTCGGGCATCATTACAGTAAGAAGCTCTGATTGGTTGACGATTAGGGCATGGAGGTGAAAGTTCAGGTAACTTAGCTTCAGAGTTGCTCGCTTTTGCTTCTTTGAAACTTAGAAAGCAGCAAAAGTTCCAAAGATTGCCGCGACTGAAGCACCGCGGAGACTCTGGCGCTTTCAACCATAGACTTAACATGTATTCTTCCCGCTACGGGCGTTGGCGTTTTGGGTAGTGTGAACGCACCATTAATGCCAGTACAGCGGAGTGATATTGTCTGTAAAAAGTCCCAGGGCTGTTGTACTGTAATATCAGCACTCATGGAATGTCTCTAGTCTAATCAAACTATTGGGTTGGACCAAGTTATAATTTTTTTGTTCTTCTAAGATATATATATTCAGACCTATAACACTTGTTGGTGGTAAACAGATGAGGAAAATAAGCAAGTGTGCCATGTATTTTTTTTTTTGGGTGTGAGGGGAAAATGTTGGTTTTCACCTCCACCGAGAATAAACTGCAGGAAGGAAGTGTAGATTATTTAAACCCTCTGTATCCAGGCGGTCCTACATCACACTCAGGCAGGCTTCTGGAAGTGCAGGAGGACTGATTTGCCCCTGACCTTGACACAGTCCCAGAAAAAGCCAGTTATCGGAAGCAATTTAAAACAATTTCTTTAATTATTTTTTTTTTCATTCGTGTTTCTCTGAGCAAATTACCAATTTGTAATGGAACTTCTTGGTGCAGAGAGAGAGAGACATGGAGCATTAGAGAATAAATGGGATGAAGCATGACAGTTATTAAAAACCTCAGCAAAAAGGATTTCTCACTACTTTTGCGACTTGGTATAATATATATTGTGTAATAAATCTATAATGTGCTCAGCAGAGATCCTAAAACGACTCCAGACACGTTCACGACTTTGATTTATAAATCTGCACTTTTTTTTTTCCTCCAAAGCTCTCAAAACACAGGCCTCATATTCCATTCAATAATGTGGCTCGTGTGATATAGCAGATTAGAGACTCAATAGGATATCAGTAAATCAGCGCCGTTGATGCAAATGCTTTGTTGAACAGTTTGCCTGCATTTTATCAATGGAGCCGATAAAAGTCATTTACCCTGAGCATCCTGTAGTGATTTTCATTTGATCATATTCGGCCGTGCACCGAGCTCTCCGTGCTATTTGCACTCCGCTGAGCATCTCTCCCCGCTGGTCGGGAAGAATTCTCAGCAGACTAATTTGACCACGCTCGGTTCCCAGATCCTCCCCTCCCGCCCAACCCATTGCTGCCAGCAACATTGTGCCTGTCACTGATGCATCTGTCTCCACTGGTATCTATAAATACCACCTTCAAAAATCTGATTCCCATTGATTTACTGACCTATATAGCCTACACATCAGCACCATCCCCTCACTTCCTCCGGTCCCTGCGCTGCATCTCCACCTCTTTGCTTCCTGCCTCTCCTCCATCACTCGGCTCAACTTAACGGCCTCTCCCTTCTTCTTGCACTTGCCACAGAGAGCAAGAAAAGGCTAATAATAGTTCACGGTGGAAGCTTAAGTCATGACACATGAAAAGGATTTGAGCGTGCACAGGAACAGTGGCTTTTCTGCTCATTTCCAGATCTCAAAGTCTTGTCGAGCCTTCCTCTAATCTTTCTCTCTCTGGTGAGTGCGTGTGAGAGTAAACAGCGGGAGAAGATGGTCTGATGAAAGGTGTCTCTCAATATAAAATCTGAGTCTCAACAGCAATGAGGGAGATAGAAGCTCGTTGAGAGGCTGCAGGGTGTGCATGTGCATGGTTACATGAAAGTAGCCTACTATGATGTAATAATGCTGCAGGCACGTGCAAAACAGCTCTCTGGCGTTAGCTACCAGAAAGTGATGCTGACTAAATAAATAAAACATGATTCACATTTTTTGAGAACGCCCTTCCTATGAGTTCTGTTAAGTCAGGAACCAAATATGTGTTAGAAAACGTTTTTGTATCTTAGTGTGCATATTTTAAGGTTTTAGACAGGCTTAATTAATCAAGTGAAAAGCACAAGAAGCTAAGGTGAGAAGGGCCTCTGTGTTTAAGCCTCCAGTAAGTATACATTTGCATATTTTAGGGGGGGGGGGGTCTGGAAGGTATGATTTATATGCTACACCACCTTAAAATGAACAAACACCTGTAGTGCCTGTTGGCGATGTTCACTCTCTTCCCGGTAACTCTTCAGCGGTACCACAGTGACACCTGGTGGCTAAGGCCACCACTGCAGATGCCCTCAAGGAGGAGTCACTCAGTCGTCCTTGGTCTCTTCAAAAAACGTCGCCCTGTTGTTCCCTGTTTCCACATCAGTACGACAAACACACTCTGTCAGTTCTTTTGTATTCTGTCAAATAACTTGCTGGACCTTGAAAGCAGATACAGTGATGAGTGGAAGGCTTGGACAGACTACAACAGGCAATTTAAGGACAGTCAGTTTATTGAACAGTAAATTGTGACAGAGAACACAATATCTTCTTTTCTTTTTTTCAATTGCATCGCAGACAAATGTTAACAGACAACTGTGCCGTTCACCACACTACCTCACAAGCGGCCTCTATGATAGAGAGGCTTTGCAGATCGAAGTTGGGCGGGGGGGTCCTTTTTTTTAAAAGTGCTTTGCTGCACGGTTCCTCTTGGAGGTAGAGAACAAGGGCTGCGAAGGCGAGCCCAGAGCCCGGAAGACCTCTGAGCTTCATGGTTGCAATAGTCATACGCTGTGTGTGTGATGCTGTGATTACTTGGTTGTATTCAGTGCCTCCTCGCTAACCCTAATGAGTGTGTGTGGCTACTTATTGCATAACAGTAAGCTGGCTCATGAATTTTTCAGTGAACGTGTAATGCACAAATCTATAGGTTAAAATGTTATAAACTCTGCACGATAATTATAATACATCTCATAATATCTAAGTTACATTCTTATATCAGATTCATATAGAATATGTAGGCGATATACGTCTTGTGGCTTACCGCTTATAGCTAACATAGTGGACACTATCATGTGGGTATCTGTCTGATCCCATAAGGTTTACAAAGAGAAATACACAGTGCTGGTCAGATGTTTGCATGCACTCAGAACAGTTTGGGTGCTTTTATTGATTCGTTTGAACTAATCTTTGCACAGGGAGGAATGACTATACCACTATAACTTTGATTTTTTTCTTTAAAAGAAAAGGAATTGGGTCGCAAGTTTGAATTTACTGAAGATTTTTTCTAGTCCACACAGGGTCAAATATGAACAAACAATCCCATTTTGACTCTCCTAGATTTACTGGACTTTATTTCAACTGGTTTTGTGGCACTATTCACTAAATTTCTGTGTAGTAGCGATAGTAGCCTATACTATCTTTTAGCTCCGTGTCATCTGGGAACAACAGCGAAACCAAATATAATAGGTGCTATACTTACAGGGCCGTAAGGATTCAGGAAATGTATAACATGCCAATATTTATTCACTGTCGAGGGTGTTTCTGAACATTCCATTTGATCATTAGGCTGCTAATAAATTTGAACACAGTGAGAAAAGACGGGAAGAATTAGTTGGGTTTTTTTTACCCGTACAAATGCTATCATTAAGCAACGTAATGTAAGTAAAAACGTGCATTTCAAATAAATTACAATTTCAAATAAAGTATAAAATTGTTATGAATATGGTGCAAAACTGTATGTTGTTGATTGTTTAAAGAGCTACAGTGGCTTCTATATTGGTCAGACAGATTCACATCTTACCTTAAATGAAACCTTAAAACACCACCCTACAAACCATGTCAAACATGACGGTGCTAAAAAATAATCACTTGGTATCGGTAATCGGTTGGTAACTTCATGAGCTGATAACTAAGATACAGCTTCCACTCAGGAAGGGCTAACATAGCAAAATATCATCTACAGACATAAATATTTTCAAAAATCATATGGAAGTTTCACCTCCTTCAGTGGTAGCAACATCTTGTGTGGCCCATGCTAAAAGCTCGACATTAACCTGCTTTATCTATTAGAAAATTATTTCTTATCTGTGTTTTGGATCATCATTATGTTAGAACTGCCAATTGTGGTTAGATTTCAACAACTTAGCTGATCTGGGATACAAGTCAATCATTTGTAAGCCAGCCTCCCTCCTCAACCTTTATCTACTTTGTGCATTACACTGTTAAAACTGTTCAAACCACCATGCGCAATAAATAGTGCAGTAATGCCATGCTTCCTGGGTTTTAATCTGATGGGATTTGGAGGACACCGAAGGTATTGTTGATGGCCAGGTAACGATTAGCTTAACTGGTGTGAGTTTGGTCCGGTCGTTCCCAATCATTCCAACAAGTTTTCCTTCATTTAAAGGGAGCTGCCCTACTGTTTGTGAGGTGGCTGAAATCTAAATACATTTCATAGTTCTAACAGGACAAAGATCCCAAAACAAACATAATTTAACTATACTAATCATGCAAGTACTTAAAGGTCACTCTTTTATTAGCCATTAGAGGAAAGTCATCATAATTAACAAAAATAGGAAGATACCCTAATTCATGCATATCTTGGTTTTAAAATTCTTCATTACCTTTTGTTGTATGTATAACCCAGCCTGATAAAAGATCAGTGCAAAGAATTAATAAATTTAAAATTGAATTTAGTGATTTGATGAGTGCATGTAAAGTTCTGACTTGCTCTGGAGATAAATATATAAATGGAATTCATAGCAATAGATTCAAAGAAATAAATCAGTTCAATACATGTCCTCCGAAACAGCTTGTGGAGTATTAAGAGAGAAACATGTGCTATCTTGTTCCTAATAATTCCTTGTGCTTTCTTTGATTGTAATACACTCAGAACAGAACATTTGGTGTTTTCAGAAGTTCCTCTGCAAACGACCTGCATCCCAGAAGAGGATTGTGACAAAACACACAGACAGAGAGAGAAAAGAAAATCTGTAGCGCACTAATAACTACACTTCAACTATAACACTACACCGTCAGACACACACGCGCATATACACAACCGAATGCACAAGGTCAGCGAAACGATTCACAGCTCCATAAATACAAACCATGGAGAATTTCAAAATTCAACTGAAAAGTGATGAAAACGATCTAAAGAGGGAGGAGGAGGGAGAAGATTTGAAAATAAACCAGAGCAGTAATATGAACACTACAACAGCCAATGTTACCACAATCACAGCATACAGGTTTACATTCACGTATAATGAGCATAAATGTCATTTTGACTTTCGGTTTTTCATGATCTTTTCAGCTTTTCTTTTTACCAAGTTGGGACGATGATAGTCATTCAAGTTCAAATGTTTAAAACAAGAACGTAGCTTTACAGTTATGGATAGAGGGTGAATCTTTTTTATTTCCCTAGCGGTTAAAATTATACATATAGGCTCATGTATTTACATATAACCTATTTATATTTGGATTAATGTCTCTTAGCATGTTGCACCTTGGCCACATGTTTTCTGAGGCCATCAACTATCTTAAGCCATAATTCTAGACATTTTACCATAGCTCGCACCAAAATTGGCACGGCTGTTGAGTTTTTGCCGAGGATCCCACATGAAAAAACCTCTCTCAGATTATTCGTAGAGATGATCTCTTGGTCATTCCAGAAGGTTAGCATTTCATTTTGCCACAATTATAAAAAGAATGTTTGGAGGAGTTCAATTGAGGCTTTCAGATATAATTATGTCAGTGGCAGCGACATGCCCTACAGCCATGCTTACAGTCAGTGATCCTGGTGCATTTAACCAAAAAAAGTAGAGGTGTGTGCATACATTACAGGCTGTACATATAATGCTGAACCTGTATGGATTACCCTCACAGCAAATCTAAACAAAAGCATCCGGTTCTTACTCTTAAAAACGATAGTTCTACAAAGTATCATCTCTCCAACCTGGAAACATTTAATGACATCCATGCCCATATTTCCATGTAAACTATAGAACAGAACAGAACGGTAAAATCAAGTCGGAATGTCAAAGGAAATAATAATAACAACATTAAAAATAAAGCCAAGTTTAACTGAGTTGGTGGGTCTTTTTGCCTCCTTTTTTTTAACTCTTTCAGTCATATTGTTGGCTTCCACTGTTGAAAGATGCCACTTGGTGCCCAGCGGTCCCCTCCCTGACGTATGGCTTTCAGTTACAGTAAGACGTTTAGAAAAGGCTAAGATTAGCCTGCATGTGATTCAGGCGGCACCGCCTCGGTATTAGTGCAGCCTCTTTCATATTGCAGCGGCCTCGTAGAAAAAGCACCATTCAGATGCACATATTAACATAACAGCTTCTACAGAGCTCTTCTTTCTCAGTGTGCATTTGTTATCATTAGGTCCTTCACCGGAAACTACACTTCTATCAGCAGTAAGCTTCTTCATTTGGTCCTATGCTTAAACGAGTGACTGAACCCACAGATTTAACTCATAGTCTGGGAGAAATGGCACCTCCAAAAAAATCCATCTAAAGTTTGGCATACAGTAATAAAAAAATCTCAGATCTTCCTTCATTTGACGTCATCCTCATAAAAGAAATTCACCATAATATGAACTGAAGGGGGGTGGAGAGGTAGGTGTGCAAATAAGCCATCATGTACAAAAACAATAAATTCCAAAACTGAATATGTACAATATAGATAAAGTAGACAATACAACACTGAAAAAAGCCAACAACAAATATATAACGCTGTACTGCTTCTAGGAGGGAATATCTATAAATAAAGCTCACTCCCACAAATGATATTACACTGAAAAAGTTGCATCAGAAGTGCAACAGAACAATTGAAGAGCTGCTTGACCGGTGGGAGCAAGGAAGGAATATTATTGGATAATACACGCCAAAGTCACCTTGATCTCCGACTAGATAGACCAATGGCAGTGTGGTTGTAATGCATAAACAAGATACGACAGGGCTGCTTTTCTTTTCTTTCGTTTTTTTTTTTTTTACCCCTGGCAGCTTAAAGCAAATAAAACCTGTAAAGCAAACAAGCAGATATGTTTGGTGCAAATCATACAACGCCGAGAGCAAGAGTTTTCACGTATACGAAAAGGTTTTTCATTAGCTCTTTGGGTCCTGGCACTGAATGCAGGATTTGACAAAGCAAACTAAGCGAAAACTCTTGTGTAAACACAAAAAAATATTAATATGTCAGCGTGTAAGGAGAAAGGAAGGTGCTCCACATTGGCCGAGTGCACCTGTAGGCTCCACAAAGTGATGTCCCAGCATTGTTTTACAGAAATCCACTATAAAACACAGACATTTGCAGCACTGAAAGGTCTAAAAGATTTAAAAGAATCCCCTCAACTATCACTGTTTCTGTGGTTTTCTTTTAAATGTAGACTTCTGTATCACGTATGTCGTGGCAGCTCAAGCGCTCAGACGTTGCAGGCGATGGGAACAAGAAATAGGCTGTGTCTGCAAACAGTTGAACCATTGTGCCTTGGCTAAATATCAGATGGAACCTGATCTCCTTAAAAAGCCAAGGCAATCAAAGGCTGCTCTGAACTGAACTGCTGAGTTCATTACAACCACTCACTGTACAGGGGAAGGGAAGTGGATTCCCTGGAAGGATCACAGGGAGTGAGCTGGTATCACATCCACACACTGCCCAGGGACTTGGAAGGAAACAGGCTCCCACTGTCTAGTATTACCTAAAGTCTGTTTGCTTTAAAAAAAAATTAAAAAAAATAAAGAACAATTGTTTATTTTTATCAATTTACTAAATGCAATGTGAGCGAACAAAAAAAAAATCTAAATCAAATCGATATTTGGTATTACTATAGGTACGTACACTGACAGAGTCAAGGATTTTTAAAATTATTATCAGGTGAATGAGCAACCACTTATAGCAAACATGTGCCTCAATGTTACTCATAGGTTGAAACAGTCACTAGATGAAACAGAAACAGCTGTGTAGAAATGCTTAACAATGGGTGAGGAACAGCCAAACTCTGCTACCAAGGTCAGGTTGTGGAAGATAGTTTCATGTCATGGCAACATTGAGTACAGCAACGAGACGCAAGGTAGTTATACTGCATCAGCAAGTTCTCTTTCAAAGATTTCAAAGCAGGCTGGGGTTTCAAGATGTGCTGTCAAAGCTCATTTGAAGAAGCAAAAAGAAATGGGCAACGTTGAGACACAGCGGTCAGCCACGGAAACTTAGTGCAGCAGACGAAAGACACAATAAGTTTATTACCAGCAGTGCCATCAGCTCAGATCTGGCTGAAACCAGTGGGACCCAGGTGCACCTATCTACTGTCCAGAGATGTCTGGCCAGAACTGTTTTCCATGGAAGAGACCAAGGTGGAAACATGGCCAAGCGACTCAAGTATGGAAAAAAAAAACATAGGAACTGGGGTGCAGAACAAAGGCAGCAGGTGCTCTGGACCGATGAGTCAAAACTTGAAATATTTGGCTGTAGCAGAAGAAACTTTGCTCATCGAGTGCTACAGTAAAGAGTGTCTGCAGGAAATAGAGAAGCATGGTGGAGGTTCCTTGAACATTTGGGACTGCAAAGGAGAGTTGGAGGTTTGGTCAGGATTAATGGTGTTCTCAATGCTGAAAAACAGGGGCATACTTATCCATCATCCAATACCATCAGGGAGGCGTATGATTGGCTCCAAATTATTCTGCAGCAGGACAACCACCCCAAACATACAGCCAAAGTCATTAAGAACTATCTTCAGCACAGAGAAGAACAAGACGCTGTGGAAGTGATAGTGTGGCCCCCAAAGAACCCTGATCTCAACATCATCGAGTGATGAGACAGAAGAATGTGAGGAAGCCTACATCCACAGAACATAAGTGGTTCCTTCTCCAAGATGTTTGGTACAACCTACCAGCCGAGTTCCTTCAAAAACCACGTGCAAGTGTACCTAGAAGACTTGGTAAGGCAAATAGGATCACACCAAATATTGATTTGGTTCACTCACTGCATTTTGTTGATTGATGAAAATAAACTTGCATTTTTGAAAGCATTCTTTGTTTACAGCATTTTTCATACGCGCCTAAAACGTTTTAACAGTATATATATATATAAATATTATAATTAATTGTAGCATCATTTTGGCAGGAGAAGCAGTATATTTTGTTTTTTCTGTTTCAAGTAAAAAGAGTTGGATTAATTTTAGACATTTTTGTTTCAAAATTATATCTAAACCAACAATAACATGCCATTTGTACACAAGGTTGTCATACTATGAGAATCTCATCCTGGCCCATGTCTACTTCTGATCTTCAATTTCTTTCTAACTGAAGGTTCTGTTTGTATTGCTGTAATTTAGGGCAGTGGAAAATTGTGATTTCACACAGAATGCAAAGGGATTTTCTGATATTAAAAGGTTAATGAAGCCTGCAAAAAACAATGCTGGGAGGCTTCCAGAGCTGCAACAGCTGAGGGCAGTTAATCTAATTTTGACAATCGTATTTAAAAGTACAATAAAATCTATTAATCACAGACCTCTGTTTGAAGCGTTAGTTCCAGAAAGCTGCTGTGGCAGAGCTTGCCAACTGGAAACTTGTGCGCTGCCACAGGCATCTTGGCAAAAAAATAAAATAAAAATAAAAAAAACCCAAAAGGCTCCCTTCTGAACTTTTTGAACATTCAGCGTGATAAAATTAATATCAAAAACAAATGAGACCCAAAACAAACAGAAAAACCTCTCTAAGAATCAGATGACTCCTCATGGAGCTGATGTGATGCATCATGGGAAGGAAGGCAGAACCGAGGTGCCCCTTATTTGTCTTTTTTAGGCAAGAGGCTGAGGATATATTCGCCCACCCCCAGGAAGTAGACGACTTGGGCAATGCCGAAGAGAGGCGCAATGACCAGGGCGCGACAGTAGGCTCCTTTCAGGAAGGCTGACGGACCCTCATTGCGCATAATTTTCCTAGAGAGGAAATAAGTCATTACTTACAGCAGAGCATAGGAGCAGGCTTAAAATGAGCCAGCAGAGATAATAATGAAGACTTCACATTTGCTTTAGCAGTACAGACAAAATGAGGCCACCTGATGCAGTCGATCACTCCAGAGTATGTGTCTTCTGTGCTCGCTCGGTTCAGGGACTGCAGTCTAGTCTTTATCACTGAAATGCAATAAGCTCGGGTTACACGGGAACTTCAAGTATCGTTGTGAATTTTGCAGAAGATGCATCAAAGCACAGCCGTTTACCATCAACAGGGTTCACGGCGACGGCTGCTGTGCTCCCTGCAACGCAGCCGGATACGAAGGAAACGTAAAAAGGAGCAGGGCCCTCTACGCCTTTCTTTCCCAAGTTATTCAGATTGGCAAAAAGGGGGAAATAGATCATGGAGAAAGGAACGTCTCTGCATATACAAAAAAAAACTGTCAGGTCTGGACGTAGAAAATGGACCAGAATTTATTGGACAAACTATCAGCTCATTTACCTGAGGAGTGTGGCACCGAGGCCCTTATAAAGTCCAGCAATGCCCTTTTCTCTCAGTAATTGTCTGGTGATCTGCATGGCTGTTGGGGACTTTGTCTCCACAGTTCCTGCAGCCACCGTCTCTGGCATGAGCTTCCTCTGAGCCGCTAATGTCCATGAGAAGTGTTAATTTATACAATGCAAAAAGTGGATCGACACTACAATGTATTCTATGACAGCTCCACATGGGGGAGCTCTTTCCTAACAACACTTCAGGCTGTTAGCAAAATATGTGTCTAGTTTCCTCTTACCAAGCCTCCCTGCGTCCTGCAGCTGGATTTTCAACATCTCCATAGGAGTTGTTATAATAACCTGTGAAGATAAAGGAAAATAAACGGTGTCAAACACGGCAGCCACATGTGTAATAGCGGATCTTTAGAGTGCTATTTCAACTTCTCCACAGTTTATGTCATGGTCACATACTTCAAATGATGTTAGTAAAGTTTTATCAGCTAGAACACTAAGAAGCTTATAATCATGAAGGGAAAGGAGAAAGTTACATGGTTCAAAGTCTTTTGGTGTACTGTATGTCTCTAACAGCTTTACACATCTAGGATAGGGGTGGGCAATATGGAAAAAATAGAATATCACGATTTTTCAACTATATTATCACGATTTCGATTTTATCACAATTTTTTTAAATGGTGACCAAAGAAACTTAAATCACACTTAAAAGAAAGGAAACATCAAATAAATAAATTCATTCCAATTAGGGCACAGGGCTAAAATACATATATATATATATATATATATATATATATATATATATATATGTATATATATATATATATATATATAAGCAAACATTAACTTACTTTAGTTTAAAAATATGATATTGAGCAAATAGAATAAAATATAAACTTAAAATAAAAGACTATCATGTCGCTGCAAATATAGTACAAGATGTATTGTGCAATCTATAATACAACAATCAAACCTCATACAATGGGGTAAATGCAGCTTTAAATGGTTCAAATGTTTTTTTTGCAGAATCCTGATGTTATAAACAGGCACACATAAAGCTGCCTAATACAAACGAAGGTTGAGTGTAGTGTAAGCAGTTATAATATTCTTCTATCCATCCAAACTCTTCAAGTGATTTAACAAGTCTATGGTCTTGCGATCACTTGCCTTGATGCGCTCCATGCAAACTTTGAAAATGACATTTGTTTGCTCTTTGTCGTCTGGTAAAAAAACCAAACCAGTTCCATACAATTTACCAGGACTTTCTCTTCGGAACAAAATCCTCATTTATGCTGTCAGTCGCTGCAGCGCCATGCTTGTTTACAGACACACGCAAAGGGGGAGAGAGGGGAGCGGCGGGGGGTAATTCGCTTAGAGCAGGGAGAAAACTGAGGCTTTTCTTCGCACAGAGGCAGAAATACAGCAGCAGAACTGTGAATCGGGATAAAATGATCTCTCAAAAATGACAGATCGTCAGACGTGTAGATCGCTTCACGGTCTTAAATCGTCACGTCGCATGCCCCTAATCTAGGATATCATTTTTTGATCTGACCCACTTCACTGTTGCTCTGGCTGTATGTTTAGGAGGGGTTGGAAGGTGAACGTCCACCACAATGCAAAATTCCTGTAGGCCCAAGCAGGTTCTCTACATTTCCCTTTGATTTTGGGTTCGTTTATCTTCCCAGCATTTTCAAACTGGTTTCACTTGGCCAGCTGCCCATATCATCATGCTAACGCCACCATATTTCAAGTAGTGGATGGCATGTCCAGGGTGATAGCTAGTGTGTGTTTTCTAACATGCATAGTTTTTGGAATGTTTAGCCTTAAGAGGAATTTTGGTCTCATCTGACCAAAGCATATTCTTTCACGTCTGCTGCAAAAGTCCCTACAAAAATTGTTGTGGGTTTCTTTCAACACCGAGTTTCTTCTTGCCATCTTCCTAAGGCTATATTTGTGAAGTCCACAACTAATTGTAATGATCACCAATTATTCTTATATGTGGATCATTCCAAGTGCTCAAGAGTAACCCCTCCTTTCCACCGGACGCTTCAGCAGCACGTCATACGCGGCTGTTAGCCACCGCTGTAATCAATATAATCCTTTCCATCGGAGGCAAAGCAGCAGCACGAGTTTGCCCCGTCACAGGAGCGTTATGTCGCAGCACTTTTCTAAATACACGCAGCAGTCCTATTTTCTACTTGCTGCGCCTGTGAAACGTGTAAATTTTGACATTTTAGATAGGGGTGTTACGTCGAGCCGCGTTTCCCCATCAGACACGGTTTCCCCTGCGTCTGCGCACCGCTCCGCGGCTCGCACGCGGCAAATAGCGCGCGTGCTTGTTCAGCGCTCGTAACAGCGAACCGTGCTTGAGCCTCAAGACAACTACAGACACAGTGAAAGCTTACCTGCGTGAAGTTTGCCCCCCACCCTTACGCAAAACTCAGTGAAAATAGCCACAGTCATTGGCTATTTTCACTGAGTTTTGTGTAGTATTGAGTATTGTGCTGTCTTAGTGCTGGTTTCTGCAGAAAAAAAATAAATCATTTCTGCTGTTTTATTTTTTAAAATATACCCTTTTCCCCTGTTTAAATGAGGGGGAACGGTATCTGACGGGTGTTTCTTGGCCATCAGATACCGTTTCCCCTGTTTAAATGAGGGGGAACGGTATCTGACGGGTGTTTCTTGGCCATCAGATACCGTTTCCCCTGTTTAAATGAGGGGGAACGGTATCTGACGGGTGTTTCTTGGCCATCAGATACCGTTTCCCCTGTTTAAATGAGGGGACGGTATCTGAGGGTTTCTTGCATAATCGTTTCCTGTTTAAATGAGGTCAGTTCTGTTTAAATGGGGGGAACGGATCTGAGGGTTCGGCAATGTTTCCCCGTTTAAATGAGAACTTGACGGGTGTTTCTTGGCCATCAGATACCGTTTCCTGTTTAAATGAGGGGGAACGGTATCTGACGGGTGTTTTTTGGCCATCAGATACCGTTTTCCCTGTTTAAATGAGGGGGAACGGTATCTGACGGGTGTTTCTTGGCCATCAGATACCGTTTCCCCTGTTTAAATGAGGGGGAACGGTATCTGACGGGTGTTTCTTGGCCATCAGATACCGTTTCCCCTGTTTAAATGAGGGGGAACGGTATCTGACGGGTGTTTCTTGGCCATCAGATACCGTTTCCCCTGTTTAAATGAGGGGGAACGGTATCTGACGGGTGTTTCTTGGCCATCAGATACCGTTTCCCCTGTTTAAATGAGGGGGAACGGTATCTGACGGGTGTTTCTTGGCCATCAGATACCGTTTCCCCTGTTTAAATGAGGGGGAACGGTATCTGACGGGTGTTTTTTGGCCATCAGATACCGTTTCCCCTGTTTAAATGAGGGGGAACGGTATCTGACGGGTGTTTTTTGGCCATCAGATACCGTTTCCCCTGTTTAAATGAGGGGGAACGGTATCTGACGGGTGTTTCTTGGCCATCAGATACCGTTTCCCCTGTTTAAATGAGGGGGAACGGTATCTGACGGGTGTTTCTTGGCCATCAGATACCGTTTCCCCTGTTTAAATGAGGGGGAACGGTATCTGACGGGTGTTTCTTGGCCATCAGATACCGTTTCCCCTGTTTAAATGAGGGGGAACGGTATCTGACGGGTGTTTCTTGGCCATCAGATACCGTTTCCCCTGTTTAAATGAGGGGGAACGGTATCTGACGGGTGTTTCTTGGCCATCAGATACCGTTTCCCCTGTTTAAATGAGGGGGAACGGTATCTGACGGGTGTTTCTTGGCCATCAGATACCGTTTCCCCTGTTTAAATGAGGGGGAACGGTATCTGACGGGTGTTTCTTGGCCATCAGATACCGTTTCCCCTGTTTAAATGAGGGGGAACGGTATCTGACGGGTGTTTCTTGGCCATCAGATACCGTTTCCCCTGTTTTTATATATATATATATATATATATATATATATATATATATATATATATATATATATATTTGTGTGTGTGTGTGTGTGTGTGTGACATCATCGCATCATTATAAAGTTGTTATATCTGAAAAACCAAAACAGCACAAATGGAAATTTCTGCTGTGAACTTAGATTGACCAAAATTAGGGTATATTTTAAAAACTAAAACAGCAGAAATGATTTATTTTTTTTCTGCAGAAACCAGCACTAAGACAGCACAAATGACTGTGGCTATTTTCACTGAGTTTTGCGTAAGGGTGGGGGGCAAACTTCACGCAGGTAAGCTTTCACTGTGTCTGTAGTTGTCTTGAGGCTCAAGCACGGTTCGTTGTTATGAGAGCTGAACAAGCACGCGCGCTATTTGCCGCGTGCGAGCCGCGGAGCGGTGCGCAGACGCAGGGGAAACCGTATCTGACGGGGAAACGCGGCTCGACGTAACACCGGAAGACAGGAAATCAGACGGCTCGGCATCTGGAAATTTTAAAAATAAAACAAAGGTGCTTCTTTCCCGTAGCTTTACTTTACTACCAGTGCGGCCCCGTGAGAAGTCAGTAGGTCACGGGAGGGTCTACACTACCTCGGATCGCCACTAACATTATTATTTTGCACTTTGAGGGATTTTGTATATTCCCTGACATAACATAAAGTTATTGGCAAATGCAAAATGGACAGAACATAAAACACAGACCCTTTGGAGCCATGTTGTAGTCTTTTTCCTGCTGGTTGTTGCGTTTACTGATGAAACCACGCGTGATTTTGCTGATCTCGCATGATTTCGGGCTCTCTCGGTGACAGCTGCTTCCCTGCTGCTAAGTGCTGCTGACGCCCCCCGTGGAAAGGGCCAAGCAGCAGAATACGCAAGTAAAATGTGCTGCTCCTGTAACATGCTGCTGACACGTCCAGTGGAAAGCCCGGGTAACCATGTGTCTCTTGGCTGCTTGCCTGATTAATGCTTTATTTGGCCCGGCTCGACTGATTCTTTTTTAGATAATAGATTAAATCATGTTCTGTAAAATATTTAAAGCTCTAACCCTGACCTTTCCGTTGTGTTCTTTGGTTTTCACAATGTTTAACACTTCCATACTCTAACTAACCTTTACATATTTCAGAGAAAACCTGTATTTATATTGAGATCAAACTACCCACAGGTGGACTATTTACTTATAAAGTAACTTCCAAAGGCTATTGGTTAAACTGGGTTTCATTTAGGGGTATCAGCATCAAATGGAGTTGAACAGAAGTGCATTTTGCACATTTTTATTTGGGAAGCTTTTTGAAAAACCTTTTGCGTTTTCCTTTGTGTTGGTCTTTTACACAAAATTCTAATTAAATAGAATACAGTGAGGAACATAAATATTTCACCTGGCAATCAGCAATAATTCTGGCTTTCAAGACCTTTTACTCTGCCTTTAAAAAGCTTGGAAAGAGGAAACTGCTCCCCTTATTCATCTACATTAGTAGCACTTGTCTAAGCTCGTGGAAGACAACTGTTTGCACTACAGTCAGTCAGACAAACTACTACTATGGGCAAGACAAAAAGTGCTGTCAAAAGACACCAGAGACAAAATTGTAGACCTCCACAAGGCTAGAAAGGGCTATGGGGCAATTGCTAAACAGCTTGGTAAAAATAGATCAACTGTTGGAGCAATTGTTAGAAAATGAAAGAGGCTAAATATGACTGTTAGTCTCCCTCGGACTCGGGCTTCATGCAAACCTCACCTCAGGAGCTATCGCTGATGATAAAAACGGAAAAAAAGAAGGAAAGAGAGGAATCAACTTTAGGGGAGCTTTTTTGTGAATGGGACAAGATGACTGCACTGTATTGAGGAGAGCATGAATGGGGCAGTGTATTGTGAATTTTTTGAGCAAAAACCTCCTTCCCTCAGTAAGAGCATTGAAGATGGGTCGTGGTTGGGTCTTCCTACATGACAACGACCAGAAGCAAACAGTCAGGATAACCAAGGAGGGGCTACGTAAGTAGCATATAAAGGTTTTTGAGGGGGCTAGCCAGTCGCCACACCCAAATCAAATAGAAAATGTCTGGAGGGAGACAAAACGCTGTGTTGATCAGCTACAGCCCCAAAACCTGACAGATATAGAGACAATCTTTGTGGAGGAGTGGGCTAAAACATTTGACAGCTGTAAGCGCAAACAAGGCTTCTCTAACAACTATTAGCAATTATTTTTTTCAGGTGTTCGAATACTTATTTGCAGCAAAAAAATACAACAACAAAAAAAGTTTAATCTTGCCAGATTTTTTAAATGTTCTCTATCATATTGGAGATCCACCTACAATGTAAATTTCAGATTCCTTCATTATGACAACATGACAAATTTGGTATGAATACTTTTTTACCCACTGTATGAAACTGAATTTAATACTCAGTGAGACTGGAAGAGTGTATCTGGTATAAATCCGCTGGCGCCCATTGGCTCAGTGTCAAGTCTCAGCCTTCCCTGTAGCTACACTATAGTAACTGGTTAACTAGATTAAGGGTGAGATGACCACGTTCTCAGCTACGATCGTAATCCAAGATCTGCTGCACTTAATCTAATCACGGCCCTAAGGCTGGAGGTCTTTGCCCTTATTGACTACAAGTATTTCCTTCGGACTCACTCACTCAGCACACATGGCCAAGCACTTTCACAACCCCGCCTATCTGATCACACACATCTACACAGCTGACCGTGTATCATCCTGCTCACTGCAAAGCCTTACAGTGACTGGAGATCGCTCATTAGAACAGGGCATTACAGTTCCCTATCAGATCCAGATAACACCATATACAGACCCAAAGCGTGTTTCTTTGACTACCGTATCTCGTGTTAATGTGGTTGGGGCTGATTGCAGCTGCAGGGACAAAGACAAATGAGGCAGCAGCTCAGGTGAACTCGAGTGTGCTGAAGTCGGTATTTTCAGATGGAGGAAAGTAAGGTGCTAATTGAAGGTGTGGCAACTTTTTCCTGACTTACCTGGCATGTGCCTGCCCCACACCCAGCCAGCATCTCTTTGATCAGAGTGAGTTTTCTGAGGGGGAAAAGAAAGATAAAAAGCAAAGATCAGATAAAGTTTGAAATGGTGCCAAAGATGAAAAACGTTATTTATTTTTCATTTTGCTGAAAATAAAAATAGGTGAGCACCATTGGTGCTTGTGATGCTAATCTTTGACTTTTGTATTAACATGTAAAGAAGAGGAACAGATTAATAATTCACAAGACGAGCAACTGGGACTAGACAAGTCAATCATTTATCAGCCTGCATGTTTGTTTCCATGGAGATTGAGATAGATGTCCTAAAGCTTCAGGTTTATCAGTGCATGCAGCTTTTAGGGGTGGATAATGGCTTCTCGCTTTCAGTAAAACAGTGTTATGGAAGCTAATGTTTGAGATCTGAAACCATTATATGCTACCTGGTAACCAGATCTGAGGTAAGGGTGCTGCTGGCACACAAAATTGGTATCACTTGTAGTCCCATGCAGAAGTATTTATACCCTCTGAATTACAGTAAAGGCCAAACATTTTGACACACCTTCTCATTCAATGCGTTTTCTTTCTTTTCATGACTACATTGTAGATTCTCAATTAAGGGCATCAAAACTATGAATGTACACAAAATGTATGGAATTACTGTATGTAATTAAACAAAAAGGGTGAAATAACTGAATCCATGTGTTATATTTTAGATTACTCAAAGTAGCCACCCTTTGCTCTGATTACTGCTTTGCATTCTCTTGAGCTTCAAGAGGTAGTCACCAGAAATGGTTTTCCTACAGTCTTGGAGGAGTTCCCAGAGATGCTTAGTACTTGTTGGCCCTTTTGCCTTCACTCTGCAGTTCAGTTCAGCTCACCCCAAATCATCTCCATTGGGTTCAGGTCTGGTGACTCTGGAGGCCATGTTATTTCACAATTTTTGGAAAAGTACTACATAATTCCATATGTGTTCATTCATAGTTTTAATGCCTTTAATTGCGAATCTACAATGTAAATAGTCATGAAAATAAAGAAAACGCACTAAATGAGAATGTGTGTCGAAACTTTTGGTCTGTACTGTATTTTTGAGCCATTTACTTTTCTTCTTGTTTGAATAACAATTTTCACTTTCTGTTATTGGGATTTAAGGTGACAGACCGCACAAAGTAATGCAGAGTTGTGAGGTGGAATGAAAATTATACAGACAAATTTCTAAAAATTAGAACATAATGGAAAGGTTCAATATTTTTTGTCATTTGTTGCAGAAAGCGACACTCATATATTACAAAGATTCGTTACACATAAACTATTTTCCAGCCTTTATTTTCTGTCATTTGATGGCAACAACCTAAAGAATATGAAAACCAATAATTCAGTGTCTCAGAAAATGTCAATGTTTTGACAAAATCTAATGTTAGAAACTCATGGTGTCACACCCTAAAGAGTTAATTAATTTATAACACCTAGAACGGTTTCCAGAGCCTCTATATGGTCTCTCAGTCTGGGCCAGTGGGCTACATGGAGAAGACTGCTGACAACACAGATGTCCAGAAGAGAGTCCCCAACACTCTCCATAATAAAACTAAACCACAAAAGCTGGTTGTTAAGACGGCTGTATCCGTGTGTATACATGAAGGTGTACAAACAACATGGATAACACAAGGTCTAGAGTCAGAGGCACAAATCCACGTTGCTTGAAGTCTAGTGGGAAGTTTCCACAGTCACTGATGATTTCTGGTGACATGTCGTCTGTGGGTGATGGTCCACTGTGTTTTCTGAGCTCCACAGTTGATGCAGCCAATATACCAGGAAATTTTACAGGATTTCCAGCTTTTATTGTTTTATTGACCATGGTGTTGCGTTGATTGATTGGTCAACAATATGGCCTGACCTATACTGCCAGGGTGTTGTCAACAGAAAGAAGAGAGACAATGCAGATGACCTGGAGGTAGCCGTCAAAGTGAATTGGACCTCCATTGCACTTTAGCAGAACCACAGGCTGATCGCCTCCATGTGTCAGTAACTCATGCAAAAGTAGCCCCAACCAAGTATTAAGTGCATAGAAATTAACATACATTTTAGAAGCCTAACAATCAAATACATTTTTTTATTGATCCTATGCTAAATTTAAAAAATGTAGAGACACAAAATTTTGTTTTTTCATTTTCTGTAAGCCATATTCATCAGAATTATAAGAATTGCATCCTTTAGATATTTCAATGGATATATAATTTTCCATTTCTGAGATGAAAAATGTTCTAATATTTTAAAGATGTACCTGTACATGATTTTTTAATTTTACAAATAAAAGTCTGAAAAGCGCATTGTGAATATGGATTAAGCCCCTTTGACTCAACATGATGTAGAATCACTTTTCACTCTATTTACTCTAGCAGCTTTGACATTTAGAGCCGAACCTTTTTTTCCCATGTATCTTTACCAAGTAGCAAAAGCTGGACAAGACAGGATGGAGAATATGTATGAACAACAGTTGTGAAGTCTTTACAAAGGTCTAGACTTGGACTGTCACGTGTTCTTGCGGGTGTATGGACCCCCAGAAAGACGATGGTAAGATCTTTGTATGTTTTTACTTAATGATTGTGGTAGGCAGGAAGACGGGATGACAGGACATTGGACTGAGATGAAACAAGCCGGAGAGAAACAGTAGTGTTCCGACAGGGGGCCAGGGGAAGTGAAGGGCCTAAATACACAGAGGGAAATTAGGATCAGGTGGTGACTGGGATTAGACACAGGTACAGACAATGAGTGAACAGGACGGAGTGAATAGGTTCTGACAAGGAGAGGGCCATACCAACACAAAAACATGCTCAAATCTAAGGGGCTAAATGCATACCAGTAGCACTTTTCCAATTTTTATTCATAAAATATATTCAGCCTTGCAGCAAGAAGGTTGTGGGTTCATATCCCGGCCCACGGTCTTTCTGCATGGAGTTTGCATGTTCTCCCCGTGTATGCGTGGGTTCCCTCCGGGTACTCCGGCTTCCTCCCACAGTCCAAAAACATGACTGTCAGGTTAATTGATCACTGTAAATTGTCCTTAGGTGTGAGTGTGTGCGTGCATGGTTGTTTGTCCTGTCTGTCCCTATGTGGCCCTGTGATGGACTGGCGACCTGTCCAGGGTGTACCCCGCCTCTCGCCTGTTGACAGCTGGAGATGGGCACCAGCACCCCCGAGACCCATTAAGGGTTAAGCGGTTAAGAAAATGGATGGATGGAAATATATTCAAAGCAAAGTATTTTTTCCTTAAAATTAAAATTACAGACGTGGACAAAATTGTTGGTACCCTTCATTAAATCAAAGAAAAACTCATAATGGTCACAGAAATAACTTTAATCTGACAAAAGTAATAATAAATTAAAATTATATAAATGTTGACCAATGAAAGTCAGACATTGCTTTTCATCCATGCTTCAACGGAATTATTTAAAAAATAAATGCATGAAACAGGCCTGGACAAAAATGATGGTACCCACAACTTAATATTTGGTTGCACAACCTTTTGAGGCAATCACTGCAATCAAATGATTCCTGTAACTGTCAATGAGACTTCTGCACCTCTCAGCAGGTATTTTGGCCCACTCCTCATGAGCAAACTGTTCTAGTTGTTTCCGGTTTGAAGGGCGCCTTTTCCAGACAGCACGTTTCAGCTCCTTCCAAAGATGCTCAATAGGATTGAGATCAGGGCTCATAGAAGGCCAGTGTTTTCCTCTTAGCCCTTCTTGGGTGTTTTTAGCTGTGTGTTTTGGGTCATTTTCCTGTTGTAAGACCCGTGACCTGCGACTGAGACCATGCTTTCTGACACTGGCCAGCACATTTCTCTCTAGAATCCCCTGATAGTCTTGAGATTTCATTGTACCCTGCACAGATTCAAGACACCCTGTGTCAGATGCAGCAAATCAGCCCCAGAACATAACCGAGCCTCCCCCATGTTTCACAGTAGGGACCGTGTTCTTTTCTAGATATGCTTCATTTTTCCGTCTGTGAACATAGAGCTGATGTGCCTTGGCAAAAAGTTAAATTTTTGTCTCATCTGTCCACAGGACATTCTCCCAGAAGCTTTGTGGCTCGTCAGCATGTAGTTTGGCATACTCCAGTCTGTTTTTTTTAATGATTTGTCCTCTGGCTCAAACAGCGAAGGATGTTCCGATCTGACACTGATGTTCCTTGAGCATAAAGTTCAGCTTGGATCTATTTTGAAGTCTTTCTAGGCTCTTTTGTTACCATTTGGATTATCCGTCTCTTTGATCTGTCATCAATTTTCCTCCTGCAGCCACGTCCAGGGAGGTTGGCTACAGTCCCATGGATCGTACATTACTGAATGACATGTGCAGCTGTAGTCACAGAAACATCTAGCTGCTTGGATATGGTCTTATAGCCTTTATAGTTAACATGCTTGTCTATGATTTTCTTTCTCATCTCCTGAGACAACTCTTTCCTTTGCTTCCTCTGGTTTATATTGAGTGTGGTACACACCACGTCACCAAACAACACAGTGACTACCTGGAGTCCTATATATAGGCCCACTGAGTGATTACAGGATTGTAGACACCTGGGATGCTGATTAGTGGACATACCTTGGATTAACATGTCCCTTTGGTCACATTATTTTCATTCTTTTCTAGGGGTACCATCATTTTTGTCCAGGCCTGTTTCATGCATTTATTTTTTTAAATAATTCAGTTGAAGCATGGATGAAAAGCAATGTCTGACTTTCATTGGTCAACATTTATATAATTTTTGTTTATTATTACTTTTGTCAGATTAAAGTTATTTCTGTGACCATTATGAGTTTTGCTTTGATTTAATGAAGGGTACCAATAATTTTGTCCACGTCTGTATGTGTCACCTTACATTGGTAAATCAAATAAATAAAGAAAGAAAAATACAATGACATTTATGGGTGTAATGTGATCAAATGTGGGAAAATAATAGCGGTATAAACATCCATCCATCCATCCATTATCTTAGCCGCTTATCCAATTCAGGGTCGCGGGGGCAGCTGGGGCCTATCCCAGCAGTTAACAGGCGTAAGGCAGGGTACACCCTGGACAGGACGCCAGTCTGTCGCAGGGCCAACACAAAGAGAGACGGACCGGTATAAACATGTTTAACTAAAATACAATATTTTTAGCATCGAATGGGTGGGGAAAAAGGTGAAGAATTAACTGGAGACTGGGTGGGGGATGCAGACAGCTTTCGGGTTATGTTAGTAAACATGGCAGCAATCTTCAGAGTGAATGAGGGGAGTAGGTGAGTGAAAGTCAGGCTCACAACACATTTATGCCTCACCCATCCTTGGTGAGGTGATGCCTGAAGAAGTCATTAGCAGCCAATTTGATAGCCTTCTCTGGTGTAACTAGTGTTAGGTTTACCGCAGCTCCTAGGAGGGGAAAAAGGAGAAAGAGGCATGAAGAAAAACTATGTCTTTCAGTGTTTCAGGTAAAAGTCTTTGACTTACCTCTGTACATTCCAAAATACCCATCTGATCGAATGGTCTTAATAAGGCAGTCTGACCTGAAGGTAAACAACAGGAACCACATATGAGGAAAAAATGCTGGTGGACAAGCTGTAGGACATGACAGATCACTTCTGAATATCGAAATATGTAATCGATGCTGAAAATGAAGTGAAGTGCTTTTATACAGTACATGCTGGTATAAAGGCGAGATCCATTTTGCTGGTTTTGTAGGCGAGTCTTAGCCAGGTCAATGGGAAAAACACAGGTCACTCCAACGATCCCGGCGATCCCTCCATTGATCAATTTGGCAGGCAAACTGCATGAAACAAAGGACCAAAGAAGAAAAAGTCACAAGAATGAAAGAAATAACCCACCCCCCACACACACACACACACACATATCATGATCCCCATTCATCATCTTCATCTTGCCTGATCTGTTTATCAGCCATTTATCTGAACCCCCGGCTGGTCAAAGTTAAACACGCTGGTTAGCTGGTCACTCAGGAGATGTTTCTGATTTTGGTTGATAATTCCAGTGGTGTTCTGTCGTCGAAGCGAGTCGGAGTGGACCTTGTTTTTTTTCCCCCCACTCAATTTAATCCAGCTGCTATCAATTCAAGTAAATCTGCAACAGAAAAAAAGAGAAAAAACCTGCTTGCATTAAGTGATTCTCATTATGAAATATACCAACAGAAAACGGGATCCGATTTATCGCTGCATGTAAATTGCACTAAAGTTGTTGTTTAATTATATGCCGATTTCTTTAACATTTTAACACTAAGAGTGCTTTCCAACTCTCTCTCCATAAAGCAGGGGACACAACGTATTTCACAACAGTCAAAACCAGTTTAGAAATAATTTTTTTAACATAAAACTCTAAGTGTCCCCATTTGGTGTTTTGAGCTTGTAAAAAGCTGAGCTCTGAAATGATGGTCCAACGGTGCTTCTACTGAACCCAGTAAACATCACTACCCTATTGCCCAGTGAAGGAAGCTGAGCAGTGTGAAGATCCAGTTTCAGGATTAAATCTTTGTAAATATTTCTCAAGGACTAACCTTTGTTCTACAATGCTTCAAAAAACCTAAAGCTAAACAGACTGTGATAAATCAACATCATGGATTAAGTTTGGTACAACTATCTGCCCACTTAACATATCTTTGTGGAGGTAGACACAGTCAATGATAAATGCTAAAACTGACAAAAGAACTCCCCCAGTATGAGCAAAATGGCACTGTAAAAGCGCTAGAACTATAGGACCAATTTCTTTCATTTCAGTACTACTACCTACAGCTACAATCAGACAAAGTGGTAGTTGCATCAAAAATGTGGGATATTCTTATCCGTGACACTTGATTTAGAGGATGGAGAAAAAAATGATGTGCAAATCAATGCTTAAGAGCATGGGTTGGGGCAAAATTAACTTAACTGTACCCTGAAGAGACTGGGTTGTTAAACTTTTCCAAAACGACAAGTTTTCAATATATCAGTATAAACTATTAAGCTTTTCTGGACATTTTAGAGGGTTAAAATATTCCTTTACCGTGCATGACATTTTTTTTTCCTCCTCATCATATGAAAACTGGATGCTACTTTATTTTAACAAGCCATAATTAGGTTTTGTGATATAATGTACAAAATCATGGATAACACAATTGAGACAATAGTTTTTCCACAGTCCACATAAACAATCTGTGATAATAAGGCTCTTCGAATCTTTAGGCACTTAATCTTTGAACGAAATCTTTCTCTTAAAGCCTTGTTTTAATGTACAAACATCAAACACACAGACTATATCAGAAGGCGCCATTTCTGATGGTTTTACAATATAAATCTCAAGTGGTTTAAGTTAAATGACCCTAACCACAAGGATTGTAACAGTACAGTACACGTATTCTGATTTTTCAGAACTGAGCATTCATTATGATATAGAGGCTTATTGAGCACAACTGGGTTGCACTTTAGCCAACAACACATACGACTCTGTAGACAAATACAGTGCAGCCGAGCCTCCTGGTAGCAGAAGACACGATTACAGACTCTTAACTGAGAGCAGCAGCTTGAATTCAAGCTTTTGTTGTCAACCGGTTTTCATGGTAACCAGCTCCCAGTTGGTAGAAGTCTAAAATATTGATTTCATATCCCAGAATGTCTTGACTTTGACAGAAAGCCAAAGTATTGATGTTGCAGTGTCTTAAAAAGAAATTATCTAGACTGTTATATGTCATCTAATCATTTTAGATTTAATAACAGACATTTTGAAGTTTTCCTAGAACAATTTGTTGGGGAAATTGCTGCAAGTACAGTTTTAACTCAAATGTCATTACACATAAGCTTTTTTTTTCACTTATGTTCCGAACCGGCATTTCAGCCGTACGGTTACATCCCTACTAGCCTCTACATCTGTTCATCATGTGACCTTGAAGCCACGTGATTTATACAAACACGCTTTCACTGGGAAACCGGAGCAAAACAAGCGCAGCTAAACCTGCTTCAGATATAGTATGCTGGAAAAAAACAACAAATCCAGGATGTGTGTCGCTACTTTTGACGCAGTCTTTACTGTGAAAAGATGCTTCCAATTTCCCCTATTCTTTCTCTCCACCCCTCGACACACCAATCAAAAACCTGCCTCTGCTCTCCTCCTCTCTCTTTTCCATCAGCCCTCCCCCATCGTTTCTCTCAGTCACGAGTCACGACTCAGCAAACGCAGCTTTTGCATCTCAGGTCTTTGCTGACTGGTTTGTTTTGCAGTGTGAAGTTCATGTGCGTGCACGCAGCGGCTATGTCCTAAATTCCTCAGATCCTCTTTCTCGGAGACTCAACAGCAGGGGTGGATGTTTAGGTTCATGGTAACCTTATCCGGCACTGAACACAGCCGCATCTGGCGTGTTAAGGTGGATGGGGGACTGGAGGCTTTTACTGGCTGCCTCAAGGGTGGAGGAAGGAGGAGAAGGTTCAGAGGAGGTCACTGAGAGTGTTTCTCTGCTTCCTGGAGCTTAGACTCCACAACCCACCTCTGTAGCTCATCTTGTTCTGTTTTCTCTCACAGCAGTGACATTTAGCCTAAATTTTCCTTTGACAGCATGTTCCTGTGTTTTCTGTTCTCCGACTCGTACTTCCCCTTAAACTGACACGTGTTAACTCCATTGTCCGCCCTTTATTATTCTTTTAAACGATCTATGCACGAAAGCTTGACTGTAACAGTTGCTTGGACTACTGCTGCTCCATGAAATGCCGCATGAAGATGACATTTCTGTCCTTGTCCACCGTACCATCAACATGACTTGTCCACTTCATTCCACATTAGAGCGCCTGTGCTTGGACATGTCCCCGAGGTCAAAGCCTGGCTGCACTTGTCTTTTCGTGACAATCAGGCTCTGAATTTGGACCCTAGTAGCGCCACTGTGAGTTGTCCACAGCAAAAAAAGAAAACAAAAACCCTTGTAAGGAATTTGCTACAATCTCACAAAATGTGCTCTATACCACAAAATAATTAATCGCTGTGTTGTTTTGAAGTCAGGCAAAAATGAAAGCAAAGTATTCATTGTATCCTAGGGCCAGAGTAAGTATTGGTAGACTGGTGTAAAAAAAAAAAAAAAAAAAAAAAGCATTTTCTTCTCTGATTAAACTCAATACATAAAAATACTTGCATCTGTCTCTGTGGTCTGGCTGTTTACTGCCTGCCCAAGCTACCTCCACTATCCGTCCAAACTGAGACATGGTCTTTCTCGTGTCCCTTAAGAGACTTTTTTAAACCAATCCTATTCACTCGTTTGCTGTCATGGAAGTCAGCAGTTCCTAGATGATCTTAGTAGTAGAAGTGCTCCTTTCATACAGTTGTTTTTTTTGACTAATAACCGGCTGCGCAGCCAGTCAACATTTTACCGCTACGATTAGATATGGGTATTGGATTCTGATTCTCAAAGAGTTAGAACTGATTATCACGAGCTGATCCAATCATATCTGTCCCGATCCAGTATTTATATGGGTCAGTGCAGTAAAAAACTGGTTTAGTTTTAATTTTTTTAGCAATTACCTTAATTACATGACAGTAATTCAATGAGGGAACACTGGGTGGGTTTGCAGTTCACCAGGGGAAAACAGGTCATGTTTTAAGTTTGCACCGCAAGAGCTGATGAGTACACAATAAGTGATTATGCAACCAACGCAGAACCTTGAACTTAACATTAGCCAACCTACTAAAGCCGGTATTGGAGGCAGCTGATTAAAGAGCTAACACACAGTGATGGCATTAAGCAAGATAACAGTCTGGTTTTTGACCCTGGTTTGTCAGAACAAGTTGTTCAAAAGGAATGTTAACCCTTTCTTTATGATAGGACGATACAACATGCTGCTGCAAGTTAAGATATCATCAATGACTAATGGTTAAAAGACAGCAATTTGTATATTGAAATATAGTCATGTAATAAAAAAAGATCTAAGTTAAATTAAGAATAGCTCATCTTAAATGTGACAAATTGCTTATTTTATCTAGTAAAGTTTTAGTATTTTCACATGTTTTATTGTAGTTATACTAAAACTGTATGGCAGTCTGCCAGGTATGGATAATGTAATCAAAGGAATGGATATATGCATGTCTATACTCAAATGGATTAGAGAAAAGGAAAAAAGGAAACCATTGCTTGGATAATAAAAAGATAACATTATGTTGTTGATGGGACCAAATTACTTTAAAGATTATCTCATCATTGCATCAGAATTGAAGAGATGAAATCGGGGGCCTTAACCTGATCCACCCCAAGCCCCACCGATGGCCCACTGTGTCCTTTTCAACCTAGGAGCTTTGAGAGACCCTTGGTCTCATGAGTTTAAGAATCTGCAGCCAAATCCCCCTCAATTTATTTCCAATGCAAACTGAATGCATTCTATTATTCAAATCAACCAGTCAAAAGCAAATACCTTTTCAATCTAAGCTCCTGGGCGGCTCCTCTCGTCTTTAGTGCGGACAGAGTAAAGGTCTTGGTGAATGAATGACAGTTTGGTTGAAGATACAAGGAAGTAAGTGGCCATGATGACAAATCCCTGTTGCAGTCAGCACTAAAAAAGAAATCACATGACTTGGGAAGACGGCGAAGAAAATGCAAAGCACATGCTGTGTCTTCATCAGCTCGGTGGAGGCTGTGGATACCAGTCCATCCGTCTTGCATCAGCTGGTTCTATTGACACTGCACGCACTGAGCTCCAAACGGCAGAAGTGTGTTTCTGCAGTGTGGTATCAGATATGTTGGGTAATGCTGTGAGTGCCAAGATCATAGAGGTCGGATCTGATGTGAAGCTCCTGTTCCGAGCCAAGTTGTTTATAGATATATTATCTTTTTTATTATTAATGAGCAATGTTGTGAAAAGTTTTGGCGACACCAAAATGAAGAATTTTTATTATCAAAGATAACCTGAGTAAACACAAGAAGATGGTTTTACTTATCAGGAAAAAAAAAGGTTATCCAAATCATATTGCCCCTTTGTGAAAATATTATTAGCCCCATTATTAATTCATAATATAAATGGGAATAATGTAATAATAATGTTTTGGTTAAGTCTTACTAGCCAGATGAGGCTTGATTATTGCCTGACCTTTAGAATGAAGAAGTCACTTAAACAAAACATTTCTGGCAAGATGAAGGAGGCAAAATATTTCAAAATGCAACACATCATGCTCCAGTCTAAAGATATTCAAGAAAAGACGAGAAATAAAGCCACTGACTATTTGGAGAGTGTCTATTTGTTTGGATATTTGGGCCTCCAGTAGAAAAGATTTAAAATATCCAGAGATAGAGAACAGGTAAAACAGTGGTGAGCTTTTCCAGGAGCGGTTTTTTCACAGGGACAAGACAAAGGAACACCTGAAGCGCCGCAGGCTATGCTGACTAACAGCACAAACTCACATTTCTCCTCCCCAAAAAAGAAAAAAAATCTTGATAACTTTTGAGGAAATATTCTGTGGCGAAACAAAAGTGTGCCTTTTTGGAAGGTCTGCTTTTACTGATTTTGGACCATTACTGTGGACCAGTCAAAGTCTGGACTTAAATCCAATTGATAACTTTAAACAGATCATTCATGTTACAAAATCCTTCAATGTGCCTGAATTAAAAAATAAAATAAAAAATGCAATAAAGACGAGCAAAATTTCTCCACAATGATGTACGAGACGGATGCCCAGTTATCATAAATGCTTTATGGCATTTTAAATTATTTTGTTTTTATCACAATAAGATATTTCATATATATAATTGTATTTAATAACATTTCTTGTTTATTTTACAAAATATAATTGTATCTATAGGAATATATTTATTTTTTCCACCAATTTTATAATTATCTCAATGTATAATTGTTGGATTACATTTAAAAACAGCCAAACAACAAAATAAACCCAGAATTAAGAGTAAAATACAAGAAAAAGCAGAAAACCCTAGAAGAAAATAAAAAAGAGAGGAGTCATAACCAGTAAAAGTCTCAAAGTCTTCTCATGTCCAAGGCCAAAGAATCATTTAAATGAATCCAGGGTTTGAGATATGTAGACATGAGGTATAAATAGAAAGTATTGTAGTAAAATGACTCATGTCTAATCTACTATCTGACTTAGCTACATAACAGTGTGGCCATAGTGATTGCATAATTGTTAACAAAAGGAATGCTTTTAACAATCCTCCAGACTGACATTAGCCTGTGTGCTCCTATTTTAAAGTTTTGCTGCACTGCTGCAAATATTTGCGAGATTCTGAACATTTCTAGCGCAAGAGCAAGGGATGAAATTTATGGTGTCAAATCTGATTACCATTTCCTCTTCCCTACATCGTCAGGATTATAAACATTAATACGTACTTATGAGAGCTCGCTCACGGCCCCTATCTGGAACCAGGAGAGAGATCTGGGCAGAGAAACACATTCGTGTCACTGATGCTCTGCTCTGAGATCATATTGCAGCCATTAAAACAGGACAATAGCGTATTTTTTTATAATCACCTGTTGCAGGCGAAGCATATCAGGTGTAGTCAGGCTTTTATGTGTTGGGGAAAAAAGGCCCCTTTGTGCAGAGGAAAGGTAAAGACTTTGGTCCTTCCTCTGACACCACAGGGAAAGTAAGGTGGCTTTGTTTCTGTAAACCATCCGGGGAATTCTCCATCTTCACACTTTTTGCCTCGACTTCACCTTTCTTACCAGTTGGGGAAAAAATTCCAATAAAAAAAAACCCTGCAGCTAAAGGGCAGAATAGAGTTTGCAGATTTGCAGCACACTGTACACTGAAGGTAGAACTTTCACACATGGATGATACATCCTTTTCACAGGATCTTAACACATTTCTGTGCAAAACCTTCAGTCTTGTGTGCAAGCTGGCAAAATAAAACAAGGTTTCTATTTTGAACGATAGTCATTTCGAAGCTCTGGTCTAAATTGCTGAACCGTTCCAGCACAAAGGCACAGGATGTCACCTTACATCTCAGAGAGACTCGCCTCATGAATTATTTCCAAGCAGTAGGAATGCTTTATTACACTCTAGGGTCTGGTCCTTCCATACGAAATTTCTCCACATTGCTCCGCCGTCCCGCACAGCTGATAAATGTCCTATTTGTATGTTTTTGGGAAGGCTTTAAACCTTTTGCAGTAGATGCATTATTGGGTTACAGGAGAATGCCTCTTATATTATACATGCACGCCACTTGAACTTTTGAAAGTTATTTTGTCCCATTACGATCGTGAATATTCACATGATTTACGTGGATTGATGTTTTAAACCAAGACAGTAGTGCAGAACTAAAGTGGGGGGGGGGGGAATGTATTAATAAGAAGAAAGTACAGCTTGCCTTTATGCTCTGTTGTCTTTATGCGGCAAGGCAACAGAGCTAACCCTTGCTGTTCTGTGAAGGCCAAAGACGTTTGTTGGAGAACGTTAGTGTGGGAAAAAAATTGCATCATAAAGACAAAGGAACACAAAAGTTAAAAAGAATAATTCCTAATGATACAATACCCCAAGTTCTGAATACCTGCAAACCTGCCAAGTCATAGCTGTCCAACTAAGGTCTCCAAAGTTAAAGCTTTAACAAAATAGGCAACCAAGGACTGAGGCTACTAGAGGACATGCATTCATGTTGCACTGCACTCCAATATTGCCTTCATTCTGAAAAGTAAGCAATCAAAATTCATATTTGCCACAAGCCTGGTGCATTGATCAGGTCAACCAAAACTCTTATATTGGGAGAAAACTAACGCTCCATTTTACCCTGAACACGCGATACCTATTATGAAGCACGGCAGTGCCACAGTCATGCTGTGGGGATGCTTTTCCCCAGTTAAGAGTTAATGGGAAACTATGGAGGCTGGTGCTGGGGCACAAAAGATAAAGAGCAGGACAGCTGGTCCATAAAGTTCAAACCGTTCAAAGTGTATTACTAATTTAGCAACGCACTAATTTACAAATATTCTGGCCATATATTTAATTTCACAGAACTTTACAACCAAAAAGGGGACACAACTAATTTTCCACCAGAAAACCAGCGTCTCTCCAAACTTCACCTCGTTCCGCAGGTAAAAAAAAATAAGAAAGAAGGGTGACAAAGTTTAATATATACGAATATGATGGTAATCTCCAAGATCAAGCGAGCTAAAAGTATCCATACGAACCCTTGAAGATGAGAGCCAACCCACAGCCTCTGACGGTCAGCACTTCTACCTGTAGGCTACGTTTCTAACGGTTCGACGATTTTACGGCACGTAGTGGCCCCCGGTATAACGCTTTAATAAGTCATTTTTCCACAATATAAATGTTAAACCCGACGTTGCTGCCAAGTATACATATTCAATCCCCATTTGGCTTCGAATTGCTACACTTACTGCATGACGGGAAATGTTTTCCTTCCCGTTACTCAATGACAACCTCAGAAAGGCGCATCTTAGCCCCAACGTTACCAGCCACTACTCAACGCTACTATCTTCATTTTACAACTAGCTGCAATTAAAGATAAGGCTTTCGGTTATCTTCAGGTGATATTTTCTATATATACACTCCCTGCATTGGGAAAGCATTTATTTTTTCTTTTTCAAACGAGTCGTCAACGAGCATCCCCGTTATGTACATACCACAAAGTCGTTTCCGCTACTTCTGCCTCCGGGGTGATTCTTTGGTGAAATCAATGCGGTTTCACTCCGTTTTTTGGTTGACACAACCCACAGCAGCTAACCTCCTGGAATTACTAGCATTTGAGTCCAGTGGAGGAGGTGGGAGTGAAAGCAAGCAGCTAGGCAGGCAGGCAGGCAGGGAGGGGAGCAGAGAGCAGACTGCCTGGTTAAAAGGGAAGCTGCTACAAGGAAGGAGACCTCTAGTGGCGTGTAGTAGAATTACACACACATATTCTGAGCGCAGTAAAGGTGTAGGGGACTTGGGAGGGGGAGGGGGGAGCCTACGTCATCGTGACGATTCATAACTGCACAATGACCTTGGAAGTAAAAATATAAAAATGGCAAAAATAGCTATATTGGGGTTAGGAATGACCATTCATATCTAACACAACAACGCAAGGATTTTACAGGACTTTTCAGCGTTGCCTACTAACAAATCCAGACTGACAGTTAAAATATGAGCAGATATTTCATTAAAAAGAAAGTTTTTAAAAAAGATCAAATAAAAATCCCTAATTGTATTTTAAGTGCTTCAGGTTTGGTTGATTTTACAGAAAACCACTTGCATTATAATGCCAAAGGTTGGTATACAGTTTATAGGCTATTATAAAGCTCAAACATACATTTCACCAATGGTGCACAGTAAAAGGTGCACTATTAATGTTCCTATAGAAAATAATCTTTAAAACTGTCCAACATCCCCTGTTCGGGCCCGAACAGGTTACCAATGAATATGTTTTTAAATGAGCTGTTGTGAGCATGAAAAAAAAAAATACGTTAAGTTCAACATTATTCCATTATTTTCTTGTTACTGAAATGAAATGGCTCAGAAAACAAATGATAAATCAAAGTAAAATAGACAAAATGTTATACTGCTGTTCTGCATGTTACCAATAGGATTTTGAGGATTTATCTTTAGTAATAAGCTCCAAGCATTGGAGGGTAGAAGGCCTCCTTGCAGTCACTCTAATCTTAAACTCTTTTCACAGATTCTCAGATTTATGTCAGGAATCTGGCTTGGACACTCAAGAAAATGAATGTTACCTCCACTCAGAACAATGTTGGTAAAATAAAAACTGCTCCAATAAATGGCCACGGGGTATGAGTGGTTTTGCTTTGATCTCTTACACATTTGTAAAAAATGATCAGGTCTGGCAAATGTCTAAAATGCAAAAAAGAAATAAAATAAATAAAAAGCAGCTGGGATATTCCCTAAATCTAGATGATGGTGCTATGCTGATGGGTGTAACATTGGAACAAACACTGATTGATTTGTTGTTTTAGACTAAAGACTTCGCCAAGCCTTATTCTTCAAAGACTTCCAGTTTTACCAATAAGATGAGAGGACATACTGCGTGGACCTACATACTTCTACAGAACTCACGTAGGCCTTATGAACCTTAATAGGGACCAACTAAAAAAACAAGTCATATTCATTGCATAAAATTATTTTTTAAACATATGCACACATTTGTAAAAATGATGAGGTCAGGCAAAGGTTTAAAATACCAAAATAAAAACTGCTGGGATATTCCCTAAATCTAGATGATGGGGGCTATGCTGATGGGTCTAGCATTGGAAACAAGACTGGTCGGTTTGTTGCGTTAGGCTAGATACTAAACTGAGCATTATCGTAATTCATATACCTCCAATTTGACCGTAAAAAAAGACAGGACATACTGTGGGGACCTACAGAGACGTTTAGAGAAAGCACTAAGCCTGATAAACCGTATTAATAGGAAAAAATTAAATATCCAAGTTGATATCATTGCATAACGGATATTTCAAATGCATGTACAATTCTTTTTTCCATTTACCTTGGAGCATTATTATTTTTTATTTCCAACATAATTTTCAGGAAACCAAGATCACTATTATCCCAGTTCTCTTTCAGATGCTCTTTGGCAATATTAGATTCCAGCTAAACGTGCTTCAGAAAAAAACTGTAGGATCTTACAGTAAAAATATATTAACACATTAGTGTTCTATACAAAAATTACACAAGAACTAATGAATTACATTAGATGTAGCTTTCTACTTGTTAACTGTTATGTTTAACAGGACACCATGCAACAGGTCCTAATGCAGTCCATTTGGTTTACAAAAAGTCTTATAAAAAGCACCATGGGTTGGTGACTGGTGTCTCAGAGAGGCTGTTGTGCATTATAACAGTCGATCGGGGACCAGACGACATGACTGGGGCCTCGGTGTAAACAAGCAGGTTACTCGGGTGTAAAGCAGCCATCTGCGCCCAGTGTGGGCTGATCTAAAGCTGTGCTTCCCCGAGAGAGGAGCCCTCTGCCTCCAGGCCAACTCTCTTTAGTGACTCTGTGTACTTTCTCCTTCCAAGGCTGACTATGTCCTCGATCTCGTCTGCCAGGTCCCTCCTGCCGCTTTCTATCATAGCGGCCACGAGCCTGGACACCGACCCGGGTCCTGCATTCCTCTGTTCTCGGGCCCAGTGAAACAGCATGTCCAGCACTAAGGCGCCAAGGTTGTCCCTGGTGAGTAACGCAAACAAGATGTGTGTTATTATACATTATTATAAATCTGCAGCTGCCTGGGAGGAAACGAGTGATGTAGAACTAAACCCAGGCCAACCCGCTATGGACATGGATGTATACAACTGTCAGCAGCACAGTCAGCAACAGTGAGAAAGATATTGGAAAGAAATGTTTATTATAGATTCACTGTAATGTGCAGTTATGGTTGTATTTGAATAAGCCGGCCCTCTAAGTGTAAGAAATGTGTATTTGCATACAATAAGCAAACAATATATTTACTCATATTCCTGCTGTGAGGACATGAATCTCTGACTTTACATAACGCATTTTTTTTTCCACCTACAGGATGCGTCATGAGTGGGTTTTTGGGGACTTAGGCGACGGGGGAAGGGCCAGATGAGCACACAGTCTGTGTGTAATCTCCTGCAGTGTCCCAGATGGCTCAGTGATGGCTGACAGTGCAGATTAAAACAATCAAAATTCTCTCCGACTTATCTTCCACTACTGGTATTCATACATACCAACCCAGTCAATCTTGATCCCGCAGAGTGCTTTCTTTGGTAACCATGTTTTCACACTGCTGACATAGTTCAGTCATGTGGTAAGTACCTTCACAGTTTTGAATGTTTCTCATTCTTTTTCACAATTCTAGTTTCGTTTTATTTGCTATTTTTACCCTTATCTTCAACATACAGGGGCTTGCAGAAATGAACAAAAAATTTTTTTCCTCACTTAGTCATATAGCAACTCCAAACTTTAATGTGTTATACTAAGATATCATGTGATAGATCATATCACAGTAGTGCATCATGGTAAAGGAGGAAAGTGGTACACTGAAAAGTGTGGCATACTCAGACTCCTGATTCAGTTCTTCATGGAACCCAATTACAGCTGCAAACCCTTTGGGCTGCAGCTATGATTAGGTTTAGGATAAAGAACGTTTGATTACATATGCACACCACACTTTTTAAATGTCTATTTGTAAAAATTTTAAGCAACTGCAGTCATAAAAACATTTTGAATAAAGAGGTTTAGAAATATTCCTTAATTTCTTGGAGGTTTAATATGAACTTGTTTGTACAAGCAAGGAGGAACAGCATCTCGCAGTATTGCCAGGATCCGTGTAACAGCTGACCTGCTCCCAACAACTAACAAAGCCTTTTTATAGATTTAGACAACCTTGGTATCGTACTCTACCCTATCAGTAAACATTTCTCCATGGTGAAGTTTCCAGACTCTCAGGCATCTTCGTCTGATAGGACACGCTACGGCAACCCTAGACGCAGGGATTCTAATATCGGTTCATTTGACCTAACCTAATATTATACAGTGTCACACAATCAGACTATCACTATATTATGAAGAAATAGCACAGAGTTCTCTCCCTATGTAAGAATACACAGAAAAGATCATTCTTAATAAAAATTTCTTAATATAAACTTCTTAATATAAATTTTTTCATAACACAACCATAGAACTAAGGGCTCAACGATACAAGGGATGTCCAGCTCCGACAAAGTGACATTCTCATTATTAAGTTTATTTAAGTTGAGGGGCTATTTCTTTTTATTAAGGATGCAACAACATCACCTTCTTCAAACAGATACATCAATACTTTGATGTGAGTACTTGTCCGAGACAGAGTACCAACGCCGATAGTTCTACAACACAAAAAATGCAATGAAATGGAAGACAGGTTTTATTTTCTTCTCTACTTGTTACAAAAAATTAGGTTGAATTAGATAAAAAAAATTATAATAAAAATGACTAAAAACTTGAATTTAAAGTGAAAGAAAAAAAAATTATTTTGAAATGATTGCACTGTTTCCACATTTTAAGTATCGGTTCATGGCATCTGTAAACTAACAAATAGAAGTACATTAGAATCGTATCAGCACCAATACTACTATATCGGTTCTTCCCTACATAAAACCTTTCTCTTCCAATTCACAAATATGCACTGCTTTCTGTGCGCTGGTCTTTCGTGTAAAATCCTAATTTGATAGCAGTACATCGAATTTTACAGCGGCAACTCCAAAGAATGTGGGAAAGTTAAAGGGGTAGGGATATTTTTGTGACGAATGGTACGTAAAAAAAAAGATCATGCTTATTCAGACATTTCAGACAACAGTTGCACTAGAATGTCTTCTCAAAACATTAAAGAAGGTTGATAAAATAATTTCAATTTTCCTGTGGATCGGCCACGATACAAAACCAGAACATCTCAGTGCAACAGAACAACAAAACACTTCAGTTGACATGGTATCTAAACCTTTAAGTTAGATTAAGGGGGGGGAAAAACCAACAGTTCTCCTTTAGCAACACCAGGAAAATGCCTCGCTCTTTTCTAAAAACATACAGGAAACCTCTCAAGCACCACGAAAAATTGAAGTGAAGCTACTGAACTGACTCTCCCATCAATCATTTGTTTGCGGTAGAACAGGTCCAATTCCATTAAGAAGGCTCAAATCCACATCCTGCCTAGTAAAAACTGATCTTCTGCTAGAGTCCATGAACCCAAACAGCACGGGGAATGAGCCAAGATACAACCAGCACATGGCATGTTTTAGTAGGAGGACAATGTACACACGACAAGACAGGTGGTGTCATGTTGTGACTGATCTGAGCAATCTAGAAGCATCTGAGTCAAGTTTCATTGCTGACGTTCAGATAGGAAAAGCCGGATTGGTGTGTATCTAATAGATAACGTGTGCCCTTAAATTAAACCAATCAGAGGTTTTACAATGACAAAGTGTCCTTCAACTGTTAACATAAGCAATCTGATCTACTTAAACTTTAAATAATGTTCATTCTCACCTGTTTTTGTATTGTATTCTGTCCAATTCTTCATAGCTCAGCCCAAGGTTAATACCAATAACCCGCCAGTCCTGTGAAATCTGTAGAGAGATGGACAGCAGGTTGGCTTCTGTGAGGTAACCGCTCTCTGGGTCACCCAGGTTCAGGGGAGGATACTGGAGGTCGTCCATGTTAGAACCGGTGTCTGAATTTAGAGCCTGCAAGAGAAATGAGTAAATGTTCCCCAGTAGGTGGCGAGATTATACATAGAAAGCAGCCGAACAAGTTAATAAAAGATGTAGTTTTGTCAGTGGGATAGACGTATCATTTTTAAAAGTAGGAAGAGCAATTTAAACAAAAAAAGTGTGAATATTTCACTTCTAAAAAGTTTCAAATTAACCTAGAAACACGATAAATAAAGGCAACATTTTAAGTAAGAACGATATCTAGCATTTCAACTAACAGAAAGTCTTAGAGGTAACGTCGCCAGCCACTGGCTGTCATGTCCTTTCCGCTTTTTGGCTACTTCCTCTGGCAGATCACTGGGAATCTCCCCCCTGTAGAATGACACCTGGAAAAATGAAGGAGAAACGACAGTTATTTGTTCGAGTTTTGTGGGGGGTTTTCTTTTTTCCCCTTCAAATCCAAAAAACGCAAACCAAAAAAAGTCAGACAGTGGGTTCAGTGAGAGGATGAGCTGTTGAAAAGGCTTCAAACCTCACCATCTAACTTGTTTCCTATAAACAAGAACAAAAAGTCATTATTTTTCAACCTTTACCCCACTAATGACAACTGTTTTAGCCACAACCCTGAGAACACACTGATTTATGCTCTGAGCCGCTTCCAAGAATGATTTGACTGATAAACAGCCTGCAGTTCATAGTTTCGTTCACAGCTGCAGCTATAGATTTTTTTTTTAATCTTGTTTTGTTATCAATAAATAGATAAAAAAGGTATCTTATAAAACCATTACCTAACTTTATTCTCATCATCGAAATAATGTGAAATCAGAGGGCATGACTGTACTGTTTAATCCTGTTTTCTCAACCTTTAGAGGAGTTGCTTGTATCGATTTCATACTGGCCTGTAATGGTAGTGAAGAAGTACAGATAAAGACCAATGTAAGATAAAATAAAAATAAAAACATGTATACAGCAGCTGTAAATTTGTATATATAAACACTGCATTGTGTTAAATGGAGCCATCAGATTTATTATGTGCAGCTAGAGCAGGACACCTCACCTCTTGCAAACATTGCTAGGTTTAAAGTACCTTAAAATGAAACCTTTATTACCGATCACACCTTCCCCAGAAAGCATCTATTGTTTCACCAACATAAGACGATAGTTTTGCATGATAGAGAGCACTGACGGAAGGAAACAAACAGCATGAAGGATCTCCAGAACATTGTGATCGCACCTGAATATTTTATTACCTTCTTAACAGACCTAGCAAAAAAAAAATATATATATATTTTTTATGTTTAACACCAGATGCACAGGTATCTGAATTAATTTAAATTTAAAATGAAGCATTTCTGCAGCTAAATAACAGGGGAATTTATTAAATTAATAATGATCCAACTGTGCTTTATTTTAATCAACCACAACTCCATGTTGTTTTACCTTTGTTAGGTCTAGAGGTGAGAAGGAAAAAGTAAGCATTTTTTTTATTTTTGTGTTGTTACTGATACAGACAATAAATTAAACCAGCAAGTATACGGGTAACATAAAAAAAAATGTCAGGAATGTTTTGGGTGCTATAAAATTTATTTCATATTTATAAGTCAGTATTTAATACATGGACACATGGGTCTTTATGAAATACATAATTATTTAAAAATATATCATACAAATTAAATCATAAATATGTTCATAGATCAGATCCAAGCAGCAACTAGGAACGGCTCACGGATGAATATTTATCATGTTCTTAAGCACATGACCATAAAACAAGTAAATACTGAAGTTAAATAATTCCACATGGATTTTTGTAAATACAATTGAAATGTTACACATTTCTTTATTGAAATATATTTTTTGAATAGCTAATGGATTTGTGTCCAGTTCTATTTAAATACTGACGCATTTGAGCAATCATTCAATAATTTTTTTGAAAAACTGACATTTTTGGACAGGAAAATGGGAAATGTGACTTGGGATGTACTTTTTATCCTAAGTTATACCTTTCAAGCTTTTGTTGTTATTGGCTCATTTGAAAATCAACCAAAATCTAAGCAGCTCCTAAAAGCGAAACTAATCAAAGTAGAACAGAGCAACAGCTTTGATCCTCGTTCATTTTATTCAGTACCCAATGTAAATTGAAATGTTATACACTTTGCTCTGTGCTAATTTCATTCTTTACAGAGTGGATGTGTAGCTTACAAAAAAAATGCCATTGATATTATACTTATTAATATATTATTCTTTCTTGCTTACCTGTCCCCTCACCAGACCTTTTTGTCCGTGAGCAGGACAGACGTACACTTCCTTCACATTTTTCAAGCTGGAGTAAAACACAAAACACAGACGCCCTTCAACACAATCCGGCCTGTCTGAGAAAAAAAACACAAAAAAACAACTTTAACGATATTAATACAGAACGTCTTTAAGAAATAACCTGCTTACACAACAAAATATTAGTCAACATCAATGGCGGTAGAGATGGATCCAAACCTGTGACGATGTCTAAGCCCCTCTCGAAGCCTGCGAAGAATTGCTCTCCTTCCAGCATGTCGCACAGGTCAGAGGGCTGCGGTCCGTCATATTGCCCGGACAAAGACTGAACTGTGCCATCCATCTGTGCAAAAAAACAAAAAAAAAATAACCGTTCGTCATCATCTGAGCTCGACGATCCCAAATTTTTTTTTTAAAAAGTCTGAGAAACCACAATTAACAAGCTGACGCCAGAGGGTGGCTTGTGATCTGAGCAAGCTTAAAGAATGGAGGATCCCAAACCTTGTTAGTAGGGAGGCACTGCAGCAGAACCTGAGCAGGATCCGTCCTCCGCTGGAGGACGAGGAACTGGACTTTGAACTGTTTTAGCCGTTGATAAACCTTTCTGACCACCCCGCTAACACAGCGCTGTGTGGTGTACCACAGCCAGTACCTGTTAAAGTGCAGGTAAACCAACATTACGACACTGCAGCACAGAATCTACGGCATGCCCGTTCTAAATTGAGGAGCAAAGCACGGGGGCTCACCAGGAGAAATGTGTGATGTAGAAAATGGCGTACAGGTGGGTAACATACAGAGACACTTGTGATGTAATATCAGTCCAGCTTTGAGCTGTGGGATCTCCGTGAAGCAGATGTAATCGAGACAAATCGGCTGTATGCCCTGTGGATCAGCTGCAAATGTTAATGCATGCTAAAATATTCTCCTCATGCACATATGTGAAAAGTCCTGATGGCTGTACCTGTAAGTCCTGGCGGCAGAGGGATTTGGACTTTAACTGGCTGCAGGAAATGTAAGGTGGGAGTTTGTGAGAGGCAGAGGAGGGGGCTGACTCTGGCCTGAGGATCAGCACACAGAGCCTGCACCTCAAACTCAGACACCTGCAGCACCTACACAGAGAGAAAAAGCGTAAAGAGTCTGGCAGGGTTAACGAAGGCACTCCTGCCTTTTCCCCCCCGCTGCCGTTTGCCGAGTCCAACCTGTAAAGTTATAGTGCGAGTCTGAGCGGTGGAGTCGGGAGGGAAGTGAAGCTTTATCCCCGGGTCATAGCTGGACACCAGAAGAGCTCCCGCTGGCGTGACAGAGCAAGTATCCCGTACAGGTCTGGACACTACCATAAACCAGGAGAAGTGGCTCACGGAGGAGCAAGCCAGCTACAAGCACAAACAATTTTTTTTTATTCCTCAAATAACACCGTGGTGAACGAATGAAAGGGATGTTTTTATTTTGGCTGCTCACATTCAGAACAGCACTTTACATTAAATTCATGCTCTATAACAATATAATTACTATGCAATACTCAGTTTGACAAATTCGTTACGTAATTAAAAATTGCAAAAAGATCCTAATTAAACATATTCACATATATACTATGAATTATCTCCATTTTCACTACTTTTTAAGATTTTGATTGATGATTTATTATCTTTAGACCGTTCCTTAGTTTTAACCCTTACTAGTTCTTATTATTTCAGGTCCGAACCTTGATCTGTATTAAAACAGAAAATTACACCTAAAGTTTACCCTGGCTGGACATCCCCTGGGATGACAAGTATGCTCCTCGCTTCCTCTCCTTAGGTCAGTAGGCAGGGTGCTCCATGACTGTCCATCAAACGTGCGCAGCACCACCTCCCCTCGTTTGGTCCGGTGATACGGGACACACACCTCTATAGGCTGCAAGCAGATCAACCAACATCAGAACTGAGATTGAAGCCCAAGACTTTCCTAATAAAGCATTGGATTATTATTATTATTATTATTATTATTATGGACTGCAGCTGCCATCTTCCTCGCTGAGTAACATCTGAGTAATTCCAGAAAGCTGACAGATTGGATTTTAGCTAAGCGTATAAGAGTAAAATAGGCTGAATACATACACAAGTTTCACTTCTCTAGAGTTCAAGAGGTATTGATACTTGCACAATGCACTGTGCAAATGTTTGTCGTAATGTAACAAACTATTCAAAATCATATTCATACTAGGCTGGGCAATATGGCCTCAAATCTCTAGTGCAATATAATCTACAACATATGCGAAAACTATATGTATTGCAGGATATTTTTTCTTTTTTTTTCTTTATATATGTCAAAATAACTGCTTATGAGCATATACTGCAAAACAACTTCAAAAAGGTTTAAAATGCCTTTTAAAGCACATTTATTATGCAAATGCATTTAAGAAATATTCAATTCTTTTACAAAATAACGCAACACAAAAATTCTCAGATCATCAGAAAGATGAATATATCTAAAAATAATATATTTTAAATAACTTTTTTAGAAATAAAGCACAAAGTTTTCTTACTTATTTATACAATTAATATTACACAAAAGAAGCCCCACATATTTGAATTTAAAAATGCTTCAAGTTCAACAGCTTTCTTTTTTGTTAAATGAAAAAAACAACCTATAAATGTTCAATATATAGTCTGAACATCAGTATCCTTGCATACCTTGTACAAAGTATATAGGCACAGCTTGATTACATCATAAAAACGCTTAACCGTGGTATGGCGATATAGTCCAAATCCCTACCTTTGGCTAAATTTATATAATTTCTACCTTATACCTTTTGTATTGACCACTACTATGTCATACCTTTAAAAACGTAACACCGTGAGGACGAAGCTCCAGCGGACGACTCAGAAGGATGTCGTGTTCCTCTAGCCACACCCACTTTCTGTCCGGCCTTTTCTCAGCCCACCTCAGTTTGGTGGTTGTCATCACACATCCAGGGGGGAACATCAGCTCCGCGCCCCCCGGGAGGAACACGTGACAACCGGCAGACGAAACGAAGAAACTAAACCGCAAAGAAACGGGACACGCCTGGTCACAGCCCGCAAAGTTTCAGAGCACAAGGCCTGTACAGGTCAGGACACTGGAAAGCGTTAAGTTCAGAGTTTTGAGCGAGTTACTGGAGAGCCCTACCTGTGCTGGTTGAATCTAAGGTGCAACTTTGGAATTTTATTCTGCGAGTGATCTGGTAAGACAGGACGTTTTTAAATGGCATAGAATACAACAAGTGCGCTGACGCTTACAGACTGATTGAAGGCTCATTCTACTCACCAGGTATGGGAGGCAGAGGAGGCGGTGTCGGAGGTTTCCCCAAAGGATTATCGCGAACGTCCATTTTAACCAGAGGGAGTTTGTTCAGACAGTTTGGTATCACCCGGAGGTCATTGCTGTAGATGACTAGTTCCCTGAGAGAAAGAAGAGAGCCTGTGCAATAAATAAAAAGGAGTTACACCTTTTAACGACTCGTCGCCACCTTAACTCCCAGCTAACTGTTTGTTTCTCAGATGGTCTGTATCTCTCAAGCCGTCATTCACCCTGACCTCCTTACCCATGCTCTCTGGCAGCCGCTTCAGCTTGTTGCGAGACAATTCCAACTCAACCAGCTGCTCCAGGGAGCCGATCTCATCAGGCAGATGCTGGAGAACGTTGTTTGATAGATCGAGCCTCTGCAGCACTTTCAGTCGGCCCACGCTTGTGGGGACGGAGGCCAGCTTGTTCCCCATCAGGGACAGGTAGGTTAACGACGCTAACCGGCCTATGTCAGGAGACAAGGCCGAGATGTGGTTGTGGGAGAGAAGCAGCTCGGACAGCGACGGAAGTCGGAGCAGGCATGTCGGCACGCAGGTCAGCTGGTTGAAGGAGAGATCCAGGTGTTTCAGGTGAGACAGAGTAGACACCGACTCTGGCAGAGCGGTGAGGAGGCCAGGCAAGGGGTCACCCTGTGAGTCACAAAGGCGGTGTCCTTGAAATAAAACACAGAAGACAGTTAAAGCAACAGACTGAGTGAAATCATAGTAAAAATTGTTATTTTTGTAAATGTACCTATTTATTTAGACATTTATTTAAAGATTATTAACCCGATGGAGATCACTTTTTCATGGGGGTACAATGTATGTATATACACACACATATATAGTATTCAGTGCACAATAATAAATTATTATATAATAAATAACAAAAAACATGATTTATTATTTATGATCAACTAAGGAATAGAAAACTGATTTGACCAATACATTCATTTATAGTCATTCAACTAAAAGATTCAGAAAATCAATACGACTAACAACTGCTTGTCGTTACACTACAAGGTAAAAAAGGGAATTGATCATGAAATTTTAAAATAGCAAATGTGAAATAGCAAATTTAAAAATATAAATGAAATAGCAAATGTAAAAATAAATTCAATAAAAATATTAATAACATTTTTAATAAAAAATTATATAATCATATATTTAATATTTTATATTTAACATACAATATATTTAATAATATATTTAATAAATATATAAATATATTTAATACAAATAATTTTCATAAATTTAAAAATAGCAAATGTGAGTATTACCAATATATTTTTAATGGTCTTTGAACTGAAATAGCTTGCCATACATATTAGGGCTGGGTAAAAATATCTATTCATCAACGCATTGCAATTATTTGTTTCTCATTTCAATATTAATTCAGCAAATCCAATGATTCGATTCAGTCCACCGGCCAGTGGCGGCGCTGTGGGCAACACTCTAGTGAGAGCGTTCAGCATTGTACAACACGTACAAAAAACATTACAGGAAACATGCTGAGGTCAATTTATTCTTAAACATTGGTAATACTGCACACATTATTTAAAAATATACTCATTTACATAATTACTTGTGTATTTATCATTGAATTGATATTGAAGCAAATAAATCAATATCAAATTAAAATCGAATCGAATTGTGTAATTCCTAACAACACCCAGCCCTGCTACATATGAGCAGTTTTTCTGAAGATGTAGTACGATTGTCTTTCAGAAAGTTTTAAATGAAGTAAGAGAACGAATTTCTACAGTAAGACCGTTCCAGTATTGGGGAGCTTTGCCATTTAAAGCATATTTCCCTACTTTGCTTTTAAAAGATGGGTGTCCATGACATACAGTGTCACATTTCTAATTCAAATATGTTGGTACTTGGCAGTCACTTCCAGATATCAGCAACTATGTTTGTATTAACTATGAAACCTTTATTTATTATCTCTTTATGAATTTCAAACTCAATATGAATATGACACCAACCACTCTTAACAGTGCATCCCTCTTAATTGCATTTCTACAGATCAGAAAAGGCGTTTGTAATTTTCCGAAACGAAAAACTCTTTCTGATACTTCTAACATAACTTTGAATAAATTGCAGCTCCAAGTGTTTAACGACTGGTTGAATATCAGACATCATTAGTCAACTTCCAGTAATTCCAAACAATTATATCTACTGAGGAGTGGATGGAAGGATACTTTAACTCAAAATTGGCCAAATTTATTCTACCAATGTGTCACAAGATTACTGATAAATGAATATGAATTTCCAGGTTGTTGTATCAACCATACCCAGTGGTGGAGAACGTGCACCGCTTAATTCTTTGGTCCTCAATTAATCTGCCTTAGGTCTGATTCCCACTAATTGTCCTTCTACTGATAAATAAACATTAAAAAAAATGTTTTGGGGGGGGGGGCAAAAATAAAAACTTCAAAAGGGATTTCGCTTTCTAAAAACTATGTTTATTCTCAGCTCCTAAAATTGAAAATTTTGGATATCTAGAGCTAAAAAGGGCCAGAAATGTGGCTTTTGGATATCTGAAATGTTGCTATATATATATATATATATATAACGCTAATATGGATATCTGAAAAAGTGAGTAATGTTTTAGTAGAATTGACTTTAATTAAATGCAAATATATGTTAATTGATTAGAGGATACAGGGAATGGCAGTGTATTGGTAATGCTATACATATATAGATGTATATATATATATATATATATACACATCACCCCGGATAGCCAGAGAGCGAAGCCCCGTCAGATGGGGAAGGACTTCCAGTGCAGCACCAAGCCCAGATTCATCCTCGGAGCCCAATCTCAGGTACTGAAGGCCCCTCAGCTGCCCAGGGACAGACCCCCATAACAGGGGCAATGCAGCTGCTCCTCCTGGGTACACATCCAGGGTCAGCCTTGTATCCGTCAGCACCGCTGAGAGCTCCACGGAGGGCGGCAAGGGTGGCGTCAGAGACGGGACTGAGCCACAAGAAGATGAGGAGGAGGAAGGAATATTAGGAAGACAAACTGATGAGAAAGACGAGGAGAAGCTTGAGATGGAGCGATCACAGGTGTCCACAGAGACAGCTTCCCTCTCTGGTTCAATAACCTCCACTTGGCCGCCGGATAATCCAGTTACCGAGTCCCTATGAGGCAGCAAGGCTGTAATGCCATCATCTCCTACATCCTCTGATCTGATGGCGTTTATAGTCCAACGAGGATCGTGTTGTCCACCTCCCTCATGAGGAGCCGCGTCTTCTTCAGTCTTTCTCTCCATTTAAAAATGTTTATAAAAGCACTATGACTGCTGCAGTGCTGTCTCTGGGGTTTTCTCTCTCCCCTACTCGTTGCATGACTGCGTACCGACAAAAATATGGGTCATAGTAGCGAAGAAAAGTGGTGGAGACCCCTCATCGAGGCAATTTCACTGTGTGTACAAAGTGTGGCCGTTATTGTCGCAATCACTATTTGTAAGTTAACATGAGCCATAACTATCTTTGAATAGTCCATAAACCTTCATATTATATTTCTATTTTAAGTACTTGCTTTTTCTCTAAGCTAACACGGTTTTCACATGATAAAAACATGGAAAATGTAGCAACAGGATTTACTTCTCTCCGTTGTGCGACGCTACTTCCTGCTCCCAGAATGTTTTTGAACCTTTTTTTTTTCTTCTACATAACTGGTGTGCGCTTGTTTTAAGTTACACTGTGTCCCGCTTGAAGCAAGCACTGACGCGGGTATTAGAATCCAATTGGTTTTGAAGGCTCTGCCCCTTTCTCCGGTTCATACATCTAATATCAAGCGTGAAGTTAGTAGCGCCGCCAAAGTTTCAATTTAAGGGCGGGATTGCTTTGTCAACGTGTCTAGTCGATGCAACTATGGAATTTGCCACACGATGGCGCTGGGGTTTTTTTTCTGACAGGATAAGTGATAACAACAAATGTTTTATATTGTTTAAAACGGAAGTTAAAATAAATATATCGATCAAACAGCCTATAGTTTGTAGACTATACAAAAACGCATTCAGTTTATTGTTTTAATTTTTCTATGTTTCTAATGTTTCTTAACAAGGAATAAATCTGCTCTCCCAAAAAGAAGCTTCCACTAACACAAGCCTAATAAAATGAATGTGTGTCGCCCGTTTACTCACTTCTTTTTAAATCAAATTCGTTTTTTTGTCCTGTACTTACTGAACTGCATAGAACAATATGTGAATACAGGGAAAAAAATAGAATAGCAACAAAAACTTTGGTTGTATTTTGTGACAAGGACCAGGAATAGTCAGATGTCATTATCAAAGGTCTTCAATGATCATTTCAGCTACATTGTTGTTCCTTAAAAAGTCTGAGTTTGATCAAGATGTACTTCAACTACAGCAAGTCTTTCCTGAGGAAAAAGAAAATGATAATAATAATAATAATAATTTATTTTATTTTGTAATGGGGACTGTAGCTGCTGCTGCTTTCACAATAGGATGTTCTAATCTGGACCTTTGTTCATTCTAAACATGTACTTCTTTTTTGTCTTTTTCTGTCTACAGCTTATCAAAGGAAGCTGTCACTCAGTCATATTGCAGAGAGCACTTTTTATACGAGATTTTTGGAGTTTCATCAGCTTTTCAACTTTCTTTTTTGTGGAAAAAAAAAACATCCTACATTTTTGTTAGAAATATTGGGAAATTTAAAAGTAATTATCCATTATATGAAACATGCAGGCACTACTAAAAAAAAACAGACGTCTTCCATTTGTGGCACTATTGTGAAATAAAAAGAAAGGTTCATATGGGTTTTCAGCGACTGATATCTAAACAGAGGGTTCCAGAATCCCATATAGGAAATCAATCCACCTTTCTTCCAGATTATATTATTTTAAGACACATTGTGAAACAAATTCAAAATAAGACATACGCTGGTCCTTGGGAAAAAAACAGGAACAAAAACACTGAACAAAACAAAACAAGGAGTCCCGCCATGGGAAATAACTTTTGACATTGCCAGAAAAAGTGACCCCGAAATGATCTCATAGTTGAGTCACCGATGAGAACAATAATTGGTTATACAAGAAGTTACTTCAATTCCGATTGGTCAAGGGGGTTTATCAGGGCGAAATGTGATTGGATAAGCTGTTCATTCTGTACTTGCCCTCTTGATTACGCAAACGAAGCATGTGAAATAATAACAATAGCCCAAAGTTTACTACGTATTTATTCACTTGCTCCGATCTAGCTTTGTTAAAACTTGCGAACGTCTTTAACTATTTTGGAAATTTGTGTCATTTTTTCTAGACTATAGAAACTTTTAAACATCGCCAGCTGCTAAGGGCGTCTGCTGTGGAATAACAAAACTAACGTTTAATTCTTTAAGTACAGCGGAATGGCTGAAACAGATAGTGTTTAGTTGCAGGAGAAGGGTGTAAGTTATTTTTGCGAACGGTACCATCTAAATTCAAAGCCTTTTCTTCTCCGGGCACAGCACTGGACCAGGATGTTCCCGTTAGACAAGCCCTGGAACATCTCCTTCGCAGGTTGCGGCTTCCTGGGAATCTACCACATCGGTGTAGCCAGCTGTCTGCAGGAGCAGGCTCCTTTCCTGGTGCAGAACGCCAAACACATCTATGGAGCCTCTGCTGGGGCCCTCACCGCCACTGCTTTGGTCACTGGAGTGTGTCTTGGTGGGTACCTGTCAATGTTGTTGCACCTGCATATATGATGGAGACACTACTGCATCCAATTTCAGTGTAAAAAAACAAAACAAAAAAGTAAGTTCGATTCATATTGATTGCACGAACTAGAATATGACGATTTAAAATAACTTTTAGTTTCAACTCAAATACATTTAGTCCTCCTGTCACCTTAAAGCAACAGTATTGCCTTCCACAAATAACGGTTGATGTTACTTTATTTTTTAATGCACTGTAAAGTAGGCTGTTTTTATTAAAATTCCCGCTTTCCAAATCTTCCACAGCAGTTTATTTTCTGCCAAAATAATGACTAAGCAAAACGCACACAAAATCTTCCGCCTCATCTTTTAATGATCAGTACATCGAGATGTTACTTCAAAACTTCACAGGAAATCTCAATGCAGGAATTAAGGGCACACAGTTTTTCACAAAATATTTACTGGAGTCTATAAACCCTAACCCTACCTAATGAATATCTATTTATGTTTAACTGGTTTGTTTGGAAAGACTTTTTAATTTTGTTATGTTCAAGCTGGCCTGGACAAAAATTTGACTAACAATAAGACCATAAGACCAGCTAATTCTACAAGTAGATGAAGTATTTTCAGTGTCTTTACAGTAAGAAGTAAACCAATTAAACATTCTTGTCTGTAATTATTTGATATTACTTCAGTTGTCTAAGGCAATTATTCCTCACTTAAACTGAGTTTGAACATCTAACTTTTAAATTGGCTCCATATAAATCGAGCGCTTTAGAAAAGAGGAAATCATAAAAACATTTAGTTTAACGTAACTTCAGTCATACAAATTAACGTGATCAACATTATAAATTAGCATTAACATTATTTACATAGATACTTTTAAATCAAACAATATCAATCATTAATCTGAATAATAAAAGTAATCTTATATGACTTGAGACAAGTTTCCACTAATGAGTTGAACTTAGCTACTGCCCTTTATGTTATACTAAATAACGTTGAAAAAAAAAGGAATATGGATTGATTTTTAACTTCTTTTTTGTGTGCTGACTTTAACATTTACTGGCTCACCTCGTGACTTAAACAACTCTGTATAACAGGATTTTTAGTACCTTTATAGTACCTATACAGTTAACATTTCAGAGTAACATAATGCTAAATGTTCTTCTTTATTGTACCTTAACATTGTCATTGATTAGTTATAGTTTGTTCGAGCTCCATGCTCTGTAAATAACTCCCACGTACTGTAAATTCAGACCTGTAAGCATAAAGAGGATATTATTTATTATTTAGATCATCTAAGAACTGTACCTATTGGGTGCGACATTTACATTGCGTTTTAACTAAAGCTGAACAAAGAGGATTCATTGTCTAAAAAAAAAAAAACCATCCCATATCTTACATCAGTCTAATCATTTACACTCACTAAAGCAACACATATTTTCCAACCCTCATCTCTGGTTGTGATCCAGCTGATCGGAAACCTGTTCCTTAAATACCCTGCAGGAGACGCAGGGGCGAGCATCATTGAGGTTGCCAAGGAGGCGAGGAAGCGTTTCCTGGGACCCATGCATCCCTCCTTTAACCTGGTGAAGATTGTCCGCCATGTAATGATGCGCACTCTGCCCGCCGACAGCCACCATTGGGCCACCGGGCGACTGGGAATCTCTCTGACCCGAGTCGCAGACGGCGAAAACGTCCTGGTGTCTCAGTTCAATAATAAGGAAGAAGTGGTGCAGGTATTTATTATATAACATCAAGTCTTGGACACTTTTTGAAACTACTTCCAGGGTTGCCAACTCTTACTCTTATGGCGTAAAAACATCCTTTTCATCAAATGTTCATGCACCATGACGTTAATTCCATTTAAATAGATGTGTATTCTTTTGTTGTATAGCAGTAGATGATATTCCTTTAATTTCCCATCTGAAGGGATTAATGAAGCATTCATTAATTTCATAATAATTGTCATAAACTATTTAAAATGTCCCCCTTGTGATAAATAATATGATTTACATTTGCCAGGTTTTTAGAATCCTATTTTTAAATGTTAAAACTAAATTGTTTTAGACTTCCAAAAAGTTTCCTCTTCAGAAATATTAAAGTAGGCAGATCATTGGCACATGCAACGGATTTCAAGTTTTCAGATACTCATATTCTGTGTGACAAGCTGTTTGCTTTTATTCACCCCATTTGACGTTACACTCAGAAAGTTTGTTGAGAATCCCCAGGAGTGGTTTAAGGTTTTAGTTATTTTCCTGTGTAAAATAAGAAGATGTACCAAAGTGCAGAACTGAAGAAATAAAATTAACTCAGATCAGCAAAAACATATCTCACAAGATCAGCAAATATGTAGAAGATCTGCTAAAACAACTTTATTCAAATATAATAGGAAAGAAAAAAATTCAAGTAAATGACATTGTTTAAAAGTGCTTGAAATTTTCAACATTTGATTCCTTATGTTTGTATAGTAAGGCAAAGCGGCTTAATTTGCATAGCAGACGTTCAACAAGGCAATTCAAGGTGATTTCCATCATTAGGCATAAAACACACAGTTAGAGACACCTAACATATGACACATTAAAACATTTCACATTCCAGCTATTATTGATCACTTACTCAAAGGCAGCTCTAAAGAGATGGGTTTTTAGCTTTGATTTAATGGAACTCAACGTTTCAGCAGTTTTGCAGTCGTCTGAAAGTTTATTCCAGATAAGGAGAGCATAGAAACTCAAACCTCTCCATGTTTTTTGGAAAACCTGAGTGGTCTGGAAGGTTGATATAGTGGCAACAAGTCTTTCACATGTTTGGTGCTAAGTAGGGATGCACCGATACCGTTATTATGTAGGCTACTATATCTGTATCGGTTAAAGTTAACCGATACCATGAACCGATACTTGAAATGTGGAAACTCTACTGTAATTTGACAGAAAATGTTTATTTTTCACATAAATTGTTAGTTTTGTGTTCATTTTTATTTATATATTTTTCTTTTATCTAATTCACCATTAGCAGAGAAGAAAATAAAACCTGTCTTCCAATTTATTGAAAAAAAAATTTGTGGTAGAAGTATCGATGTTGGAACTATGTATTGGCAAGTACTCAAATCCAAGTATCGGTATCGTATTGGTTTGACAAGTGGTACTGTCGTATCCCTGTTGCTAAGCCATTCAGGGACTTATAAACTAGTAAAAGTTTTCTGAAGTCTATTTATTGAGCTACAGGGAGGCAGTGTAAGGACTTTAGAACTGGGCTGATGTGTTCTACTTTCCTGGATCTAGTGAGGACAGCAGCAGCGTTCTGGATCAGCTGCAGCTGTCTGATTGACTTTTAAGGCAGACCTGTGAGGACGCTGTTGCAGTCATCAATCAAACTAAACATAAACACCCCCCATTGCTCCTCTTTAGGTCCAAAGATAATAACTTCAATTCAGTTTTTATTACGCAGGAGAAATTGATGGCACATCCATCTATTGATTTGCTCAGTGCATTCATTTAGGGTTTGAATGGATTCAAACTCACCTGCAGACCCTGTAATGTAAAGCTGAGTGTCATCTGTATAGTTATGGTAACTAATCTTATTGAGTGTTACAATCTGGGTTAGTGGAAACATGCAGATATTAACTGTAGGGACACCAAGTAGAAGTTTAACCTAATGTAATTTTTACAGCATAAGAAATAGTTCTATATGTCTGATATTATTTACTTTATTATAGGCATGTGTCTGCAGCGCCTACATCCCGGTGTATTGTGGCCTCATTCCTCCCACATTTCAAGGAGTGGTGAGTAAATTTACTTGTGTTCCTTTTTTTTGTTCTGATAAATTTACCTCTGGGATTTAGGAGCATTTATATAGAAATGATTCTTCTAATAAGCTGTAGGGACAGTCTACTTTCTTTCTAACTCAGAGTGGTTCCCTTAGTTCTGTTTGGTTTTTGTTGAGTTTGGCACATTTTCCTGCGTACTGAGGTCCTCCCTTCCTTCGCAATGTGTAAACAATTATTAGAAATTCCACTGGCTCCAGTGTTTGTCGGCAATTTCCCTCTTGGGAAGTTGGAAAATGTACTTTTTCCTCGCTTCATGGTTCTGGTGCAAACTTTTTTTTATTTTTTTCTGAGAAATATCATTGAGCAATGCCAGCAGTATCGCCCTCCCACTGTGACCTTTGTGATCATTTTTGTTTGTGACCTATCGCTGCATGTGTGTGTGTGTGTGTGTGTGCTCCTGTTTAGCTGTCAAACTGAGGACTATTTTTTTGCCGTTTCAAGTTTTTCATCTATAAAGTGAGGAGCATTAGCCTGGTCCTCTCTTTCGGACAATGTCACTGAGGTCTACTGGTTGATTTGAGACGTATGGTGTGAATTAAGTTTTAAGGTAAGGTTAGGGTTAGGAAAAGTGTCTGGGTCAGGCATAATAAAGTCAATAAAATGAATGGAAGTCAATGAAGGTCCTCACTACTACTAGCAGGACGAGAATGTGTGTGTGTGTGTGTCTGCCTTGACGCACAACTTACAGGGTGGCAGAGGCAACATGCGATCAGGTGGCCTTACGTGTGTTTCCGTGTTTCTTCAGTGGCCTCTTGTGACTTAAATCCTGATGTCACAGTCTGTTTACACACATTGAATCTACCCCCATGTTTAAAAAGACTAACTAGTGGGGTTTTTTAGATTTTTTCCTCAATAATAATAATAACAATAATGTGTGTCCATTGCTGGATTTCACATAAAGCCATGTTCTTAAAAAGCACCCTGAAGAAGAAAAAAAAAAGATTTATGTGTGTTTTTTGGTTTGATGAGATTACCCAATCAGCTGGTATAAGTGTAAATTATAGTAACAAGTGACTTTTTATAGATTTTGACAGAGATTCAGAAGCACTTAAATTTAATTTGAGTTGTGAGAGTTTTTATTCTTTGTGTTTGAACCAAATCCTGACTCTTTATTACCTGTAAAGCTATGCTAAAGCAAATAGTGACGGTACCAATAGCTTTTTCCTCATGCAGAGTTAAAATGCTTACCTGTAGCACTGCAGAATACACGTGCTCACCCTTGAAGGGGAAATTTGCTATAAAAAAATGCCATTAGAATAAAGAGGTAAAACCAAAAAAATTCACAAAAAAATAAAAAACTGTGATTAGAGTTCTTGGGCGGAGAGGAGGAAGGTTTGCGTGGAAGCTTGTAGCAATGTCTAATCTTTATTGAAAACCAAATATAGCAAGACAAATAGAAAAACCGAGATGTTGTTCTTTGGGGGAGAAGCTGTATCTAAAATGGGTTGGATTGATTTTACAGAAAAGTCTTGTCACTTCAACATTTTTCAGAACCTTTGATTTAAAAATATGCCCTTATCAATACAGAGGGTATGACCTCACTATTATCGCATCCTGTTTATTTCCTGCAGTCTGGATGAATGACCTTTCAGTTCCGTTTCTGGAAACTTTGTGCATTCATTGATCTAACTCTATGTACACTGCTGCTATTTACCTTTTACCATTCAGCGATATGTCGATGGAGGAATCTCTGACAACCTGCCGCAGTACGAGCTGAAAAACACCATCACGGTGTCCCCGTTTTCCGGAGAAAGCGACATATGCCCTCGAGACACCTCCACCAACATCCACGAGCTGCGCTTCACCAACACAAGCATTCAGTTCACCCTCACCAACCTGTACAGAGTCTCCAGGGCTCTTTTCCCACCAGATCCAATGGTAGGCCTGTCTCATATGCTGTGCACTGGGAAAGTGCTCATATCCTTGAGCTATTTCCAAATGTTTTTCATGCTAAAGTGACATCTTTTAATGTTTCTGGATATTTTGAGGGACAAATTAACACCAAGTAGTGTACATTTGCAAAATGGAAGAAAAGGGATATGTGGTTTTCAAATGCATTTCTGCAGCATGATGCCACTGCCACTATTGTCACTGTGGGGATGGTGTATTGAAGGGTGATGTGTCATGTTTGGCTTATTCTCTGATTAAAACTTTCTGTCCTGTCACATAGAATTCAAATAAAATACATCAATGTTTGTGGTTCTACTGTAACAAACTGTTAACACGTGTGAATACCTTTGAAAAGCTTGCTAACATGGAGTGAGCATTCCATACTGCTTTGACACATGAGACATTACTACACCTGTGTGTTTGAATGCAGGTTATGAAGGCCATGTGCAAGCAGGGATACAAAGATGCTCTGCACTTTTTAAAGAGAAATGGTAAGTCCTGTTTTATTCTGCGTATAGCCTCAAGGCTTTTTCAAATACATTTTGGTACAAACTAGCATCATTGATTTATGGTTATTTGCCTTATGACTACAAAAGTTTAGTTTGTACACAGCGTGTCGCCCCCTGATAGATTATCCGAACTCATGCTTCCTGTTACCATGTCAGCAGGTCAATAGGCTGCTTTTCCTTCCGATAAGACCAAATTACGTATTGTAGTTATTTATGTGTCCAGAAACAATACAATTAAAATAGAGATATTAAGCCTGAGATATTATGTTTCTGTATAAACTGACGGACGATTAAGGCTTATGTGTATTTTGTGTGAAATTCAGGATTGTTTAATTACACTGGGCCTCAAACAGACCGACCTTTGCTGGCCAATAAAGAAGAAAACAAGGCTTGTGATGAAGGCAGGGATGAGGGACACAGTGGGGCAAAAGAGAAGACACAGATGGAGGAAAAAGTGATGCTTCGTGCCAGCTCCTCACTGGATGAGCATATCATTGAGTGTCTTCCACCCGCCGTGCACAAAGGTAAGATCAGTGTCAACATATATAAGAGCTATTTGGCTATTTACAGTTCTGTTTGACAGTCTTCAGGTGTCCCTTGTTTTGTTTTTACTCTTATTTAATTATTTAGGTTGCTGGATTTCTCAAACAGAGTTCTCAAATATTGAGTATGCCTGAGATAGATAAAGCTCAATGTTCGCTAGGCTTATCCAATTCTTTTCCCGTTTTTAATGTATGTTTCGGATCAGTTTCTTGTTGGAACACCCATCGGTGTCTAACTTTGAGTCTTTAAGATGCTGAATTAGTCCACCTTCTTCATCTCCCCGCTTTGGGCAATTTACCTCAACCGTTGGCAGTGAAACACACCATCAGCATAACACTACTACTGTGCTTAAATGCTTACTATGGGGTATTTATCCAAATATAAATCAGGGCATATGCATATATTTAAGCCGGTGTTTAATGCAAGAAATTCTCAATAAATCCACCCATTTATGCCTGCAATTATCTTTTTTTAATTAAGCTGGATAGTTTGTTCCCGCATGTCATCTTGAAACATTGATTTGAAGGCATCATTAAAAGCCCAAAATTAATATAACATTCCTGGCCCTGATGAGTGGCAAATTATATTCACTAAACTGAACGGGGTAAACCAAACTAAGACTAAACTAAACTCAGAAAGTCTTTATATAGCATAACTTGTGTAATATGTGAAATTCTTAAACATCTCTGCGTTAAAAAAGTGGTGGTTAATTCTGCATGTTTGGCGCCCCCTGCAGCTTTACTTGAGGCCTGCATGGAGAGGAAGAGTCTGGTGAAGTCTCTTGGAAACCTGCTCCCAGTCAGGCTGGCCTCAGCCATGATGCTCCCCTACACTCTCCCTCTGGAGTCTGCCATGTCCTTGACTCTCAGGTGCTGTGTGTCTTCATCACTTTTGACCCATCCCCACTATTTATTATAATTCAGTATGTGTCTGATTGTATGTTTAGTATTAAGCCATTTTACCAGAAACTTTTTTTAACTATTGACTTTTTTTAAATAATTTCCAGTGTATTTCGTTCACTCATTTGTGTGGGAGAAATATCTGAGTATCTGTAAGCAATGCAGCGCCTTCCTCAGTTATTTTCAACCCTGGTAAAATTCTGCAAAAGTCTGTAAAATGATTTCCTTTTTTTACTGTGGAAGCTTAGTCTGACGCAAAAAAAATTAGAAAAGCACAACTTTTAACTAAGGCATGTTTGTGCCTCATGACTGGTGTAAGACTTAATGTCAGCATTAGAAATATGATTTTACTCATTTTTACAGTTGATCATAGCAGAACATCTCCTCCATATGAGTCAAATGTGTGTTCGGGAAACAAAGGCTGAAGGAAAAATGCTAATTGCCATATATTTCTCCGTATTTAAACTCATGTCAACAATTACTATCTTTAAAACAACTAAGACTGGGACTAAAAAGACTAGACAAAGAACCAAGCTTATCTTAAAACAATGTACAGAGAGGAGGATAGTTAAAGGGGCAGTGTGTAGTTTTTGCAGTACATCTTTGAAAATAGCCATTAAAATAATATGTAATAATAATTACGTAAAGCACATTAATTGCTAAATATTGGCGATATTGTAAAACATGACTTTAAAAATCAGTTTTAAAACACATAGGCGCAGGTCCTATTTTCAGGGGAAAGCCATATTAGATGACGTCTTTACTTCTACAAGAGCCCGGACGGACAAAGCGCACAGAACACGCCCACTATGAAACATTGATTTCCCCTCAAAATGCAAAAAAGTTTCGGCATAAATACATTTTTACCTCTTCGCTAGTTCCAAGCGAAGAAAGAGAGACTGATGTGCTCATCAAGTTGCTGCAAATAGATATTTCTCAACGAATTGAGCGTTTGAAAACAGCACTAATTGAACCGCTTTTGTTGAGTTTTTTACTCAGATACTCACTCAAGACACAGATACTGTTGCTTGTGATAATTTAGGTATGCACTGCCCCCTACTGGCTGACAATTACACACTTTGCCTTTAAACTAATGTCTGACACATATTTTTAGAGAACTACATCAAAGATTGCATTTCTGTGTCACAAAGTCCCTATAATTTCACTTTATTTTAAGGCCGTTATGCAAACTTTACCAGCTACGCTACTTTGACAGTTGAAGGGGGGGGGGGGCAATGTTTATTGTTATTACTGGGGATGCCTACATTGTGCACTGACTTCTGATGATGTCTTCCATGTGCAGACTTCTGGAGTGGCTTCCAGATGTGAAGGAGGATGTAGGCTGGATTCAAGAGCAGATACTGAAAATCCTGCAGTGTATTCTCCGTCAGGCTTCCAGCAACCTTTCCCAGCACGTATCCGCCAGGTAGTTTTAAATGCTCTTAAACCACCAGACTCGGTTACAGCTACAGCCTAATTTTGCAAAGCATGTCAGACTGTAGTCCTGACTTGTCTGTAAACACTTGACTGACAGGGGCTGCTACCGGCAGCGTGTGATCTCGACTGGATTTCGGTTTCGTAGAACTTGCAGACCCATACGATGTTAGCCATTTGAGGTCTGCAGAAAGAAACGCAAAACGAAAATATGTCCTCAATCAACCTGATACTGGATGAAAATGTTTGCCTATAAGATCATCCAGAAGTCACAGTATTAGTTTGACAGTAATTTTAGCTGCATGTTTGCCTTAGCTCACTCTTCGTTGGAAAAAAAAAACCTGCACCCTTCTGCTCAGCGTTTCGTCATCATCTTCTCATAAGATTTTATTCTAAAAGTGTAGGTATTTGAAATAATTTGAGTTTTCTTTTGCAACCCCTTTTTGATAGGCTTTTCTGCCACCTGGAGCTGCACCATTACAGGTCTCTCCCATCCAAACCCAGCTCCACCAGCCTCTTTACCACCTGGATCAACAGCAGCGGCTCTTCAGTGCAGGATGTCTTCGACCGGTACAAGAACCGGCTGCTGTCTGGGGTTCTCTGCATTGATATGGACCTGCAAGGCTCCTTCAAAACCGGAGAGATGCCACCAGATACCAGTCGCTTCGCCAGCTTTTTCCAACAAGACATTGCAAAACGCAAAGGTTATTTTAATAATCCTCAAGATGACAAACCTGCCAAACCTCTGATCAGATCAAAGAGCTTTTGGTAGGCTTCAGCTGTGATCATACTCCTGAACCACGAATGGTGGAAAAACAAAACGTGGAAGATTTTTGGGCCTGTTTTCTCTCACACACTGAGACATGGTGAAGCTGTTGTGTTGATGTTGCATTTAAGATGCGATCAGCTTCTTTGTGTAGTGTTCGGAAGCAGTCATATGGTACTTTGCAAAATTATTTATACCCTGAAGTTTACACCAACACAAAGTTGGGAATAACTGCGAAGTGGCAAAAAACTATAGGGAAGAGTGGGGTAAGTAGTGCCAATTTTTACTTGAAGTGCCTTTGAAGTAAGGGAACTACAGTAGCAGCTCCAACTTAATTGTGTGCATATAGTTTAGGATGTTGTGCACCTTTGGATTTACTTTAATCAATTGCTTTAATGTTTATTCTACGTTTCAAAACCATCAAAAGCCCCTTTTTTATACTTTTTTTAAAAAATGCTGCAGGGAAATATGAACCAACCTCTGCTCTCTACCACCTAGTGGTGTGGGTGGTTTAATTAAAGATAGTTTACAAGATCAAAGAACAAAGTGCTCCACATGTTAGGTATCGGTTCATGTTACTGATTAACTTTAACGTGTACATTGAAACGCTATCGCCCTGATACCCGATACCAGTATTGGTATCGGTGCATCCTTAGATGACTCCTCCATCATTTTCTCTAAAAATGAAGATGGCCTTTCTATTAACAGACCTCTTATAACTTTGCTTTAGACACTTGCCACTGATTCAACATTCACCATCAATCCAACATTGATGCTAGACGATAATGATGACAAAGATCTGTCTGCCGACTTTATAATTATGAAGTTTGCAGGTAAAAAAATGTCAATATATTTTGGTCTAAAATTAAGAATGTCACATAGTTTGAGTGATCAAATGCAAGAATACAATGAACAGTAACAATAAGAAATATATAATAAAGTAATTTATAGTAACTAATCATGAGCCAGTGGCACGGGTTAACCCAGGCTCTTAGGCACAAATTACCCCAAGCCCACCATTTTGAAAAAAAATGCACCCCCCACAGTTGTTTTGAGCTAGAGTCATGTTAACTCTATACATTCATGGTTTAGCTTACTAAAGCACTAAAACATATGTGAATTGTTTTCAAAGTTGTCCATTATTATTCAAACAGAGCAATCAAAAATCTTAATCATAGAAATTTTACTTTGGAGGGCAAAAAATAGTTTTTTGAACCTAATCGTGCTTACCTCTCAAGCTATATTTCTCCATTCATTGGAGGATAAGTGAAATGAATGTCTCTAAAAAATTATGTGGTCATCATATCAACTTCTTCTATGGTTTTCTAGATAAAAGGTGTGGCACCACTAGACCCTTGGCACAAATTATGCCACTCTCCCCTACATGGTTTTCACTTTTTTTTCTCCACATAAACATGTTAATAGCATCTTTGAGATCAGCCCGCCTGAGTCCATGACTGAAAGAGCTACCTTTTGGTGCAGGCACAACTAGAAGCGGTTTTGGGAGATGTATATGACAGCTTTACACATTCAGAGATTGATATTTCTCCCGATTTGTCTTTGCAAGATACCTCAGCTCAGTCAGAACCGATGGAGAGGGATCCTTGAACAGCAGTTTTCAAGTCTCGCCTCAGATTCCCAACCAGATTTGGGTCTGGATTTTGACTGGGCCTTTTGAAACGTATAAGTATGCTTTGATAAAATTTCAAGTCGACTGTCCACACTAACAAGTTTTCTTCCAGGATAGCCTTTTACCTCCATCCAACATATGACCTATTTCCCTATCTCTGTGGAAAAAAGGGGTATTCCAAGGGTTAGTTCTCCTAACATAGTTTTTATTTTAAGTGCATGCCACACTTTTCAGATTTTTATTTGCAAACGACCTATAAAACCATGTCCCCTTTTCCTTTCACTTCACATTTATGCTCCTCTCTTTTTCATCTTTCACAATCAATTCAGTTTGGTTCTGTTTATTTATAAAGCGCCAGTTCACGGTTTCTCATCTCAAGGCACTTCACTAAAAAGTCAGTTCAATCCAATGCTGTATCCAATTGATCCTAGCAATCAAACAATGTAGTCAAGTTACATATTTTTTTCCAAATTAGTTTAAAAAGTTTTCCATCCCAGGAAGGTTGTCGCAACTCATTGACTTGCAGCTTTCAGTCTTCTTGGACAAGAATGTAAAAACATCGCTTGCATTGCATCACTGACTTTGCAGCAATCCCTCATGCCGAGCCGGCACATAGCGACAGTGGAAAGGAAAATTCCCCTTTAATAGGAAGAAATCTCCAGCAGAACGTGCGGCAGATTTACGGCTCTCTTCAAGTAGTCAGAGAGCCGTAAATCAGCAGAAGCATATTTAAAATTTGCACAGGTACTCTGTCATGCACAAACTTGAATTACAGGATGTTACAAAAAAAAAAAGTGTTGATGTTTTTAGTGGAAGGCAGTCAAGGACAAAGTGAAGCAGCATTTTCCTGCTTTCAGTTACTTCTGGCTCACAGGAAGCGTGGGACTAAAATGGAAAACAGAGTTGGTTTGTTACAAGCAGTGACTCCATTTATGTGATGCAACTTTCAATGCACTGTGTAAAGAAGGTTTACTTTGTCTGCTTTTTAACAAATGTAGAAATGTAAATGTCTAAAACAAATTGATGTGTATTAAAAGGAAATACTGTAGTAATTAACAGCTTGGTCATGTTTAATTCCAGGCATATCTGTTGTGATTTTTTTTTCATTGCTTTTTTTTTATTGCTCTTTATTTGCTAATTATTTTTAATATATCTTTTTTGTTTGTTTTTGTCAGTGTCAGTTGTGACCAATGAACAGCACATTTTCTACTTATTAAGTAACCAAGCTCTTCAAATACTCATGTACACCATGCTTCATTTTGCTATTTTATTCAAGCTGTCAGCGCCGTTTGATTTGCTGAAAACTTCTATAAATCCTTTGCCAAATCAATGTAATGTGCTGAAATTGTCACCAGGTGTCCTCATATTTACAATCTGTGATCATAAAATAAACTGGCACTCCTCAGTTTATGACTAAGACTTGGTTAAACAGTTATTACTCTTTCTGTGAACAGAAAAAAACTGTCGGACCACATCGTTGACAAATAGCAGCAGCATATTTATGCTGCAAATCATCCAAGTTTGATGATGAACTGCAGAGCACCGTTCACTGAATGTGGTTCAAGAAACTGTACCTAAAGAGGGACACTTGAAGTAGAAAATTACAAAAATGTCAGGTTGAAAAACAAAAAGTTGCAAGAAAAAGTTGCTGGCACATTTTATTTTTTTATGCACCAAATCTATGCTGTCTTCTAAAACCGCTGTAGGTTTGGACTGCAACACTAGATGTTTGTGGTATTTTAGCAGCTCAGTCTTTCAAAAGTAAAGTCAAACTACATTTATCATTCCTCCATTATGAACCACATATTAAAATTCAAATTGGCATAAAGCATAGTCTATGCAAAGTATTTTTTAGGTGTCTTCTTTTTTCACTCAAGTTTTTTTAGTTTTTTTTATTATTATTCATGATCTTTGTTTTGTTTGGTGTTAAAAAACAATAAACAGTAATTATAGCTTTTAAACAAAACACAGTTAAGAGAGTACAGTTAAAGAATCCAGAGAGAACAGAGAGAACTCATGCATTGTCCATGCCGAATAACACCAGACCGCGAACTACCATCTTCTCCACTGTGAAATTATGTTCCACAATGATCAAATGTGTTTTAAAGAATATGTAACTGTGGCAAGGTGCACTACGAGGGCCCAGTCAGGATTTAATCCCACGACTCAGGATATCCCTGCGGCCAAGCAGCCAGGGCGCACGATCAATCAGAGCCACAGTGACAAGACCCTTGCACAGTCACAGAACGAATATAAAATAATTAAGTTGAAATGTGTCCATACTAATTATTTAGCATCTAACAGGAAAAGTCAACAGGAAAGCCGTCTTCTTTAGTCCTAAAGCTGAAGCAGCGAGTCGGATGCAGACTCTAGCGTCATTAAAAACACTTCTGTTACATTTCGGAAATTCCGAACAGCCTCTGAAGGCACCACGAGGCTTGGTTTGGGTTCTCAGAGAAGTTTTGTGGGTTCACTTCTAGAGTTCGTCCACCAGGTGGCGCAGCCCGTGCGGGGGGTGAGAAGAAAGCTCAATCTAAACCAACACTACACTCCGCTGCTTCTCCTCCTCGTACCATGAGCTGAATCTGTCCGGGGACACACCAGGGGAAGATGGCGGCCACTGACCATTCCCGGTCCGAAGCTGCCAAACAGCGACGGCAGGATCAGCTCCAGCGATGGTTGGGCTCGGAGACGGACCGGACGGGGTCGGAGGGCCGGAAAACCACGGGCGGTTCTGGGACGCGGCGGGCGAAAGTGCAGTTCGCGCAGGGAGCCGTGTTTATGGCCGCCTGCTCCTCCGGGGACCGGGAGGAGGTTGCGGCGCTACTCCGTCAAGGAGCTGACATCAACCACGCCAACGTAGACGGTCTGACAGCGCTTCATCAGGTGGGCTGCTTTAACTTTGTGTTTGATATCAGTAGACTTTGTTTGTTCCTCCTTTTTTTCTTTTTCTTTTTTCTTTCAGGCGTCCGACTGTCTCTAAACTTACCGCGGCGTTGATCCGTTAATGAGCCTCACAGAAATGAGGCGTTCAGGTTATTTAAGTCGTCAGGTAATGTGGGTTGCTTTCTAGGAAGAAAAAAAAAAGAGTAAACATCTACTTTATGTTTACCCAAGCAGGTTCTGCTGCTTCAACGGAATGCTTGGATTTGTTCAGGGAGGTTTTGGAAGAATTTCTGGCCTGTGTGTAAACTGTCAAAGCTTCTTTAGTTTACCGCCTTATTTTTTCTTTGTTAGTTCAAAGATTCGTTTTAGTCCTTTAACCCACAGTAACATGAGGTCATACAAAAGTTGCTGGGATCTTTTTTTTTTTTTTTTTGGTTTTTTTTTATTCTTTTATAGACGCAGGCTGGCAGGGTTGAGGCAGGCACTCCCTGTATAGTGAGATATTGTAATCATCTAGTGAATAAACAGGTCTTCTGTAGAAAACTAGATCATTGGGAGGGGTTGGGACTTCTTTCAAAGAGAATGCTTCAACTTAAAGTTTAGAGGTTTAGCGTGTCGATTATTTAACTAAGTTTGTTCCATTGATATCACAGAGCTGATTTGCATGGGAGAAATATGGTTCATCATTTATTTTTCCTGAATTTTCACCCAGGGTTTGAATTCACTCGGGTAGAAAGTTTTGGCAATTCTCAAGACTTGATTTGCAGATCTTTGTAATTAAAATGTAAAGATGAATTCAACTTTATTTACAAAGTTTTATTGCAAAGGATGTTTTTTGTCCATCCTGAATTTAGTTCTTGTACCTCCAAATTCTTGCTGCTACTCAAGAGTCTTTGCAAGACTGGGTGCGATGCAGGAAACCACAGTGTCATTAGCATAGAAGTGTGAAACTGAATTCAGAATGCTGTTCTTGGTCGTATTTAGATGGAAAAGAGTAATGGACCAAGAATTGAGCTTTGTGGAACCTCGTTGTAACTTTGGAGCATCTATCAGGTTTTGTTGATACAGGTTTTGTTGTTAAAAAAAAACAACAAAACCTGTATCAAAGGCCTTCAAGGATGAGTTGGCATAGAAAGTTGGCACCGCTTGTCATCGATGGCTTTTGTAATTCCACTCTTTATTAAAAACTGTATGAAATGGCGAGGGAATTACCGGTAAAGTTGCCTTATAGTCTTTCTCTCGTTCCCTCGACTGAGGACAACTGCACTTAAAAATTTGCAACTTACCCCAGCAGTGACCTTTCCTCCTTTGTACTTCAGTATCATCAGTGAGCTTCACCCTGGACAACATCACTGTCACACAAGCCCTCTGTGATGTTGCATTTCCTCTTCGTTTATAACACGGGGTGTCAAACACACCGTTGTCACGTTACGCAAGCTGAAGACGAGGCCAGCCAGTGTCGGATCTGATATTCAAGAAGATGTCTACATTTTTATTTCCCATATTTGAGGTTCCCAAAGGCGCTGTAAGTGTTCCACAGTCATTTATGTCCTTAGACATTTTCTGTGAGGGCAAATTAAGCTTGTTATGCTTTTTCCGCCTTTAGAAAGGCTTTCTGCGTCATCTTTTTTTTTTTTTCAATTTTTGTTTTTTGATATTTTATTGTAAGTCATTATTTGTAGAAGACTCCTAAGTATAATGCTTCCATGCACACATGCCTGTTTTCAAATTCAACCTGAGAGCTTACACTGAGAACTCTGCCAGGCGGGCTAAAAAGTGGTCTGCAGATACGCCCAGAAACCACCCACAATGAAATCACAATTTAAATGGAAATGAACAAATTTATACCAGTTAAAGCTCGTCAGCTCAGTTTGTTTCAGCTTTGCCATCCACTGCAGTTTTTAACAACGGTCTAAATTGTTGAATTAGGCCTCATACGTGTAAAAATCGAACCATCCTTCAACTCCAATGCAACTTGAATGCTTTATAGAGTTATCTAGCAAACCATTTATTGATAATCTGTTGAGCTTGTTGTGCCTCTTGTGATGTTATTCACCCAAATAAGCACAAAGTAGATGGAGCAATTTTGTATTTTTAATGCCGGTGTGTATTTGTTAGGAGGGGAAGGGGGTAAAAAAAAAACATACAGCTGGGTATTATATTTAAGGCAGTGGTAGTAACCCCGTGTTAAAAGTGGTGTGGGGCGTTCCTGTTTTAGTTTGATCCCCGCGCGGTACCGCTCACTAAGCGAGGTCTCGATCCTTGCCTCCATCCCGTCTCTCCCCTGTTGCTCATCTGTTGCCTCGCAACCCGAATTAAATATAGGCCTACACTCTCCAAACTTTCCGTCCTCACCAACCAAAGACTTTCTCCACAGCACTGTCTTTCTCCTCCTCTTTCGACTGCCTTGCTGTGTCTTTCTCTCTCTCTCTCTCTCTCTCTCTTTCCTCCTCCCTTCCTTCCCTCCTTTTTGCCAGTTCCCCATGGAAGGGACTTCGGGGATTTCGGATGAAGAAATGGAAAACATTCCTCAAGCGGCGCAAGCTGCCGCTGTCAAAGGCGAGTTCCACAATGAGTCACTTGATAGCTTGGAGAAAGACTCTGCTTGGAGGGTCTGCACGAACCCCTGAAGCCTTCAGGGGACAAGAAGTGCCCTCTGTTCTTTTATTCAGCTCGGAGTGACTACTTGTTTGGGTGCCCTCCCGCCAAACAGAGCCCAAACGCTTGGTTGTAGGTGAATAAGGCTTTTGGGATAGCCGCAGTCCTCGTCTCCTGGTTCCCTGCTAATACTTTCATATCGGGAGCGAAGGAAGGCCTGTAACGGCTTTGTGATTAGTTGATTCAAACCAAAAGAAAAGCCTCTTAAGTGGCTTAAGTCACTCCTGGAGGACCCGTTTCTTTGTCGGGCTTTAGCATCCTGTAAACATTCTCGTTACTCTCGGCTCAGTTGGAGGAATGATAATCGCTGGCGATGATGTGACAGTGTTTCCTTCAGGTTAGTCAGTTCTGCTGTTCAAATAAAAGAGAAAAATAGAGAGAGAGATAGAGAAAGAGAGGAGGTTTCTCAACTGCAATTGCCAGAAAATGTCCCCAGAGGACGATCCCTGCTGGTTTGGTGGTCCAGTCGCTTCTCAGGCCACAGGTTGTGGTTTGTGGTTTCCAGTTAAACAACTTGGAATTCAATGTGATTCATCATGTTAAAACTTGTTGCAGACATCCCCGTCCTGCTGGTGATTCATTTTCATCAGATCAATGATCCCTTAGCTTTTCATCTGGAGTGGGGAGAAGGTCAAAATGCTGTTTGTTCAACACAGTAGTTCATGAGCGACCCACTTGCAAAACCAACAGCATCCCCATGTCTCAGCTGTGTTTGTTTTAATTTTAATTTTTTTTTTTTTATTTCTATGTATGGACTTGGAGAAGTTGAAGCATGCGTCTGTGGGGTGCTGATACTTTTTCCTAAAGGCAAGTGCGGTCAGAACTTCCCGTGTGGTCAGTTCCACAAAGATCAGTCAACAAATGAGTTATGACTCAGCTGCACTTTTTCTTAATGTAATAAATATGTTGCTTATAACTAACAAACTTGCACTGCTGTATTCTTTCCAGTGTTCGTTTTAAAGGTTAATTGTGATGATATAAAATGGAATTAAATGACAACTTGTCACAAATTATCGATCCATTTTAGGCCTAGCTATTACTGGACCATTCTAACACATGTATATGCTTTAAACTACATACTTTACTGTAAATTGCTTTTTGGATTAGGGATGTAAGGAAATATTGTATCACCATATGTATCGACATTCAAAAGCAATTTTACTGATTTTGGATGGAGCGTTTAAAAATAACATTAGGGGGGCTGTTTTCACCTTCTTCATTCCAGTGGATCAAATGGATCTCGTAATAATACTAGGTGTGCTGTGTATGAAACCGGTTGGAGGGATAAGAAACGCCTTGACAATTTTTCTGCAGTTGAATGAAGTTTTAAAAATCACAATATATATCGTTTTTCTCATAGTATTGCCATATACCGCTCTATATCGCGACACATATCGTATAATCAGATTCTTGCACATACACATCCCTACTGAGGACCATTGTCCTGCTGGAGAATGAATCTCCTTAGTCTCATTAGTTTTCAGCTCTATTGTTTTCCCCCATCAACGTCTACCAGCTTTCCTGTTCCTGCTGAATAGGAAAAGCGTCCCCACAGCCCGATGCCGCCGCCACCATGTTTAACAGTTGGGACGGTGTTTTCGGGGTGAGGTGCAGTGTTAGATTTCCTTCACAAATACACATACGCTTTTCCCTCAACCACAGATTTATTCCCCGCACTGTTCTGCAAAGCACCAGCTTTGTGGAGCATTTGATAGATGTCTTTCCAACAGATTGTCTTACCTGAGCTCTGATTGGTGCTTTGCTTTCCTAAATTGTCAGTTTAGACTGACCGTCTTTTTTATACTATGGTGTGTTTAATTTATTGCAATTGATTTTATTTTCATTTTTTCGGTAAAATGGAGAAAAGCTTCTAGAAATGCAAATATTTTTTTTAAGGCCATCTCATCTCTGCTTTTATTTCTATGTGATGACAGAGTTCTTGTTCCTGGTTGAAACCTTTAGTTGCGCCAATTTCTGACTCATCGCTAAGACAAAAACCGCCGACTGATGTTAAAACGCCTTAATCTCTTCCTTATATTTAGCCACATGCCACTTTTTGTGTCTACACCGCACGAGGACCCGCATGCATGCAGTGAGGTACAAAAATGTAAACATGGGGTCTTTTTTTTTTTTTTTTTTTTTTTTTTTTTCTTCTTTTTTTTTTTTTTTGCAAAGGTGAGCAGCTCTAGAACTGCCTCAGGTGTATCCAGGTTGGCAAAAACATCATGAGCCCTGATGGATGAAGTGAAGAATCTTGATTTTCTTGCTAAATGGTATACAGTGCTAGAAGGCAATGGGTGGGAAATATTAAGCTGCAGGTTGCAATAGAGATGTTTATATTCAGTTGTAAAAGCAGGAAGAAAAATCTAAATTGTAAGTATTGGATTAAACCTGAAAAGAGCCACATTGTGATAAGAATCGGTCATAACAGCCCAGAACTAGTATTTCTGTGAGAAGCTACCTGTCTCTAATTGGCTCAAAGGTTTGTTCTGGTTTTAAAAGAGAGATTTCAGAGCATAGCACTACATTTTAGGTTTTTTTTTCAAAAACAATTTTAAGGATTAGTTTTAAGCAAAGGTCCATACTGCAACCTGAACCATGTACGGGGAACATGTGACCACAGGACAAAAGAAGAAGAATCCTTCTCATCATGCGGTTTGACACTAGGTGTGCAGGGTTTGTCAACTAGTGAGGCATTCAGTGCACCACGTAGGCGTGGTTCGCACGTCTTTCCAAACGTCACATAAGCCGGTGAGCCGGAAACGTCAGCTTCGACCATGTGACTCACATAAAAATATCAGAATATGTTTAGATGGTGACGTAAAATGTAGTTTGTTTGTTTTTTTTTCTCCAAAATAATGACTGAAGTCAGCAAATCTGCACAATATGATTAATTCTAGTTTTAGTTTGCCTAGAGCTGATCTCTGGTAGATTATATGTAATTATTGCTCATCTATGACGTCAGTGATTAATGAAAAGATAAATTCTCCGACTGGTCATCTCTGACCACCAATTAACAGAGAAAAATAAACCTTAAACACTGAAAATTACTAGCCAGGTAATCTGAAAGATGTTTATTAATTAATATTCCCATAAATAAAAGATTTGCTATGTAATTGGTCGCCCATTTTATTTATTGCTGATGAAAAACAAAGTTGAGCTTTAATTTAAAAAATTTGTCAGACTTACTTAAATAATTAGTTGTTTTTTTTCAGCATTTCTTGATCTTTTTTGTATGAAACTGAAGCATTTATGGATCCACATAAATAAAAGTATTTATTTTTATAACATCGATGCAGATTCCTAGCGGCTACAGCTAGCTAGCGCTAGCAGCTAGCTAGCCAACGGCGCATCAGACCTGTCAATGCGAGGGTGGCTGTTGCATGACAAACACTATGCGAAGCGAAAATGTAAAAAGGTTCAGAAAACATATTTTTTGAGAATCGATTCTCAAACATTTCGGATCGATTCTGAATCTTGTTAAATAGGAATCGAGATTCAGACGTAAATCGATTTATTTATTTTTTTATTTTTTTTTGTGGGAATGTATAAACATTCCCACAAAATAAAAATGAAAAGAGAAAACAACATTTTTTTTTCTTTTGCAAGTTTAAATTTAGTTGTTTTCCATTTAATAGGAAATAAAACTTGTTGAACTTGTAGCATTTTAATTCAAATATTTGCAGGTATATTCGTTAGCTGTATTAAATCTTTAGATACATAACCAGGAAATGAGACATTCTAACTCGATTTTTTCATAACATTTAGCTTTAATTTATTTAAAATATCTTTATGTTTGGAGAATTTTTGTCTTGCATCTTTTGTAAAATATGTTTAGGAAAAATAGCATTTTTTAACTTTTTTAAAGGTATTGTTCTGCTCCATTGTTTCTGGAAAGTGAGAATGTTCATAAACATTTTTCATTAACGAATGTCATTTTGACATAACAATAATACATTACAATAGATATTGTTACCACATATGCTTAGATTATATCACAACATAGATTTGATGCCATATCTCCCAGCCCTACATTGACCGCTTTTAGGTAAAATGTTGACAGAATATTGTAGCAGCATATTGAGGCTGAGCTGAAGAAAGGTCTGGTTGGAACAAACGACAAGCTTGCACATTGCATGAAATCAAAATTACTTTAAATTATGTAAAGCACCTTGAAATGTTTTCTTTTATTGAATCCTCCAGTTTCATAAGATTTTTTTTGTCTTACCGTTATGTTTTTGCAGTATTTACTTTCTATGCTTTTATCATATGTTTGGTTACTTTACCACTGAATCATGTAAGACACCTTGAATTACCTGGTGCTGAAAGTGTGCTATACAAACAAAACTGCCTTGCCTAAATAAAGTCTATCTTCTACCGAAATTAATGTAAAATTGACTCAAGGTTGCTTGTGTTTTATTGCATAAAGAAACTAGATAGATATTTTTATTTTTACATTTAACTGAAGAAGAAAAACATTCTAAACACTCCAACCTGTTTTTAGCACTAGATCTAGTTGATCCACTGGAACACAGAAGGTGAAAACAGCCACCAACTACCAGTCACACTTTTAATTTTATGACAAAAATTAATGTAATTATTAATGGTTTAATAAAAAATAAAAAAAACATTCTTTGCTTTTGAATATCGATACAACATCATGACATAAAATATTGTGATATATTGGCATATCGATATTTTCTTACATCCCTACCATTGATATTAAATTGCTTGGATGCTCTGAAACATTTAATTGTGATAGAAAGAAACTTTAACAAGTTCAGATGTTGTTTCCAAACATGCTTTGTGTTTAGGGGCTTAAGTGAGCAACTTAGAATAGACTAATATGAAGCAAACTGTTTCATAATGGGTAAAATCTGCATTTATTCATACATATTAAAGAGCATAAAATAATCCCATGAGATACACATGCATTTTACCTCGGGACTTTGGTTGGATCACGTTGAGGTCTTTATTAGACTTCTCCTCAGGAAAAGCTGCCAAACAGATCCGCCGTTTCATTCATGGCACAAAATGACTGTTTTAGAAACTACTTGAGGGCTTTTAGCAGTCCCACTTAGCAGAAAGTCATTACAGCGAGTACACAGTGCGCTCATTGTTTTAGCTCTGCTGCTTTGGTTGGGTTTAATAGATTTTGGAAATGTCTAGAGTTTTTCCTTTTCTCATTGTAAATGTAAACCGTTTTTTTTTGTGGGTCAGAGACCTTCTGAAACAAACATCTGTTTAAAGTTTGGAGTCTAATGAATCAAACGAAGCCCATTTCTCACAAATATGTCAACGTGTTTGTTTGTCTCACTTTCAGGCCTGTATTGATGAAAACGCAGAGATGGTGCAGTTCCTAGTGGAAAATGGGAGCAACGTCAACAGAGGGGACAACGAGGGCTGGACTCCTCTGCATGCTGCAGCCTCCTGCGGCTTCATCCAGATCACCAAGTGAGTCCCGATCTTCCTCAACCGGGCTGCTGAAGAGTCCCTGTACAGCTGTTTTGTTTCAGATCAACATTTTTTGGGGGGATATAATCGATGAACCCCGTTTTTGTTTGTTTTTTCTAACTGCTTGTGGACCATCTCTTTGTTTTGAAGGTACCTGATAGAGCATGGTGCTAACGTTGGGGCAGTTAACAGTGAAGGAGAGCTCCCCCTGGATGTGGCCACCGAAGATGCAATGGAGAGGCTTCTCAGGGCTGAAATCAAAAAGCAAGGTGGGGCCATGAACACATCACCAGCTCACAATTACGGTGGAGGTTTCATTTAAAACGAATAATAACCTGAGATTCATGTAACTCCCTCTGCTTAATTTAAATCTTAATCGCATTCAGTCATTTACTAGAATCAACCCGTGAAATCTGAGCCAGATACTTCAGATTCTGTTACAGATGAAATACATTTTTTGATAAATATGCAGATTTTTAGCAACCCTTTTACAGTGTAGAAATTGGATTGTTCTTATTATTTGATTTTATTTGGAGTTACACTTAGAATTTTGTCAAAAGTTTTATCATACGGTTTTAAAAATGTTAACCCTACCAAGTTTAACCTGTTCTCTCCATAGGAACTATAAAATATCAAGAAATGGCAATTAAAATATTGTTTTTTTCCTATTATTTTCATAGTGTAAGACTAATTAAGGAGCTTTAACAGTCATTTTAAAACCAAACCCAAAATAATTACTGTTTACATTGTAAAGTTATATTTGGGATTAGAATGGTTCGCTTTACCAACTCCAAAACACCATTTTCTGTGACAGCCAGAGACGGAAAGTTCAAACCGATAATACAGAGAACCTTTGCTGTACTAATTCCTATTGGAGTTCTGCTCTCTCTCGCCATCTCACAGCCTAAATGAGCAATAGATATGTCTTAGGATGTCTTCATTTTTATAGCAGGTAACTTTGAGTCTCCATCCCTAAGAAGAACGTAGAAGACGTTTCAAGCAATTGTGGCAACCAGCCACGCTTTAGTTGCATCTCTAATATTATGAAGAGACAGTGTTGGAGTATTTCTGGTGATTTATTGGAGAGGAAATAGTTTTTAGAAGTTGAGTTTGCATAAATAAATATAAAAATGCTACTAGGGCTGTGTGATATCAGAAAAGCATTAAATTGCAATAATTTACCTCAATATTGTGATGTTACTAAACTCTTTTGTATCTCAATAACTAAAATTATATATCACCGGTGGGGTGATATCAGGTGTGTGTGTGAAAGGTCCATGCATCATACCAGTTATGCTATCGGCATTCAGAATTTACAAACATGGCACAAGAAAAATTTTACCCTACCAATTATTGTGTCCAGGCAGTCTTGTGCGAGTATTGCTAACGTTGATTATGCTATGAAGATTAGGATTAATGATGTTGTGCAGCTTGTTTGGAGAGTAATAAGAAAATAGATTAGACAGATCTCTCTTTAGCAAATTTTTTATGGTGTCATTGTGTGACTGAATGTAATTTATACGGTTTTCGTCATTCCCATTTTGTTAAAGTCTGTGCGTCCGTCTAACAGGCATAGACGTGGATAAAGCCCGGAAGGAGGAGGAAAGGATCATGCTCCAGGACGCCACAGTGCTGCTGGATAGAGGTGGCTCCCTGACGCCTCACCCGAACACCAAGGCCACAGCTCTGCACGTTGCTGCGGCCAAAGGTTACATCGAAGTCCTGAAGTAAGGATTGGCGCGCGCACGCCAGACCAATGAGGGACTTTTGTCATGTTTTGGAATCCGCTTTTATTCATAGCCGTGTCCGCTCCTCCTGCTGCTCTTCCTCACCCTGTCAGGGTACTGTTACAGTGTAAAGTGGATGTGGACTGCAGGGACATAGACGGGTGGACGCCTCTGCATGCAGCAGCTCACTGGGGACAGGAGGAGGTGTGCACCTTGCTCGCTGACCACATGTGCGACATGGCTGCCGTCAACAATGTGGTGAGGCTGCCTGAATCGACCTTTACTCGGCACTAAATCAGCCGCTCAAGCTTTTATCGTCTGCTACAGCTGATAAAACACGCCTAATTTCCTTGTAGGGGCAAACGCCGCTGGATGTTGCAGACGAGAACCTCGTGGACACCCTGGAGGAGCTGCAAAAGAAACAGAACGCTGTAAGTCTGCCTTCAAACGAGCTCCGGAGCCGTAATCACCCGCTCAGATAAACCTGATCTGATTGATGGTGCTGCGGCACAGAATGTTCTCTGTGTTTATGTCTGTTTATATTCCTCTTCAGTTACGCAGCGAGAAACAGAAACAGAATCCTGTTATTGAGACCAATCAACCAATCTCCATGGTACCAGTTCGCACTCGCAGGTTAGTGCCACTATGTGTGTTAGTGTGTGTGTGTTGGTACACGCTTTGCTCATCTTTAGCTGAATCCCATAAAGCCCAGTCCCAATCGTCTGCATGCACGCAAGTCTGATATCAACTGTCCAAATGTTCCTGTGAGCTGACGTACTGTTGAAGTGACCGTGTCTGTCTTAGTGCCATACTGGATACTGAGAAGTTTCAATATGTAGCGCCAGAATTTATGGATGAAGCAGTTAGAAGTAAAAAAACAAACAAATAAGACCTAAACGCTGGCAGTCCTGATTTTATTTTTATTTTTTTTGCGGAGATCCCCTTGTCCTCAAACATTCTGAATAGTAGCTTTAGGTTCATTTGTGTAGCAGTGATGAGAAGCTTTTTTGTGTTTCAAGTGTAGTACTTTACAAGTCAAACATCTGGTGCATCTCTTGTTATCGGTTTTATGATCAGCAGTTTTAAAGAGGCCACTTACTGCTGTCAAGGCTCTTCTGGCTCTTTTCCTTTTAAATGCCTGTGCTGACAACTGTGTGCATTCATCTGTGAGAGGTACACATCAAACCATTAAATCCACCGACGCGTTGGGCTGTTGGCCTGATTGATAGAAGTCTAATGAAATAGTTAACAGGTCTGAGTAACTATGGTGGTTGGGGGATAAAATAAAACTATCCTTGATTCCTTGGTCCCGTCTGTACTTGATATAAATCAGATTTTTTTTTTATAATCCTTCTGTGTGTCCATCGATCTTTCCCCATATATCAATTGATCCCTTTGTGTGTGTGTGTGTGTGTATATTTATGTGTATATGTATGTATGTATGTATATATACATATATATGGCCAAATTTAATCTATATAGCCAATTAATGGGTCCATTCAGTTGTCTTTTTGTCAACCCATCCATCCTTTTATCTGTCTATTGGCACATCCACCCATCCTTTTTTCCATTCATTTTCTCATTCATCAATCCCTACATTCTTTTGTCCATTCATTGGTTAACTTCCTGTGTCCATCCATCCGTTATATTGTCCGTCTATTCAGTCCATCCGATCATCCATTCTTTTACCCATTCACCCTTCAGTTTGTCCATCCCACCCATCTCTACCTCCATCCAGCTTTTTGTCCATCGAATTACCAGTCTGTCGTTTCTACTCCCTGTCCATCCATTCGGCGCATTTGTTTTCTATATCCTTTCATCCCTCGTTCTGTCCATCCAGTCGCCTATCCATCTCTCCATCATTCCCTTGTCCAGCCGTCCATCTATGTGTCAAGTCTGTGGTTTTTATCAGACTCCATGCTAAATTATCTACCATTCATATGGAATGTTTGTAATTAAAAGTTGGTCAAAATAGATTGCATAAATGTACTTAAAAAGTGTTAGAATCTTGAATTTAATGTTAATTTCTTACGGTTAGGTAGATTTTATCAAGGAGTGTGGAAAACATGATTAGCCTGCATTCTGTTTGACCACAGAACTGAGCTTTTATTTCTAATAAGGAGACGTTATTTCATTGCCGCTCGGCGCGGTCATCTCTTTTTAAAAAAAAGTCAAGCTTCAGTGTTGGCTTTCTCAGTCCATTTAATCCGACTGACTAGACGCCAAGCATGATACTTTCCCAGCAGTGCCTAATAATTAGAAGCTTTTGGATCATATCAGTAAACATTACCATGCCACATCACACGTGCAGTCACCAAGAAGTAGAAGCTACTGAGAAGTCTTAAAACTTAAAATGTTGCCGTTCAAAATGTCCTTAATAATCTGAAGCGCTCTTTTAGCAATGACATATGAAAGACTGAATAATGTATTTTTTTTATGAATAATGAATCTGTCTGTCCTTGTATAATGATGTAAAGACAGGGTTAAGAAAGCACTCTACTCATGTCCCACTTTACTGCCAGGATTTTTGTCTCTTAGACCTCTCTCAACATCAGTGTTTTGAATCGGTATGGGGATTAACTGTCTGTTTCCCAAACCACTCAGCAATCTCTCAGAGCCTGTTGTTTATAATGTACCAGCTGCACACAGTGTTCTTTAATTTGAACTCCAAAAGTTAGTACAGCTTCAACAATGGTAATTATACAGCAGCATGAATAACATGTTTCCTCTGCTGAGACTATTGGCTCAGCTAAGGAAAAGGTTGTCATTAAAAAAAAAAAAGAGATTTACTCTGGCACTCTTTGCTTCGTGAGAGCAGCATATATATATAAGTTTTATAAACATCAAAATTACAAGGTTAATCAATAAATATATCTACTAAAACGCTGTTTTGGAAGTAGAACAAAAAACTTTGCAACATTTTTTTTTTTTCTTTTACATTTTCTGTGCTTTTTGTTCTGTTACGACAAACTTGAATGTGTTTTATCAGGATTTTAGGTGATCGGCCAACACAAAGTAGTGTTTACTGATAAGTGGACGGAAAAAGATACATTATTTTCACCTTTTTTTTTTTTCACAAATAAAACCAACGAAGAGGACAAGGTTTAACATCTGTCCAAATTGTACATTTGGTGGAAAAACTTGCATTCTTCTGAACACTGTATCCCTCGGGTGAAACCTGGCGGTGGTAGAATCATGCTGTGGGGATGCTGTTCTTCAGCCGGGACAGGGGCGCTGTAACATAACAAAATGTGAAAAAGTTGAAGGATTATGAAAAGTTTTGCGAGAAACTGTACTCTGTATCATGATGTTGTATGTAGCATGACACTGAGACAAGGCATTGTTTTGTCATTTGTAAAAGAAATGATTAGAAATCCATTGACAACTCCCAAAAAAAAGAGAAAAAACCCACATTACTAAAAGAATCTCCCTGCTCCTGTGTTGAGCGACGCTTGCTCGCTTCAGTTGGCTGCACGTTGTACGGTTGTCCTCACTGATCGGCTCCCTGCATGCCACCTGTCGTCCCTCCCCACCCTGGGCTCCGCCCCCTCCTCGCAGGACCTCTATCTCTCGCATGAGCAGTAAGGAGAAGATAGGCCTCCACGAGCGGGAGAAGCACCCGCCTCCTGCCTTGCCGAGCAGTCCGGCCGAAGACGAGGAGGAGGAAGGCCAGACGGGGCAGAGCCAGGCAAAAGCCTCCAGCAGCTCTAGTTCGGACGAGGAGAGCGAATCCGAGAGCGACACCGAGTCAGGTAAGGGAGGGGAGCTGCTGTTGCTGCTGCTTTTTGTCGGGACCTTAGAATGTCTCTTCTAAACTGCATGTTGGATTGCACAGCTGTGTTAACGTTTTACATGCTGTCATTTGCTCCGTTTCAGAGAAGGCAAAAAACAGGGAAATCATAAACAACTTGAACAACAAACGAAATACCACCAGTGCGCTTTCTACCTCCATGTCAGAGAGCACTACTGCAAGCCAGTTGAAGAAGGTACCCTGACGAGATGTCGCATGGGTAACAAACGCTCCATGTGCTTTACAGCGTCACGTCATCCTGAACTTTTGCGCATGTTGCAGGAACCAAGCAAGCCTCCGGCCACCGAGTCCCCCGGCTCATGGAGAACATCCCTGAGGAAGGCGGGCAGTTCCGTGACGCTGGGCTCAGCCGGGCTCTCGGACTCCATCCAGGACCCGAGCAGGTCCACGGAGTCCAGACTTGGAATGAGCCGCTCCGCCTCCAGCCCCCGCCTCAGCTCTGACGCAGACACCAAGGTACACACTCGTTTCCAAGATTTATGCGCCCACTAACACAACGGCTCTTATTTTCTTTTAACAGGAACATGAAGGGCCAAATAAAGGCGTCTTTTTAGAGCCGCCTCTCGCCGGGCTGGATAAATAACTGATAAACACACCGAAGTCTCCCTCCCTCCTTTCATTTTTTTTTTTTTTTTTTTTTCCCAGGAGCCAAGACTTGCTCGCGTACCGCCGACTCTGACACGGAGACTCTTCAGTATTCCAGATAACAGCTTTGACAGCTCCAACAGGTGGGATTTAACTGTCCAACACAGAGAAGCAGAATCTACGTCACTGCGTATACGCCCCTGTCACCCTGTCTCCCTCTCTCTCAGTTGGCTAAGCCGTAGCTCGTCTTACACTCGACGACTTCACAGTCAGTTAGGGAATGAGTTCACTAGCTCCACACCATCTTTGCTACACAGGTCAGTCACGCTGCTCACCACCCGTTTTGTATTTGTTTGCTCTGCTGTTTGTGTGCGATTGTGTTTGGATTGTCACAGCTCACAAAAGCGCCCTTCCTCCCCCGCCTCCTCCCCTCCATAGGTGCAAACGCTAATTTACGTGCACATATGAAATTTATGTGTGCTTTTGTTTTAACTTTCCCATTTTGTCCTGTCACTAGCTCATCTTATGTAAAGAGACTGGATGACGCCAACGTGACCTCAGCAAGTACAGGAACAAGCTCTGCTGGACTCAGCCGCCTTAATAGTCTTTTAGCTCAGAGGTATTTTACCGTAAAATTGCAGATATCCTCACGTTTTCTTTTCACTTGTGTTCAGACTTGAAACTCCTGATTGTCATATTCATTTCCATACCAAAAACTGGGGAATATTTATATATTTTCCAACCCAGAGTGATAATGTCATATGCACCATCTGAAACTTTAGCATCAATGCTTTACATCTTTTCCATCCAACACAAAGGTATGCCTACATTTAAAGTGACAGTGTGTAGTTTTTACCAGGAATCTCTGGAAAAATCCATTTAAATACTGGTGAAAATTAATAAACTGATGCCCAATCACTGAAAAGTATAGGCGGCGTCACAACGTATAAACATAAAAAGCGGGTCTAAATTACATGGGCGCGGGTCCTGTTGTATGGGGGTGGACATCTTTGACGCTGTATTTCCTTATACGTGAGCTTATGTGGACAAAACGCCTTTCCTGATTTCTGAATACGTAGTTACTTCACTATCCGCTCGTCCATTATAGAAGTTTAAATGAAGAGATGAAAGAACAGCCTTGAAAAAAAACTTTCTCCAACCCGGAGAGACCTACTGACCCGATCCGAGACACACCCAACCCAGCTCGCTGGGCCGTAGCACCGGATCCCCGCTTGGGAAGAGGTACGCAATCAGTTGTTGTGTCCGTGCCTTTGTGCGACTTGGACCCCGCCCACGGCTTCGCATCAGAAGCCCAGGGAGACGATCAGCACCGCCATAAGACTGCAGTAAATGTCTGCATCGCATTCTCTTGATGGACATAACTGAAGGACCAACAAACTCTTAGGAAACACACTGAGGTCGCATGCTTTCTGCTGGACAGGTAACAACATTCATCGTAAGGTCTTTTCAAATTAGCACCAGTCACAGTGAAACTACCCTGAAATGTGTCATTTTTTTTCTCTGTTGAGGTCATTCGGTCTAACATTACAGTTTATCTGTTTAAAATAAATATCTGGATAAAATCAAAAAATGCTGAAAAATGTTGCCATTCACAAATGTAGTTGTTTCACACATTTACCTCTTCGCTCGCTGCCTGAGATGAAAGAGGGTCTGATGTATTTGCGCAACTATGATTTTTGTCCCTGTATGGCTATCCGTTGGTAAGGTCATCACTCAAACACAAAAATACCGCTTGCTTGCAATTATTTAGGTATGTACTGCCCATTAGTGCCAGGAAGCTACACACTGTTACTTTAAGTCTTCAGACTAAACTAAAAACTTATGTCATTTATTGAGGAGGAAAAAATGGATGTATTGAATGGTAGTCTGTTGGAGACCTTCAAAACCAGCACCCAATAGAGAGAATTAAAAGTGTGTCGTAGCATTCTTTGTCTCCCAAAATGCTTATACTCTGGTAACATTCAAATAGTCATTGTAGTTTTAGCTTCGGTTCTGACCGAAACAATCTGAGAGCATTGTTTAATCACCTTGTTCCTCCCAACTAGTGTCTAAACAGAATAGCCTACTTTATACTAGCATGCCATGTTGTGATTGTGTAAGGCTCTCTTTGTTCCACACAATCAGCCCGATTTTTTTTTTTTTTTACTATTGGCATATTGCACCACGGGGATGTAGCTGTCTAAACATTATTCCGTGTACACATTCCATCACACTGCTTGAGCTCAATCTGTAGTTGTTGTTTTTTTATAACATGTTAAAAACAAAATAAAAGGTCATAAAGGTGGTTTCTTTAAGGGAATTTAGAATACTAAATAATCTGACTACAACTATCGGTCCTTCATTTGGCTCAGACATGGATGAAAAACTCTGCTATAGCGGAAGTGTTAAAATGATTATAAACAACAGTTGTGATTTATGTCTAGCTGATTACTCACACCCCGACTATCTGCAGTAGCAGGGACATGTTGGCCTTCATTTTTCAATATTACAATTAAAAACTGTAGATTAAGATGTCAGGTTTTCTTTTAATATGGTACTCACTAAGAAAGAAGTGGTTACAAATACTTTTTATGTATTTTTTAGAAAAATTCCTTTTAAATTTACTAATCTGCTTTTAGGAACAATGAAAAAGCTTTAAGGATAAAAATGATTTGTGTTCTCTACTTTCAATATTTAAAAGTTTTAATTCTGGCTGGAAAATATGATCACGTCCACTATATAGGCTCAGTGTGTGTGTGTTTTTTTTTTTTTTTTTTTTTTCTCATCTAATTTTAAACGACGTAAAACCTTCTCCCAAAGAATTCCTCAGGAACAGATGGACAAGAAGGAAACGCCGTCCACCAACACCTCCTTCTCTCAAAGCATGACGACAAGTGAACAGGAGAGCAAACAGAGGCGCAAGTAAGAAAAAATAAAAAAACAAGTAACTAAACAAAGATGGATCTCTGGCTTTCCCACTGACACCGATTCGGATCCCCTAGGTCGTATTTGACGCCTGTACGAGACGAGGAAGCGGAGGCGCAGAGAAAAGCCCGCTCCCGGCATGCGCGGCAATCCCGACGCTCCACCCAGGTAAAGATTTAGCTGCTTGCGTGCTCTCTGCCTTCAACGCTTTGTTGGGCCGTGCGTGTTTGGTTCATCGCTGTTTTCTTTTACTCAAAGGGAGTTACGCTAACAGACTTGCAAGAGGCAGAGAAGACCATTAAAACCATGAAGACGGACGACAAAGGAAGAGAAAAGAATGAGGAAGAAGAGAAGGAGAAGGAAGCAAAACAGAAGAAGGCAGACGAAGGGGTAAGAATTGTATTTAATAGTTACAGACCGGTTTGATTGAGCTGCTCATGGGTTTTTTAATATCTCATGAGATTAAAATGTTGAATTTACAGGAAGTTAGCTGGAGATCCCGCATAGCCAGCCTACAGAAGTCAGACCTTCTGGGTCTCACGCAGCCTGCTGGCTCTGCTCGTCCTCAGACTTCTGAAAGAAAAGGTAGTAATTTCTACGGTGCCTTTAAAAAAGCTTAAAACTCAAGCTTCCATGCATTTAGTTGGGATTTTATATGATAGACCACAGGAAATTCAATTTTCATTTGAGATTTTTGTTATTTTAATGAAAAATATTAAAATAAAACAGATCATAGTATTGGTATCATATTGGTTTGAAATAAGTGGTATCCTTACATCCCTGCCTGTAACTGAAAAAAAAATGGAAAACTGTATGCTTTTCATTCCAGTTCCCAATAATGCAACATTCTGTATTGCTTTATCTTATAAAGTCAATAAAATACATTAAGGTCTGTGGTTCTGATGTGGTCAAATAGGGAAGCTGATTAGATATAAATATTTATTTGATTAAAAAAAAAATTATTTCCATCTGACGTGATGTCTGATTCTGCTCAGATGCTGAGTCCATCACAGGGGAGAGCGAGACAGAAAAATGGGCCAGAGAGCGCAGAGAGAGGAGACAGGCTCGGGCCAGGAGGAAGGCGCAGAAGACCGGAGAGGTAAACGCTGGAAACGGTCCTCATCAAGAACGCTGCTGCCAGATGGCTTGTAGCTGCTAAAAGCTGCAGTTTGACTCTAGTGTTTGAAATACATTTTATACCATCGGTCTTCTTCAGGGGGAGGACATTGAGCCCAGTGGAGAGGAGGAGTTCTCAGGGAGTGGGCTGGATCCACAGGTTGTACTTCACGTGTGTAATCGAAGATAATCCTGCAAACACTGCAACCGTATTTATTTATTTTTTCTTCTTTTCTTTTTTTCGCACGCAGAAAGACACAAGTTCAAGGTCAGACACCTCGTACAACAACCGCACACAGAGAGAAGGATCAGAGAGTAAAGATTTTAAAAAGGTCAGCCGCTGGAGGCAATGGAGTGCCTATGTGGTGATATTTCCATTATTAAATATGTCTGTGTGTGTGTGTTTGACAGTTGTTTGAGGAGGTTTCCAGAGAAAACAGCCAGCTCCAAGTTCAGCTGCAAGACACTCAGAGGATTATAAGTCAGACCAGGGTGGAGCTGGAGAAGGCAACACAGGTGATGAAGAAGAAGAAGTTGGATTCCCTGTTTTAAGAACTGCTTTAAGACCTCCGGCGGTGTTGATGATGTAGTATTTATCTTGCCCAACAGAGACAAGAGCGCTTAACTGACTGCTCAGCACTGCTGGAGCTAGAGAGAAAGGTAAAACCGACCCCCACCCTCCCTGCTGATATTTTCTGTCGCTCGGTTTGTGTTTTTTGTCGTTCTCGTAGCTTCATGAGCCTCACTACTGCCACCCCTGCCATTTGACACACTCTCCTCTCTCCCCCTCCCACTTAAACCACTTCCTCACTTGTTTCCGCTCAACTTCTGTCCGTCGCTTCCTCCCTTCCCCACCCCCCTTTCCCATGCCCTCACGTTTCTCTCCGACGCCAGGACCGGAGGATGTTGGAGCGCCGCATGGCAGAGCTGGAGGAGGAGCTAAAGGTGAGGAACGGCTCAGAGGGCGTCTTTATCAGGACCCCTGACACTTTGCATGCGTCTCTGCTCGACTGCCCTGGCTTTGGCTTGTGGGAGCACGCTGTAGAGAGCCGCCTCTCGCTGTGGTCAGGTGGTGTGATAAGGTTGGTGTTCAGCACCTGCCTGGCCCGTTATCTAAACTCTGAGATGACAAGACTTTGACTTTAAAACCCTATAGTCTTTACATTTTTGTAAAGTCTTAATGATTTTACATCATTGCTACATCATAGCTACATTTCTTTTCGGGAAATGTAGATATACTGCAAAGATCTTGTCCGGAGCCACTTCTGATTTATTCTTGCCTTCCTGTGGTGTTTGTTGTATAATTTGTTACACAACAGGATCATTTCCCTTAGAACTTCAGTACAGATTCAAGTGTTGGTCTAAATGAACCACAAGGAAAACACTGCAGATGTTCCCTCCCTCTGAAGCTGCCTGTTTTTTCCAACTTTGCCTCGTTGTCTTAAAGCAGACATCTTCAGCTTATCTGGCAGCTGAAGTTTTGTGCTTATGTGGGGCACAAGACTGAAAATACTAATTGGGTCCTGATAAGTCGTTGAACCTAATGATTCATTTGCAAATGTTCCCGTTAGCCGCGTTTTGGTGACAAGCATTTTGTCATAACAAGGTTATTAAAAGTTACGCTTTCACCACTAACGGTTTTCATCATAGTCTTCCTACGAGTCAATGTTCTATTGAATAAATTCCAGGAGGAAAGGGCTTTAATGGTTGGGGTTTCAGAGGCTGTGAAAAGTGTTAAGTAACATGTCGCCAGAATAGACGGGCAGGAGGTGAAAGCAAAGGCAGCACCACAGGTAGTTTATTAGTTTATGCTAATGTGTACTTTCAGGTCATAGGGGTGTAATGGTACACAGAAATCATTGTTCAATATACATTTGGGGTTTTAAAGTCCCAGTTGAGTACCTTTTTTTTGTACAATTAATCACGAAAAATACATTTGCACATGACTTTTTTTTTGTTTTTAGTTTGATAATCATAAAACAAAGAACCTTGTTTTTGTTCCATCCTGTCAGTTGTCGAAATGAATTTGATTTTGTTACGTTTTATATCTAAAAGTTGAAAGCATAGAACTTACTGGAGATTTGATTAGATTTCTTTTATAAATAGGATAATAAAAGGAAACATAACCAGAGTAGTAAACAATATATCTAGCTAAAAATGGTCTGTGTTAATATTTAGAAGTTTTTGAATAATATTTTGCCCATATTTGAGAATAAAACATGGTTGAATCACTTTGCAATTGTTTTAGGATATTTTGACAGTCTAGCCTCCCAGCTGTACTTGAATGCAGCATTGTCAGCTGTCGGGGAAAACCCCTTCTCTTAAATGGGGATTCATCCAACTCGTATTATTTCCAAAATGTTTTCCCACAGGATACTACTGGTAGCCATGTGGATGTTAGCTGTTCAGGGATGAGCGTGCTATGGACTTTATTGCAGTTAATAGATTTGTTCGCTGACAAAGTTCTGGTTCGGTGCATGTTTCTACTTAATGTTCTTAAATAGCAGAGTATAGTGGTAGCTGGGAGTGCTTACTGTTTTGTTTTGGTGTCACTGTTTAAAGTTGTGCTGCAGAACGTTGCATTTTGCACATTCTGTATGTGTTAAGAACCCCCCCCCCCCCAACCCGACCGCAGATAAGCGGAAGATAATGAATGGATGGAATCTCTGTAAAAATAACAACAACATTTTTTCAATTCAGGTGAATGTAGGCATCATCATTGACTACACTTAAACAGACTTTGAAAACAAATGCCTCCTGTTCATATTTGATTTATGAGCTTTAACTTCTACCTGCAGGTTTTGGTAGACCTGAGAGCAGACAACCAGCGTCTTAAAGATGAAAATGGAGCACTGATCCGCGTCATCAGCAAACTCTCCAAATAGATTGAGAGAGACGACCACAGGGGAACTCTTCCCCCCCACACTCCTTTCATCCATCCCACTGCTTCCATACATTCCTCTCAGTGCCAAAGAGTAAGGGGGGGGGGGGGAATTCCAACGCACATGAGCATGACAGCTTCACTTGGATTCTGATGCCTCTTCATGAACAGCTGGAGTGTTTTGGGTATTTTTTATTTTTTGTGTGTGCCTTATTGCTCAGTTGCCACAGGACGACCTGTGCACAAGCTTTTTCCCCACCATGTCATCGTACTGTGACTGTTCATCAAGGACCCCGCGCACACAATCCCGATGACTTCATGCCTCCTTCCCACGACGCACATTCCACCGAGCACACAACATGGCTTGGTTCCTAAAGCGTCCACCTTGTATTTATTCTTTGTGAACACGTTCACGTCACACGTTGAGAAAGTTTCCCCTCGTCAGATCCAAGGGTTTTGGTGGTTGTTGTTTTTTTTTGTTTTTTTTCTTCTGTCACGTATCTTCAGGGCCCAACTCGGGCTCTACTTCTTTGTATGAAGCCGTGCCGTGAAGGCGAGGGGCGTCGTTGAAGCTCTGTTGGGTTGTTTTGCTGCCACATGCAAGTGTTTGAACCCACCTACCTCTCTCCACCTATGCACTTCCCTGTAGCTTTTGTTTTATTTCTGTAGTCACAGACATACTCTATGCGCTTAAAGATGAACCAGGTCAGTGGACCACAGCACTTTACTCTCTGCAAAGCAAAATAAAATAAAAAAATATATCTTTGAGCCTTTGCCCGGTCTTTGAAAAAAAACAAAAACACAGCAGCATCCTCACTGAGGAAGTAGCCTGAGAAGATCCAAGTTTTAAGGTTGCACAGGTGTGGAAAGGAATTTGTCCAGACGTATTATGCTATAAATGGTTTTTAATTGTTACCATTGATGATACTATTTTCATAGTTTTCCATTTTCAATTCCTCTTTTACTAAGAAGCATGGTTATGTATGTAAATGTAAGTATAATATTACCTTTTTGAAGTAGAATTCCATGTAGCCTTGCTTCACATGTTGGTTTTCTAATATATATTAAATGGATCTCTGCACCCTAATAAAGTGTTTTTCAAAGCTTGCTTTGTTATTATAAAACCCTTCAGTTTGTTGCTTTTGTCCATCAAGGAGGTTTTTTACTTACGAAGATAACTACCCTTCTATAGATGTTAGTTAGAATATCAGAAATGTAATTTCTTTCAATGACTATAAAAAGTTAACCTTGTGTTGATTCATTACACATGCTTTTATTTCAAACTTTAATTGTTGAGGTTTCACAGTGCAGTGAAGAAGTGTTTGTCTCTTAAAGAATTCTTTGTTTTTTATGACTTAAATGTTTTGGGTGATTAAAATATTGGTTAAAGATAACCTGAGTAAATAAGAACAGCCGTTTCTTTAAGAGAGGAAAGCTATTCGAAACAACCTGGATGGTAATGTATGGGAAAAAGGAACTAAACCTAAGAAATGGTTGTGCCCCACTTAGCAACAACATCAAGGGTTTACAATAACCAGTGATGGGTGTTTAACATCACAGCTATATCAAGGAAATTTCAATCAAACGCAACTGGACTTGGTAATTTGTCTTGGAAGACGTTTCACCTCTTATCCAAGAGGCTTCATCAGTTCATGCTCGCCGCTGACTAGGCTGGGATTGTTCCAACTAACTGGTGTGGAGACTCAGCTATTTAACCTCTTGAACAAGAATCATTATGTCATTGGATCCTTTGTGCTCCATGTCTTAACGACGGTCGTTGGCGTGCCGCCTATTGGTGGAGGTTAGGTTTCGGCTTCATTAGTGCCCTACTGTGTTATAACGACAGTCATTAGAGTCACAGTTGTTTCTGTTATTAGAGGCTAATTTGTTTGAGTTTCCTAGGGAGGGATGAAAGTGCAGCATTGTAAATTGGAGATAGGTGATGTCTCAGGCCTCCTCCTCTGTTTAGCGATGGTTTCTCTACTTTTACATAGATGGCTTCTTTTACTTTTACTTTCTTTTAGTTTTCTGAAAAACTCACCTGTATTCCTACCATGGAGGCTTTGGTCACAGTAAGAGAACGACTTACACAGAACACAAAACAGAACAGGTAGACTGCAAAATTCTTGTTTCCTTTAATTATGGTAAGTCACCTTGATCCTGAGGAAGCAAAGGAATCTAGAACCGTTATACTACCACCTCAGTGTTGGTCTGTGAGTCCAAAGGTTTGACTCTGTAACACTATTCATTCCAAAATGTTCCACGGAATAATTTACTTTCAGTCTATGGGATCTGAAATGCTATAGATGTTCCAGGTTGTGTTTCTGAACCTTCTGGTTGAATGGTTCATGAGCTCTTAGTCATTTTGATTTATCGATCTGAAGAAAGTTCAGCTTTGCTACATGCCTTGCCCTAGTAATGGATTTATGGCTCTTACTATGGTTCACTGCAATTTAGGATTTATGGATGTCAATTTTATTTTTTACATTTCTTGAACGGTATTAGATTTTGTGTTGCTTTTTGTGATCTTTCATCCATCAGAGAGGTTTTAAGTCATCATATTGGCAGGTAATAATCCGGCCTGTCTTTAACTTGTGAAATTCAGCTCAACTTTCTAAAGAAAACTGAGATTTGCTTACCGTTAATTCATGATTTAACAAGGTGTGCATTTACTTTCCCCCACAATACGGACAGGTCAGTTTGGATAGCTTTTTTTTATTCTTTTTGCTTTATGAAACTATCATTTGAAAATTGCTTTTTGTATTCAATTTTATTGAACATTTCTTTAATGATCTGAAACATTTTAGTGACAGAAAAGCAGAAATAGAAGAAAAATGTAGGGAGCCAAACACTTGCAAACTGAGATGAACACATCACTAGAATAAAATCCTCACTTAATAGTTATCCAGCAAACAATTACTGAAGTGTGTAGGCAAACAACAGCCTCGCTATCTGTTCAGAGGGCTGTGTTCATTCATCTAAATTGAAAATTTAGTAAAAGGAAGAATTATATTAGGGAAAAAAACATAAACTAGCGACCTAAATTACAGCAATGCTGAGAGGAAGGGAAGGAAAACCAATTTCTGAGTTGAATGCAGCATTAGGGAATGATTAAGTTCAGACCTGTGCTGTGTGGCTGAGTCAATGCTTTAGGAACCCCCACACAGTTGATTTTAAGACACTGTCACATTCCTTGACAAACAAACAAAAATAAATGTTTACCTGCTCTAAAGTATTTTTTTACACTGTAAAATTACATATGCTCAGTGCTTCCTCAGGGATCCTTTTGCACGAATTACTCTATCATTGCATGGTGGCGATCAGCCTGTGACCCTGCTAAGATGAAATAGAGGGCCAAATCGCTTTTGATAGTATTAGTGCCTCATCTTCTGCAGACCAAAACCAGCAGATGCCTCCTCAAAAGAAAAAAAACCTTGCCTCTCCACTGATTTCCAAATATTAAAGCTTGTCCATCATTTTAGGCCAGTTTTTCCTTCCACTAATCCTTCCATTGATAATGCTTACATACAGCATTCTTCTTTCTTTAAAAATGACCTTTCATTGACTGTCTATGTTAGATATTCAACATTTCTGAGAAACCAATTTTTCTTCATTAGATCGAAACCATAAAAATCCAAAATTTGGACATAGTAACTTTTAAACAATGTTCTAATTTATTGATATGAGCCGATGTGTCTTGAATACCCTATGATGTGGATGAGTTATCCGTTTGCTCCATGTTTGCTGCATATATTGTGTGTGTGTGTGTGTGCGGGGGGTGCGAGCTGGTAGACAGATGGCCTATATCAGTTGTGGGAAGAAGAAGAAAAGCAGACAACAGCTGCAGTAATAACTGAGACTGAAAGAGGAAACGGGGCTACATAGATGTATTTACAGTATGTCTCGACTGTTGCATTAATCTGCTGCTGTTCCCAGGTGAACAATCCATCACAGAAGTGAGAGTGAAATGAGTGTGTGTGTGTGTGTGTGTGTGTGTGTGTGTGTGTGCGTGTGTGTGCGCTGGAGCACCACATCTGGGGCAAAACTGCGTGAGACCTGATGTCTTTTGGCACCGCCGCTGACACAAGTTATCCATCTGTTTGGCCCATCCTAGCGCGGAGATGGACCACTGTCCTGGATGGTAGGAGATCTGACAGCAGGCGAAGCTCCTAAAAAGGAAGAGCAGGCCGGCCAAGGCGCTCTCTCTGTAAATATCCCTCAGGTCTGAGAAAGGCATAGGAAGGGAGCTGGGGAGGAAGAGGGAAGCGGATGGATTGCATCCTTATATGGACAAAGCGCTGCTTTTCCCAGGGTTTGTGGCTCTGACACCAGGCACGGTGCCAGATTCTGTACAAAAATGGCTCCCTGGTGCCACCAAGTGGTTCTGCTGTGGTAATGCTCCAGTCTAAATGGGAAAATGCATAATTGTCTCATAGATTTGCACAGTTGGGTTTTCTTCAACAAATATACATTTTGCAATCATAAAAACCATATCTACACAAAGTCGGTCCTATTTAGCAGACTCTTGTAAGTCTTTCCAGTCGATTTGCTGTGTTGTACATTATGCTTCATATTTTATACAATGTTTACTAAAAGTGTTAAAAGAAATTTTAGTGGGACTAATACCAAGAAAAATCTATCTTCATGCTACCACCACAAAGGTAAACGTGTGGATTTTACTAAACTCAGAGGAGACTATAATATTGTTCTGTTTAGAAACCAAGAATCAGGTTGGTTTAGAATGAAGCGCATTATGAACATCATGACTCTGGTAGCGTCAAACCATCTTTAGTGATCAATGACCTTCTGTACTTAGAGGGAACAGGGACAAACAAGGCTGAACCCAAGTTTATCTTGGCAACATGCACAGTAGTATGATGAAAAATGGGTAAACTTTTAACTGAAGGAAAATGTGTGTTTTTTACACGTTTTTATGTGATATACTAATAATAGCAAAGAGCTTTGTAGTTTTCCAAATGTCTTTTGCACTATGCTGCATTATAAAGTTGTAGAGCAGTGTAACTTTGGGAACCATATTAGAGCCAAACCCTCAGAAGGGAACCTCAAAGCCAAATAAAATGTGTTGAGATTTATCCATATTAAATAATGTAATATGTTATTTAGGCAAAACTTCTTTTTTTTTAAATTAGGACTTCATGCACATTGATACACCTTTATGGTTTAGACCAGGGGTGCCCAAACTTTTTCTCTCAGAAAGCCACAATGAAACACTATCAGAGAGCTGTGGGCCAAATGGAATTATATTTTAAAGTAATATTTTTATTCATTAAACAATTGTTTAACTTTCCTTGCTGTGTATTAAACAAAATGACAAGGCATTTAAAACATATATATAAACTTTAGTATTTGATTGAATAGTATTGATGTAAGTGAAAGAATATTCTTTGGGGCATTTTGTAAACTGATATTTTAAAAAAAGATACTATTTCTAAAGTCCGCAGATGTGAATACGCGCACTTCTCTACTCTGCATGCCTCTTGTGTTCCCATTTATTTCAATTTCAAACCCAACTTTTGATTTTTTTTTAATACAACATAGAAGCACCATGCATGAGGACCATATGCAGCCCAATATAAACTCACTGGGCCCATTTACCCTGAACAGTTTCAGCAGTGGAAGAATAGTCATGGTAGAAATTTAGCTGAATGTCTGAACAATGTGGATTATTATGTAAAACCCAAGGCATCCCTTGGTGGGTTAAGGGAGCCAACCTAAGGCACCCACGGTTTAGACTAGCGGTTCCCAAACTTTCCAGCTTCTGATCCATTAAATAAAAATGTCAGAGGATTGTGAACCTGACACTTGTTTAACTTGCAATGATTTATATAGAGTCAGTTAGGAAGTGGTTTGTTAACAACATAATCAACATCAAAAGCCAATATAATGGCCAACATGTTGATTTTATTTATCTTCCTGTTTATCTTTTGCATCATTTCTAAAATCCACAGTTTTTTTTTCATTGTTATTTTTGGCATCTAAGTTTCTGAAGAGGAGCTCATGACCCCAGACTGACATGTGACCATGATTTTGAGAAATGTTTGCTTCAGTGTTTGAGTTTTGTGATTCTCTTTAGTAAAATGAAACATTTGTAAAAAAAAAACAACAACAACAAATTGATCTTGTATTAGGTCCAAATTGACTTTCACATAGTTATTGAAGCTCAGGTCTGCAAAAGAAATTCAGAAAAGGCACTGACTTATTTTGGTAAACTATTCAGACGGTTATTATCGTTCCGCAAATATGATCTTTTCCATAGGTATGGTGGGGAAACATTCAAAGGTCTGGCAGGATGTTAATAAAACCACCAGCTTTCTCTGACTTCATATGCTTTAATTCCACATAGAGATGAGGGACATGCTGATGAAATGTATTGCGTCTAAAACAAGGCATTGCAAAAAAAAATTTGGGGGGGGTGGGGGGTGCTTTCATGAATGCTTAAAAGTTGACACAGACCATAGATATGAAATGTCATTGTTTATTGAGAGTAAGATTACTATATAGTTTGATTTGATAGATTCAGAACCAAGAGAAAATAATTTGTATTGTATAAAATAATCAGCAAGTTTACCTCGTTGTTTAATTTTTGCATTTGGTTCCAATCTGCTGCTACAGATTCAATCTTTTCTGTGTGTTTGAACTGCTTTTAAACGGACATTTCTGCCGATTTGTTTTTGCAAAAGCTTGGTCAGATTAGATGGACATCTATGAACTGTCTAGCTATAGGTTCTTGATTGGATTTAGGCCTGGATTTTAACTGGATCATTCAGAAACATGAAATCTACCTTGATCAAAAGCCTCCAACCCTCTACCCCAGTTTTCAGTCTTTGGGACGTTGAAAACGGCCTAACTCTGACTATTTGTCCTCTTTGAATCCAGAGTACAAAACGATGGAGCAGCAGCCAAAAAAACCTTCAGAGGGAATAACTAGATGCAGACAGGAGAGATTATTTCTAATTGAGTGACGAGATGAAAGCATAAACACTCATACTGTGACCTGCAGGGTATTTCTACTGCCTCTGCCAAGTCCTGCCATCCTTCTGCTCAAACTGTAAACATACTCAGCCTTTTAAGCTCAAGACATGATCAAAGCCCAGATTAGTCCAGGATGACATTTGAATAAAATCTATATAGACTTTTGATTCCCTGCTGCACAGCTGGGTTGAGACAGACCGAGATTTATCCTCCAAGTAAAATCCATGCCAGGTTTTCCACAGATCAAAACTAGGTCCAGATTTTCCATGTAGCACAAAAAGAGCTGAGAGAAAGAGAAAGAGAGAGAGAGAGAGAGAGAGAGAGAGAGAGAGAGAGAGAGAGAGAGAGACCTCCTCTTCCACCAGAGGTGGTGCAAAAAAAATAACTTGGATCCACTTTATGAACATCTTTGCACTGGTTTTCTCTGTGTTCGTATAAAAGCTGAGAGAAATCAGAGCACACAGGAAGCTTTCTTCAACCTAAACAACAGACGGTTCTGGAACTTCTTCAGGTTGTTTGACCATTTTTTCCCCTTGCATTCCTTTGGCTAAAAAACAAACCCTTCTTCCTGTTCATGTGACACTGAAATTTCCAACTTTGCTAATGTTCTGTGTTTAGGAGAGCATGATCACTAAACTTTTAGGAAAGGTTCCCAACTCATTTATTTCTAACATTTTTTTGCTGTTGTTGCTTTTAGCTTCATCTGCATTTCATTGTTTGCAATTCACTAAAGGAAATGATTAAAGTTGATGTTTGGTCATCTTGTGATGCTGAAAGGGTCAAAGTTTACAGCCACAAAAATTGATTCAGTGTCTTCTTGCTTTATCAGCTCAAAGCACATCAATTCTTGTTTGGTTTTTACCACTGGGAAATTTTGAGACCATTTAGCCGTTTCATATTCTTATTTAATTAATTTAGTGAAAAAGTTTTTCAGGTGATGAACATACAACTGCCCCTCTTGTTAAAGCATGAATTAACTAAATTTATTTGGCCAATATACTGCCAGACCTGTAACATCATAAAATCCTTCATATAGAACCTGTTTGAATGCAGAAGGTAGGCAAGGAAAAAAATTGACATTAAGGGAAGGTTTGGGAAGGTTTATTTCATTTTTAAGGCCTTGGAACTCCAGGGAACCTCGGTGTGAGCATTATCTATAAATAAAGAAAACTTTAATCCATGGAAAATGATCCCAGGGGTGGTTGGTCAATCCAAATTATTCCAAGAGTGCATCAATGACTCATCCAGGAGGGCACAAAAGAGCAGAGAGCATTTAAAGCTCTTCAGGACTCACTTGCATCGGTTAGGAGCAGTGTTTGTGATTCAACTATTAAAAAAAAAAAAACAAGGCCAAAACCATTGATGACCAAAAACAATACAAATTTGACTTTTCAAGCACTCATTCCAAACAGAAATAGACTATAATCCTGTGAACTTTAGAGAAAATAAAAGGAGGATAACGGCCGTACATGTATTTGAAGCCAAATGTTCTTTATATCTTGATGAACCCAAAGAGTTTCGAGGAAATTATCTGTGGACTGACAAAGAAAAGGTAGAACTGTTTTAAAATGTGTGCAACATAGTATTTTGGTTAAGGAACTTCACATTCAAAGCTAAACATGGTGGTAGAATTGTCTGCGACTGCTTTGCTGCTTTAGTACCTGGATGACTTCTATGATTAATGGGACCGTGTCTTCTGCTCTCTGCCAGAAAACAACAATCTCTGACAGTCAGTTTTTATGAGCTTTAGTTCAAACGCAGTGGTCCGAAGCACACAACCAAGCCCACCTGTGAATGGACGAACAAATTCATGACGGTTTTGGAGTGGCGTGGTGAAATTCTGGAGTCTGATTTAGCTAAATCAAAACGGCTCTTTAAAGAAGAGTGGCTCAGAGTTTTCCCACAGTGACTCATAACCAGTTATCCCTAACAAATGTTGGTTTATGGGGCAGTTAATTTTTCACATAAGTCCAGGCTGCTTTGGATAGCTTTCCCTCCTTCTCAGACATGAAGTCATCTTTTTTTTTTTAAACCACAGTTTTGTATTTATTCAGGTTATGTTTTTTTTTAATACATTTTCTTTAATCTGAAACATTTGGGTGTGAAAAAATCCCTAAACAGTTCAAATCTTAAAGTTACCACATAATATCAATCAATATCAATGACATCAATAGTTGTTTCTTTAGTTAAAAATCATTCTACAACCTTCTCATGCAGTGACTACGGGAGGAGCACCTACACAACATGTCTAGTGACTCGGACCCTTACATCTTCACCACCGACACCCTTCCCGGTGACGTCCGCTTCCTCCCTCCTCTTGCAAATGGGCTCCTCGGCTGGAAGGTGTTCAGCAACATCATGCACATGGGCGGTGTTTATAATGGGGAGGCAGGAGATTGCCACAGAGCCGATGTTCCCTGTCCTCTGGCTGTGAAGATTGAGACAGAGGAACCTGCCCAACACAGCTACGCCCTGAACACTCACACAGGTATTCTCTTCAAGAGTAAGCAACTCTCAAGTTTATGCTTTTTTACTGTTTTCCTCTCATTTTCAGGCATTTTCTCGCACACTGTGAGCTCAGCCAGTGTGACTGCCACCCAGTCTCTATATTCTCACCGTTTTTACGCTAACATCTTGGTGATGGAGGTTCTGTTGGAGCGCCAGGTGACCTCAGAAGAGCCAGTTATAGTTAATCTAGTTAGTGCATTCACCCCTCAGAGCAAAGACATCCAGTTTGAGTCTTCTCCTGACTACAAAGGCGGAAGGTGAGGCTTTCAGCATGTTTTTACTCTGTAGGAACATTCCAAACTACCATATTGTCCTTTCCTTTATTATTTATCTTTTTTTTACAAGTAAAATCTAAAATTGGGGCTTGCAATTGTATTCAGCACCTATTACTCTGATAGCTTGACACAGAATCCAGACCAATCCAGACATTTTTATTGAAGTCTCTGATTATCACGATTCATCTTATAAAATATTCTACTTGTTCTGAGAAATTTTGCACTTTTGTCCTGTGCAATCATGTTGTCCACCCAGGCATATTCAGGGACAAACCACCACAGCCGAATTCCCAGGAGGCTCCTGTCCCACAGTCCACCTAATCTGGACCCCTGTGCCTTCCACTCTGACGCTGCCACCAGAACAAACAAAATCTCGCTGGGGATTCATCCTGGTTGTGGCCGAGAACTTGGAAGCTGCCAGATCTAGCTATGACGAGGGCCTCAACCTGATGGCGACCGGGGACCTGCGACCGTCTCACGAGAAGGCCTGGAAGGAGTTGTGGCTGCAGAGCAAGGTTGAGGTAACAGGGTCCGAGACCCTCTGCAAGGCTGTCATCGGCTGCATGTTCTACCTACTTAGCGCCTTCCCGTCCATCCATGACACCTCCAGCTGCTTTGGAGGGTTGAGTCCAGGCGGGCTCTCTAACGGCGGCGACGGCCAGGATTACTGGGGTCATGTATTTTGGGATCAGGTGAAGCTTCGGGAAGTTGATAGGAACAAATTTTGTTTATTTGCTCAATGTATTACATGAAATGTCCTTTTCATTCTGACAGGACGTCTGGATGTATCCGGGAATAACACTTTTCTACCCTAAGCTCGCCCGATCCGTGCTGGAGTACAGAGTGGGGACGATAGCTGGTGCGAGGGACAATGCCCAGAAGCAGGGCTACAAGGTGCATCGATCAGCAGAAGAGTGGAACCACAATTCGGTTCTCTTCTAATAAGCCATGAAATGCTGAACATAGTATTTGCTGACACCCTAATCTTTCACAGAACCAAAAAGTTAACCATTTTGAGACAGATTTTGGTCTGCCTTACATGGTCATGGCGAGAAGTAAGAATACATAGTACGATTAGGACATAGAAAAATGATCTTGTCCTTACAGGTAGATTAAATGCCTAAAATCTAACTTCTGGTTTATAGAATTTACAACAGATTAAACATTTTGATTATTCATTTAGCTGTATTTAAGAGTCTGCATGTCAAACTAATGGGACTCGATAAGCTGATCAAAAAGAGTGACCTCTTCTGTGAAACCTGGAATTTTAAAAGGAAGAAAGGAGAGATAACGGGCATGTAAGGCAAAAAAATTTTTTTAGACAGAAGTAAAGAACACAATTCATATTTGAAAAGAAGAAAGGGCCACATGGAAAGGTGGAAGTAAAGAACACAATTAAAGAGAAATGAAGGAGTTTCATAAGAAAGGACATGATATTTAGACAACAAGGTTGGAATAAAGTCAGGAAGCATAAATTAAAGCTCTGTCCAAGACCCGGAAACTGTTGAAATCAAAACTTTTCCAGGCAGCAAAGGGAATCTGTGTGCAGTTCGGATTCCAGACTGTAACAATGAAAACAACAACATTGTCTGAGTTTTCTAAAGAGCAGATTTTATCAACCAGGGGCTGAAGTTTCCATGGGAGAGTGCTGTGTCAGGAAAAGAGGTGTGTCCGGAGGACATTTATGGGCAACAAGAGATTCACATCAACGGGGATGTCACATTGGCCTTTCAGCACTATCTCTACCTCACTGAGGTAACAATCACCCCCCCAACCCCCCGTCTTCCCATCAGGCTTTCTGCCTCTGTGAAGTTACCTGAGCTGTTTTGTTGCAGGATCTGTCCATGTTCACAGAAAGAAAGGGCAGCGAGGTGATCTTTGGGGTGGCTGATTACTGGGTTTCTAGGGCAACATGGAACCCCGATGACCAGAAGTATCATCTGCTAGGTAAAAATAAAGTCCTTCTGCTGTAGGAGGTCCATTAGGGGTTTCATAACGTATAATTATGTGTTATTTTTCATAATATTGCTAAAGGGCAACAGAATATCAAAAAACAAGGAGTTGGGTTTGTCTTTTTTTTATGATTATTAGTAATTTCTGCATCTGCAAATCTGTTTTGAATGTTAACCTAAATAGGTTTAACTGAATGATTATTAAACTGAATTGGACTGAAATCTATTGCAAACTAAACCTGGACACTGTTATCTGCATTGAACCCTTATAATGCATTTAAGTTAACATGCAAAACATAAATACAACTAAATTGCCTCGAATCGTTAATTTGGATTATGTAAATTAAGTAAAAGGGTAAGAAGATGGTTGACAGATTTTTTTGTTTTTATTAGTTTTGTAAATCTTAAAACATAAATGCAGTGACATTGTGTACAGAAATGATGACTTCTGGAAGTTTTTCCTCTTTGTGGTGGACACTGGCATAATGATGATGCAGCATAAATAGAAACATTTCCTTAAAAATTGCTAAAACATGAATATCTGAGTTACTCAGGTACTGAACAAAGACTTGGACAGATCTAAAGGCTTCATTACGTGAAAAGGTTACAATTGAAAAACCCATTTTGAAACCATTAATAGACTCAACTAAACTAGATTTTATAGAAATGTGTATTTCCTGCATATATGTTGTATGGTTATTTATAAGACATTAAAAAACTATTTTCAAAATGCTTTACTTTTTTTGCATTTAGGTGTTATGCCGCCAGATGAATATTACTACAACGTCAACAACTCGGTCTACACCAACACAGTGGCAAAACTCAGGTATTTGTGTGAGAGTTTAAACATTATTAGAGACGGCACCCTCTGCATTTCTTGGCAGCCTGGTAGAAGTATGCAAAAAGCTAACGCTCGCATTGAAACATTAAAAAAAAATTCAATGGTGAAATATTTGTTATATGCAAAATATCCTTTCAAATCTTAAAACAAGAGTACAGCTCAAGCCTTTTTATGATTTATACTTTATTTTGATCAAATTGTTGTGAATTGTTTTATTTGGTAAGCCATGACTTGCCGTTTCCTTAATAAAAAAAAAAGTGTCAAATGGGTAAAGTTTCTTATAGCCATTTTTCAAAATGGGAAAGATGAGAAAACGTGCTGTACAAATCAGGCCAAGTATGTTTATCTTCATTACTGAGAAAGTCCTACAAGAAACATTGCTTCTGGTGTCAGGTTATGCCTGTGTAACAAAAGATGAATTCGCAGGTGTTCTTTGGGTTTTTGTTTTTTTTACCAGTTACCAGGGAACCTAAAGAATGTGAAGATTGTGGTACATTTCAGATTAGCCTGTGAATATTAGCTCTAAAAGTATTTTCTCCTCTGTTAGTTTGCAGTTTGCTGTTGAGCTGGCTGACCTCCTCCAACATCCGGCACCAAAAGAATGGCGAGACGTGGCCGAGCGCATCAACATACCTTTTGACCAAGAGTCACAGTACCATCCTGAGTTTGATGGCTACAATAAAGGTTGGAGTTCTTGCTATCTCTTTACACTAAACCCCAAAGAAAGGCTTAAAACATCCAAATGTTGTGTTGGCTGTCGCACTAAGGTCAACCAGTGAAACAGGCAGACACAGTGATGCTGGGGTATCCCCTCGGGCTGCCGATGTCTCCGGAGGTTAGGAGGAATGATCTGGAAGCCTACGAGCCAGTCACAGACCCAAACGGGCCGGCCATGACATGGGTAAAAGTTAGACTCGTCGAGTTGCATTTTGTTTAATGCATTCTACAAACTCTTTTACAAATATGAAGAGTAGAGTAAATTGTTTTGCGAAAGTATTCATACTCTGAACTTTTTCTCATTTGTCACCTTACAACCACAAACATTAACATATTTCATATAGACGCACATAAAACGATTCATCTTAAAAGGTTTTCACAGAAACAAATCTGAAAAGTGTGGGGTGCATTTGTATTCACCTCAGTTTACTCTGCTACACAGAAATATAATCATTGCAAAAGTCATCTGACTAGTATTTAAGTCGCCGTAACTCCAGTGGTTCAACGAAGACTTCCAAAGTTTGTTAGAGAACAAACAGTATCGTGAAAACCGAGGAATGTGGCAGACGGGTCAGGGAGAAACGGTGGATGGTAGTAAATACAGGGTAATCCTGGAAGAAAACCTGTTAGAAGATGTAAAAATTTGAGATGAGGGTGGAGGTTTCCCCTTGAATCATACAGCCAGAGTTATAATGAAATGGTACACATCTATGTATATTTGTGCTGCAGAACATTCTCGCTAAAGCCAAATTCAATTGAGAATCTCTGGCAAGACTTCAAACTTGATGCTCAGATTTAAAGGGACTATATCATGCTATTTTACAGCTTTCAACTTCTGGGATAGAAATGTATATGATAAAATGTTACCGTGGGTGTTATACAGTATTAATTCGTCCTGAAATTTAACTTGTATCCTGTAGTTAATGCTAGACCACGAAGTGAAACAGCTTGTTTCTCTATAAACCCGCCTCCTGCACCCCAAAGCTACGCTCTGCTCCGCCGCGCTGCACAGCCGGGAGCAGATAAAACTGAAACAAACAGTGCAGAGCTTCATCACAAACAGTATTCTCAAAAATAATTTGAAAAGCACAGAGGACCACAAGTAAACTCTGTTATATTAAGGGCTCAGACATTTGGTTTATTTGATTTTTGTTGTTGTTGTTAAAAACGGAGTTAATAAAGCCTATTTCATTTGCTAAGTCTCCAGGCTTTAGACAGAGTCCAAACCAAGGCAGCTGCATCCACTAAGCAAATCTTTCCCGCCCAGTATATAAAAAAGCCGTGGGTGTTGTTTGCACCCATTTACTAAACATTATGACATGCTACAGATCAATTAATTAACCACACAATGCTGTTATAAGATCACATAAGCAGCTTGATAAATGGCTAACCCACATTAGCATGTAGCCACTTCTCTGTCTTTGTTCTTTGATCCAACAGCTGTTCTTTAGGATGTAGAATAAATCCTGTAATCCATGCAGCCAAACGGGCGTTTTCACAGAGAAAGTAAAAAATCCAACAAAAAGTGTTTTAAACTGCCAAAAACCGAAGCTGTGTGTGTGTGTGTGTGCTGTGTGTTTGAAAATCTACCAGGAGTAAGCCGCTCTGCCTGCAGGGGCGGTGCAGACACCTCACCCCTTGTTTTCAACTAGTGATGTCACTAGTTGAACACTCAGTAGATTTCTAGGAGAGGGGGGGGGGGGGTGGGGCAGCTGGTCAGAGAGCAGGATTCAGGAGGTTTACTCAGACATGCATGAATTAAGCCAAAAACCACTCTGGTTTGGCTTTTTTATTAGAAAATTGCATTACCAGATGGTTGAAAACTCCAAAAACTTGATTTTGCATTATATAGGCCCTTTAAGATTTTTACCAATAGAGGAATGGAAGCGGGATGCCGTGTCTGGGTTTGCAATATCAAATAAAATCCATATAAAACGATTTGATTTTTGTCGTCGTACATTTTGAAAAGTTGGTGCACAAATCAACATTCTAGATTATTTAGATTATATGTTTGAACACTCATTTTTTATGTATTTTTCATCCATTGTTAGGGTATGTTTGCAATAGGGTGGCTGGAACTTGGTGAAGCTGAGAAAGCTCAACGTTTACTTGAAAAATGCTTCAAGAACATCCAGGGGCCGTTTCAGGTATGAAGTGATTCACAGGCCCTCAATATAGCAACATTATTTCATAGAGGGGGGTATAAATGTGATCATGCTTTTAAAATCTGGGGAGGGGGCTGGGAATGTGGCTCATAAGGGGTAATTTTTAATCTGTAAAGCACTTTTAGTTGCAATCTTTGGTTGAAAGAACTTTATATATAAAGTTTGATTGATCACCTCACAGGTATGGAGTGAATCATCAGATGGCACTGGTGCTGTAAACTTTCTCACAGGTATGGGAGGATTCCTGCAGGCTGTTCTGTTTGGATACACTGGCTTCAGGTCAGTTGTTTATATTCCCATCATGATTAGATATGATATGTCTACTGTCTGTGTTTTAAGGGCTTCATATACAGTTTTTATTTTATTTTATTTTTTTAAAGAGTTCAGAAGGAATGCTTGGCCTTCTCCCCGCTGCTTCCAGATGAGATAAGTGAACTGTGTCTCCGTGGCATAAACTACCTGGGCAATCGGATGGACTGGCTGCTCAGGAAAGATGATGTCTGCGTCATACTTCGGGAGCAGGCTGGCAGAGCTGGAAATACTAATCCCCATAAACTGCAGGTTGTCCTGAAGGCATCAGGAGCTAAAATCCCTTTAACGCCAGGTAACACACAAGCAGCAACATGACACTGGAAACACTTTAGGTTCAAATAAACACTGAAACAAAAAAAATATATGTATGTATAAAATAGATTTTGTCTCTCAATACTGAACCTTTTTCGTTTCAGGGCAGCCAGTCACTTTTCCTCGAGAGGCCGGCAGCATATGTAGAATGGATTCACCCCCGTCTTCCTGCTGGCCATTTTGAAACGGAAGCCTTTTCGGTTCTCGTCATTTGTTTCATAGAAAAATATCAAAACGTATTATTTCTCTTAAATATGTTGTATGTTACAATTTTCAACAATAAATATGGACAATTGTAAGAAATGTTATGAAGAGACAACAGGTGACACAAGTTTTGAATTTTGTTTTGCCTTTAAAAGAGCATAGTCATAAATGATCTGTGAAATTTCATTAAAAGAGAAAAAATGTCATATAGATGTTCATAGATCTAACCTCTGCCTCTGTGTGATTATTAGTGAGGAAAATGTTTGAAGAAGCATAAATGAAGCTGACTTTGCAGCAGGAATGTGATGTGTTGTCTTTCTAAAGTTACTATCTTCTTTTTATTTTTCACAAAGGTACAGTGAGGATAAAAACCCATCTGGGTCATGGAATATGGATTTCCACAGCAGAATTTTACATAGCACATATAGTTTTGTGTGTTTTTTCTCAAATGTGCACTGAAAGGAAACAAAACCTGCTAATTTTGTGTATATTTATGTTGACTAGATTTCAAAAAGCACAAGAATGGAGGGGGGTCAGCTAGAGTAATTAAACACTATAGCTGTTATAGGGTTCAACTTTATGTTTGATCCAGAGCTTGAGTCGAATGACTCCAAGTCAGAATAATTAAGTTTTCCATCAATTAATGTCTATTCGCTAATTGTTAAGTGACCCAAAGGTTTATACTGCTTGTATTACCTTAGTTATAGGTTCTGCAATCAGAGTAACTCTCCAGTCGGGGTTATATTTGCTCTCTAGCAAACAAGTTCCCATGTTTGTGTCATCGTTTAACAGAAGACGAAAGCATTTGCCTTTGGTGATATGGGAGAGTTTTTATAATGTTCGAATTACAATCATGAATGAACTTCAGCGGCATGAATCCAGTCAACACTGGCCTGAGTAAGAAAAAAAAATCTCCACATTCTGAGAAAGACAAGCTACCTAAAGTAAGACAAGGCAACTGTATTTGTATCGCACACTTTCAACACCAGGTAATTCACGGTGTTTTAGATGACTAGGTATGGAAAAGCTACCGAAAGTAGTGCGAGCATAGACTGGAAGACATACAGAAGCCGTTTGGAATATTCAGGCTTTTTTTAATCGCTGTGCCATAAACATGTGCAAAAGTGTCGTAAAAGCAACATGGAAAAACCCAAGCAGTCAACCGATTGGTTTATTTAAATCTGGCTCGTAGGCAGTAACCCCGCCCTGAGCTTATGCAGCGTTTGTATAAAATGGATTTACACCCCGTAGTCGCCAGTCCCCGCACCTTTCGCCACTATTGTGTGCGTGGTTAACTCCGCTCGCCCTGGATGTCACGATGTAGACAGCGAACGATTCCAACAGCCGTCCCGCTTTCTGATTGGCTGGTGAGGTTTGAACAAGTTAAAAACGGTTTCAGCGGGTTATTGGGAGGATTACTGTTGTCTTCCCAGGCTGCTAGGAGCTGCGTATTTACACGCGAAAGTAGGGGTTATAACAGTTTAGCTCGTTTTTTTTTGGTTAGTGCAAATATGCGATTGATTTAGGTTCTTTTTTATGTAAATAAAAGACCAGCAGTCTTCTTAGTCGTTTTAAAGCAACGTGGATATTTAAGGTAAATATTTCGGCTTGTTGGTTACTATTGAACGTTACCTGGCTAATACGGTAACGTTTGTTTTTTGACGTTTCTGGAGCCGGTAAAATATAATGGTTAATTTTAGTGTTCTCTGCAACTTAAAAACAGTTGCTTCACTCTTTTTGTATTTGTGGCCGTTCATCGTTTCTATTTATTTGACTATAATGACTCCCACCCCCACCCACTCACCTCCCAGGCTAGCGTGTTGCATTTTCAAAACCTGGTAATGCGCATTGTTATCGTTGGCCACGTAATTTTTCAATTATAGATGCTATTGCAAGTGTCAGTGCTAAACGATTACATTTGTTATCGTGGAATACACCGTGTTTGAATTAAACTCCATTGCATACAGCCGATTTAGATACTTTGAATTAGGGGGGCCGCTATAATCCTGCATGTTTTATTTCTTCCTCTGGTTCATCGCAACTGGTTTAAATGATGGCTCGTAGCAGGATTCTGCAGACCTGGTGCCATGCTGAGGTGATAGTTGGGGACATTTGAATCAGTTGTGACGGAGCAGAGACTTATCTATAATTGGCAGGACACCGGCCATTGTGGACTGGAGCTCGACACCCCTACAAGGCACAACCACTTCCGGAATGTTGCATGAATAGTTTTGACATTTTTGATATATTTTTTTTTAATGAATACAATTTACGAAGTGACATTTTTCATTGTTCTTATACATTGTTGCTATAATATAGCCATTGCTGATCATATGATGAAGCAAACTACTTCCGGTTCTACTTAGCAACCCCACTAACAGACCCATGTAAAAAAAAAAAAAGAATTTAATTACGTTATATATCCAAACATAGAGTAAAGTGCCATTTAAAATCATAAAAAGAGCTGTATCGTCACTGTGATCTCACACATTTGTATAGAACTGGTATTGATCCATGTGATCACAGATGCTTCTGCAAGAACATGTGTAAACAACATAATGTACACAACATGGTACAGACAAGTATCATATAAAGTATGAAGGACAACGCCACATCACGATGAATAAACATGGGAGGGGCCTTAGGATGATAGTTTCTGTGCGAAAGGTTTTTTTTAACTTTTGGTTTAAATAAATTTTAACCTTCATGTTTGTTAATGGAAAGTGAAATCTACAATTTTGTTTTACTTCTAAGTGATCTAAGTGATATTTATTTTTAGCATTTTACAAGTACGGTTAAACCCAAATATATTTACGTTACTTAGAAACGGTAAGTATGGGGGATACCTGTTGTGCCCCAAGATGCCATAACAGACAAGATAAAGGAAGAGGGTTTAACAAGATTCCCAGAACGCAGAAGACATTGGATTATTGCAATGAATGCGCTAGCAATCAGCTAAAATGAAGCTGTTGGGACTCAGCAATCAAAGGCTTATGCTTATGTGACGACCACTTCATATCAGGTACATGAACCAACACTTCCTCAGCGTAATGTAGTAATTATTTTTACATGCTTCTATTAAGATTCTTCGTGGACTTCCCATGGTTATGTTGGATTGTTCTGTCTTGTTGCTCAACTGTGCAACTAGTAAACTTCACATAAAACTCTGCAGAATCATAATCTTTATGATGTCTTCATGCTGCTGCTGTCACGTTGCAACAAGACAGAACAATTCAAGATAACTGTGGGAAGTCCGCTAAGAATCTTAATAAAAGCATGTAAAATAAATACCATATAAAGTTGAGGAAACGTTGGTTTATGTACCTGATATGAAGTGGACGCTGCATAAGCATTTCCTCGTGCTTCATTTTAGCTGATCGCTAGCGCGTTCATTGCATTAATCCAAAGCTTTCGGTGTTCTGGATCCCTGGGAAACTTGTTGAACGCTCTTCCCTTATCCCGTCCACGTCTGTTGTGGCATCCCGGGGCATAGCGGGTATCTACCATATTTACTGTTTCTAAGTCTGTGTTAGCCCCATATAACTATAATATAACTGCAGGAGACCGCCTGCCACTATGGCGCTGATTCGATTTGAGCTGTTGAATGCTGCAAGAAGTGACGTCAACTCCTGAAGCTCTATAATTTATTGTTTAAGGTCTGCTGTTTAAAAAAAAATCCTGTGAAAACACTAGACCTGTTGCAGTTGCAATGAAAAATGTCAGTGTTTGGTTCGAAAAGATAGTTGGACAAGTCATTACTTGGTTCTAGTCTGTATAAGATAAGTTTTCAAGTTAAAAAAAGTCACGTTTTGTTTAACATATCAGTGTATTTCCGACGTTTAAATCTTAACAAATGTAAACGTTTTCAAAATTGTATTATTTTGCTGAAACTATTTGTAATAACTTGAAAAATGTATAATTTTATTTTGAAAGACACTATATTTCAAGTGTTGTACTCTCCATTTTAATGTTTAGCCTATTTACTCAGAGAATTGTGGGGTAATTTTTGCATATAATCATAATGGATCAAATCTTCACAATTCTTTGCCCTGAAATCGTAAGTGATATTGGGCAGCCCTACATTTGAACATTGTCTCTTGATTTAAAAAGGTAATGTAGCCCACATTTTGTGGAAGTATGTTCATACTTGTCCAAACTTGAATCACTCGATCTCCTCCCTCAAGCTGCCACCATGAACAACGTGCTGTCGTCGGTGCGCTCCCTCATGGAGATGTTTGATGGGAAAGCGCAGGAATTCATCAGTGAGATCGAAAATGTCCACATGGTTTGGCTCGAGGAGATCCAACAAGAAGCAAATCGCATGTTCTCCAGGTAGGCTCATCTTAATCCAATGAAGATCCGCTAAATGGATTCTTACTGGATTTTTGTATTTTCTATAAACCCCTCTGATTCTTGTCGTTTCAGAGATTTTAATGCGGAACCAGAACTGATGCCTAAAACGCCGTCGCAGAAAAAAAACAGTCGAAGGAAGCGTGTATCTTTAGGGCGCCAAGAAGAAGGTCAAGCTAGGAGGTTTGTGTGTTAATTCTTTCTTTTTAGTGGAGGGGCTGACTTGAATCATGCTGTACCTGCATCTAGCATCTTTATTTTTTATTTATTTTTTTGGTATCTGTGATAAAGGTTCTCGAAGGGAAAGCGCAGCAATCTTCGTGGATCGTCTGTTAAAGCCTTGAACTTGATCAGTGAAGAAGAAACGATCCCTGAGGTCCCAGCGTCTAAGGCCAGTAATGCAACACAGCCAAAGCGCACCACTCGGCAAAAAAAACAGACAAAGCCTGAAGATGAGAGCCTCTCCTGTAGTGACCGCAGTAAACAGGAAGAAGAGCAGAGCAAGAAGCCAGAGCTGATTGAAGAAGTGGACGAAATAAAAAAAGCGAATGATTCAGAAATCAGATCTGATGATGCGTGCGGCCCTTCTCAGTCTCCTCCAAAGGTGACTTCGCCTGAGTTAGTCGTCAGTATCTCAGCAGAGGACCGCTTGTCTGCTGAGCTTGCCAGGGAATCAGAGGCCTCTCCGGGTCGTACGGCTACAAAGATAGCGATAGCTGAAGCTGTTCGGAGGTCGAGGCGAAGCTCCGCACGGTGCTCCCTCAAGCTGCGTCACTCCGTAGCTGGTCTTCGGCACAGTATGACACAGGAGTCTGTTCGTCGCGCCTCACGCCGCTCCATGCTTAAGAGGATGTCTACCCGCATGGGCAATTCTACAAGCAGCAGCAGCGGCGGCAATGTTGGCAAGTGATTTCATCATATTTAATTTTCAACATACTGACGTTTTTTGTCCAATTCTTCCTCGCTTATATTTAACTCCATTGACATATTTAACTTTGTGCAGGAGTGGACTCCTCCATGGATGCTGCAGATGAGGACGATGGGGAAGAGTGAGTAAAACCACGTTCTTTGCACTTATTGTTTTTCTTTGGCAAAAGTTTTGCACATTTATTGTTTTTGGAACGGATGTCTCTTTAGGCAAAAAATATGGCTATGGATGGGAGTATCTTCACTATATTGAAAAAATCTCGAATATTGAATCAAAACAACAACAAAAAATATATAACCATCGCTATTCTTGTCACACACGGAGTGTGCATCCTGCGACTGTTGTATTGCTAACATCACATCATTTCAAAACTCCGTGCTTCTCTTTGTACTCCGAGGGATGATATGACTTCAGGTGATTAAAACAATTGGTTGTATTATCTAGCTTCGTTGAACTGGTCTGTTGGCAGGTTTGACAGATTCTTTAGTGTGCTTGCTGTCCTCTCTGAAATATCCAAACCATCCAAACTACTTGGCTCACAATGCTGCTCCCCTCCACAATGTCATGGCTGTGTTCTCTTCCGTGGTAATTGTCAACTTTATTGTCTTCCCAGTTTCCATTTTCCTTAGAAATTCTTCACCGGCTTTATAATCTGGACACTGCACTTTAGTTGTTACCTACCAGCATGGGCCTGCTCTTTTACTTACTACATGTTTGTTTTTTGTCTTTTTTCTGCAACTTGACGCTTGTTAGCTCAAGAAAACGGCAGTGCTTCGATTGGTTTGCTCAGTCGGCATAACGACAAAAACACACCACACGATTATTCAGATTAAGCTTTTTAACATCACGATTTTAATTTCAATTTTGGTTAAATGCCCATCCCTAGTTAGTGGTTTATTTTACAATATGAGTTGATGTCTTTCAAAAATTACAGCTCTACAAAAGAAACTTTTCACAAACAGATAAATTAACAGAAAATTCAAGATTTTTATAAATTTCCTGGTTGTTGGAGAAATATTTTTCTTAAGACTGATATTTTTTATTTTAAATACTAAGATATATGAACACGTACTTTATAGTACATTTTTATGTACACATTACAGATTCCTATGTTTATGAGCTGAAAACTGTGGATGTTCCTAGTTTTGATACAATCAGAGCTGATAAGATTAACATTGTATTTAACAGTAAATGGTTAACATCTTCTATGTATTCTTTGTAAAGATTCCTTGATTACCACCAGTAGTCATATTAGAAACATGGCTCTTTTCGTTGTTTTTGTAATTAATTCTCTGACACTAGATGCTGCCATTGAATTCATGAATCAGTGCCCCTCACCTTTCCTGTGTTCTTCACTTTCACAGCAAAACAAAACCAGAAAGTGCAGACGCTGTTGATAACTTGCCTGAACAAGCAGAGAAGGCTTCAGAGGTAGCTTATGTTAATTTATTACATTATTCGTTCGAGTTGTCGTCTCTGAAGATTGTAATTTCTTTACCTTTTTTCATCAAACAAGCCTCAAACAAGTCGCAGTATCCCTGCGTCTGCTGTTGAGCGGGTGACCCGCTCCGTGGCGGCCAATTCTCCCAAATTGGCACCACCTCCGTTGTTTTCCTCAGAGATGAAAATGAGCACTCCTGCTAAGAAGTCAGGTAGGAGTTCCTTTTCATATTTTTGTTTTTACGTAATTGATTGGGGTTTTTCTTGTCTTACGGCGTCTGTGACTCCTAAAAATGATGTTTTCCACTTTTCTTTCAGTGACTGCTGATAAGAAACGCACCCAGCCAGTTCGAAGGTGTGTGTTTTTGGCTGTAGTGTGATGTTTAACATTGTCCTAAGTATCAGAAATCCTGCAGTAAGAAAAGCTACTCAGGTAAAAGGTTTGTTTGAATGAAAAATCTCCTGTCTTCAGATCGAGCCTCAGTACCAAACGGAAGGCCCCAGATACCGTGGAGGACAGCCCTTCGAAACGCTTCTCTCCACCAAAGAAAAGCCAAAGTGTACGACATGATTTTTAAATGTTAGCAATCACAGTAACCTGTTGAGTGTGTTTTTTATGGACGTGGTCCATGGGACATTTTTTCTTCAATATGTAGGCCATCAAACCAAACATGAGATCTTTTCTTCACACCGTGCATAAGAATCAGATGCTGATGATGACTCCGACCTCCGCTGGCCGAACTGCTGTGATAAAATCCTTTATCAAACACACCACTCCTCTGAAAGTTGATCCTAAAGTAAGTTTCACTCCTGTTAATCATGCCAAATAAATAAGCTAGCTGTTGCTACTGACTTATTAAAATCCACCAATGTAATTTCTGACATGACGCGATAGACCCTCATTGGTCTTCCTTTTTGAATATATAAAGATCTGATAAGGCTTTAACACTTTCAGATGACCTGTGTGGAGTCTGTTTTTCCATTTATCTCCAATAAGAATACACTAAAAGCAACTTATTTAAAGGTTGAACATGGAACATTTTAAAGTGTTGCATAAAAAAAACCCATCCGCATGGCTTTTAGAGGGGTGCAGAATGAAATTATATTTCCTTAAAAATATATATTTTATTTAAAATAAAATTTACATTTAAAACCGGCACGACAATGAGGTTATGTTTACATCTACCAGCCAGTAGCGGCCGCGGGTTGACAGATACGGTCTTTATGATCCAACTATATGGTCAGCTCGTTTTGCACTGAGAAAAATGGATTCAGCAAGTCAAGCAGCTGCTTCCGAGCCCCGAAGATATTGTTCTGGCTCAGGAGAGGAGTGACAGTAGAGGAACAAAAACTAGAGTAGTTTTAGGCGAAGCCTGCACCAGATGGACCCACATAAAACATATCGACGTCATCAAACACACAGAAACGGCAACTTCTCTTCTGGATCGATAAGCTAGCTCACTTGCTAACTTTGCTAATGTTAGCTATCAGTTTAACTTTTATACGATACATTCCTCATTGTTCAAGTTTGTCACTGTGTGAATTGGCAGCAAACCAGGCAACCCAACAGCTGCCATGATGTTTTTATTGTCACTACAACTTAGATGAACTAGATGTCGCTATCATGCTCATGTTTCATTTCCAACCTTTACCCCAGACGGTCGTGGCAGATAGCCGCTGGTACTAAGCAATGTTCTGCTGGAGGTTTCTTCCTGTTAAAGGGAAGTTTTTCCTCTCCACTGTCGCTATATACTTGCTCAGTATGAGGGATTGCTGTTGTTTGAGACAACCATGTTAAGGGCACAAGCTCACGTCAATGACTTGACACAGTGTACTGGAATTGCTTAAATAGAAAACTCTTTACTGATGGGAATGTTTGTACAATTTTATTCAAATTTCTTTTCTTGTAAAGTGCCTTGAGATGATATCTGTTGAGAATTGTTGCTATATATATATATATATATATATATATATATATATATATATATATATATATAAATTGAATTGGAGAAAAAAAAGAACTAAATTTTAAAAGTCCTGTTATTGAATATTGTACCATAGTTTGATTAATGTGAAAAAATTTGGTTTAAATGTTTTTGTTTCTTCCTCAGATGAACATGGGTACTGTGGTAAGTGTAATGATAAAGCACCGTCTGTAGGAATCTGGTGTCTAAACAAACACAGTGTGATGGATTAAATGTCACTTGGCAGATAAAGCCCTTTTCCCACTGTTGCATCCCAAAAGAACTGCTTGGAGACTAATTGATTGTTTCCGCTGAAAATGAGCTTTAAAGCATGAAGTGATTCAATTTCAGTTTGTTTGGGGTCTATGTGTGGAAGAGGCTGACAAAGATGTTTTCCACAGGGTGCTTTTGGTATATATTTATTAAAAGTAATATTTCACCATAACTTTATATCGCACGGATCTGTTCACTCTGGGTGCTTAGTCATACATGTGTCTTTGGACTGTTTTGTGTTTGTTTCTTCCTCCTTTATCCGTTACCATAGTTTTATTACAATTTTAGAAGCGCTCTTATGCCTATTCTATGCCAACAGGTGGTGACATTGTCAACATGAACAATACAAACCTGTGTGTGGCTAAAGCATAAAAGGACGCTTATAAAACAGTAATAGCTGTTATATACCATTTTCTTTCAGTCATAATTGTTTCCACTAACATTTAAAGCTTTGTAGTTGTTTTTAGAATAGAATTATATAGTTAGCAGACCTAAAATGGGCCTCATTGTCATTGTTTTAATTAATCCAGTATCTTGTCACCCATACCTCAAAGTTTTTATTTTTATTTATTTATTTATTTTTTTGAGATATTCTAGATTTTTGAGGGGAGGGTGGTGGAGGTGGGTGCTGCTCTACATTTAACTAATTTGTGTTAAATTTCCCTTACAGGGAAACATTTTTTGTTGTTTTTTTTTATTTTCTATCTGGACGTTTTCTTTAGCATTTATGTTCATTTACTCACCTAGACAAGATTGGAGCCACTTGGAGTCCTTTGGAACCTCCAAGCCAAATATTTAGCTTCCAAACATCTATCCAGCCATTACCTATTTAGTTTATCCTCAAAGGGTCATGGTCGAGAGGCGGGGTCCATCACAGATGCTGGCATCTAGAGATGAATCAATTTAGTCCATACAGCAAAAAATGCATACATGTGTGGCAGCGCAGCTTTATAGCTCTTAGTTTCATGTATCCGTTTCTTTAAAGGCACCAGCTTTGCAGTTGCGCCATGACTTTCCTCCAGTTTTCTCCTCTTTGAGCTGGAAGAGATGGGTTTAAAGAAAGTCCTGCTGCTCTACTGTGGTGTTGTACAGGATGGTTTTATTTTGGTTTTTATCATGCTTTTACACCGCTGTCAAACATTTTCTCTTAAGGTATTGGAATGGAGCACATTTACAGTGCCTCTGACTTCTACTAAAATCGTGTTAATCCAAACATAACTCATGTTTCTAATTCACTAGTTCCATTTCTGTTATTTCTCCTTACAGCTTTAAACATATTTATTTAATTCTTTACAGCTTACATTTAATTATAACTCTTTGCTATATGTGTATTGGTCCACTAACTAGATTTCTTTCTCTTTCAGACAAAAGAGCGTCACAAGCTGGAAGCGCTTAGAAAGAAACAGGAACAAGAGGAAGAAAGGATGAGGAAAATGGAGGAAGAAAAGAAAAAAAAACAGGAAGAACTGAAAAGGTTTAAAATACTCTAAAAAGAGTTGATGCATTTGGAACCACTGTCTTGTTAAAATTAAAATTGTCTTCACAGGAAGAGGGAGGAGAGATTAAGAAGAGTTTTTGAGGCCAAAGTGAAGGAAGAGCAGAGGGAGGAAGAAAAGAAAAAGAAGATTGAACAAAAGATGGCTCAAATTGATGAGAAGAATGATAAAGTATGTGCAAGGTTTTGTGGCTCATTAGTTTAGTGTATCCTTCACACTCATTTAAATGTGTTATCTACACAGCGCCAGGCTGAGGACAAGGCTAAAAAGAGGATGGCAGTGAAGCGTCAAGAAGAGCTGGAGCAAAAGAAAAAGTTAGAAGAAGAAGCCAGAAAGAAAAAGATTCAGGAGGTTAAAAAGGTTTTCATTTATTTTCTGTTTTATCCATCTATCTAGTTTTCGTGCATCTACAAATTTTGTATTGCAAAGAAAACTAGGGCTGCTTACTTGCTGACACCTTAAAAAAAGTTTTCTCTTCAAGTTTACTGCATGCCTAATGCTTTATTCTGCACTGTAATACTTAATTTTGCCTGTCCTTGAAACTATCAGGAGGAAGAGAAACGACAGCAGGAGCTGGCGGCCAAAAAGAAAGCGGAGGAGGAGGAAGCTCGGAAAGCTCTGGAGCTCAAGAAGGAACAGGAGCGGGAAAGGGAGAGGGAATTGGAGCGAGAACGGCAAGCTGCTGCAGAAAGGTCTGTAAAAAATAGGATAGAAATGATTCAAGAGACTACAACTATGTGTTGGTTTAAAAAAATATATATAAGAAATTGTATTTTGTTTTTTCAAGTTTCTTTCTTGAAGTCAACTCCCTGAAAACCCCAATGAATGCTGGGTTTTTGTTTAGAAATGTGTACAATGAAGGTAAAGTTAGCCTACTAAATACAGCTGTTGAGGTGAAGTGAGTTAAGTTAAAAAGAAAATTGTTCAGATTGAGGTAATCTCACCTAACCTAACCTTATTGTGAATATATCCAGTAATTCAAAAAATATTTTTCTGTGAAACTCATTAAAACTTAGATATCATAAGACAGATTGAATATACCTCTTTCCCTTTAGCAGGTTCTAATGAATGTTTTGCTTTTGTGTTTGTGTACAGAGAACGGGTGGAAAGAGAAAAAGCTCTTGCTTTACAGCGTGAAGTGGAGAGAGCAGCCAGAGAGAAAGAAATGAGAGAGCTGGAGCAGAAAAGGAAAGCCTTGGAAGACAAAAGGAAACTGGTAAGACATTATTTTAAGCCTCCATTGACTCGTTCAGACCAGATTAAAAGTGGAAGTATTTGTCACATACACTTATGAAGACTCCTATTATAATATTTGATATTAAATGTTCCTGTATTATTTCAGGAGGAGCAGCAGAGACTGGCTGCAAAAGAGAAAGCTCTTAAAGAGAGGGAAGAGGCAAAGCAGAGAGAAGCGGCTGCTAAAACTCAGGTAAACTCTTAATTAATCGTAGTTTTAAAGTTAAACGAGGTGAACATGTATTCTGTTCTTTTTGGTTATATTTTTCTCGTTATTAAGAAATGAATGCTTAAAGCCAAACCATGAATGGCCATTTTTTTGACGTCCACTGTATTTGGTGTAAAAGCATTTTTCAACAAGAACAGTTTTTTTTATTAAATAGCTAAATTGTTAGTGTTTTAAACGGTTTATATGCAACAGGTGAATTTTTAAGAAGGAGGCTGAATGCTTTTAAAAAAAAAATATTTCTGATTTGATAAATGACTTGTTTCTCTGCACAGCGCCACAGGTTTAGCATGGCTAACGCGTACGTGGGACTGAGTCCTCAGTAGGACTGGCTCAGGTTTAAATCTTGACCTGACCCACCCTCTGCCTGTCTCCCTCCTCTGTTATCACTGCTACATTGGTGCCAATTAGCAGGGTTATAATAGTTTTAAAATTTTCATTAGTTTTAGTTTTTATTTAGTTTTGACATAAGATTTCAAATTCTATTTAGTTTTAATTAGTCTTTACTATTTGTTAGGTAGTTTTAGATTTTTGTGTGTGAAAATGCTTGGTTTCAGTTTCGTTTTTATTAGTTTCAGTTTTAGTCTTTTCCTTAAACAAGTTGTGTACCGGGGCAGGACAAAATAAAGGTATAACAAAATCTCAGAAAACGATTAGGCTTTTTTTAAAAACTGTATTGACATCGGCCAGATTAACAACCTTACAAATCAGGCAAGTATAAAAGAAATATGGCTTATCTAGACACAATAACGGCTGTGCATTTAAAAAGCCAAACCATTAATGCAGGTGCTACAGTTCAATAAAAACACTGAGTGGCGACACAACAAAACAATAGCCAAGCTATCTTAAGAACTATGATGCTTTTGATCATTTTGCACCTTTACGCTTTCTCTCAACCTTTGCTGACATGACGCTAAGCCGACCACAGCAACACAGACGACCTGACTGATATGTCGGGATAATTCAGAACAGCCAGTAAAAACCAAAATAACCAGAAACCAGAGAGGGATTATTTCTTCATCAACACGGCGGATACACACACAACCTACACTAGCCGGCACCCGTTGCTGTTGTTTGCAGTGTTAGCTTATTTGTTAGCCGCCGTAGCTCACCTGTTATGAGGTTTTTGCTGCAGACTGTTTAAACATTGTTTCAATCGCTTCTTTTGATAGCGTGCAATTCAGTCGTCTTTTATTTCCTTGAAAGGGGAGCGAGTCGGTGGGATTGTATCCAACTTCCCGTTCTGTTTTTTTCACGAAGGCAAATTGTGCAACTAAAAAGGCGCAACACAGATGTTCACGTGTTTCTGGTGACAGCGCAACAGCGACATAGAAATAATTCTTCTAGACTTTATGAGACCTGTAATGAAACAAAAACTTAAGCACATTTTCTCAGTAAATCTCGTTCGTTTTAGTTTTGCAAACACTCATAACAATTTCAGTTTGTTTTGTTTCAAATTCTCGTTTTTATTTTTATTTCAGTTAACCTTTACTTCTGGTTTTCGTTAACAATAATAACTGCCAATAAGCTTTAGCAACAGTGTAGGACTGGTCAGGAAACCTAAAATATTGAAAAGCTACAGTAGAAGTTTAATGTTTTTTTAGGTTTCAGAGTTAGATCAATAGGGGTGGTGTTTTTTTTATATATAATTTTTTTTTATATATGCATTTTTCATCCTCTGATCTAAAAGTTCAACATGTTTCTCTCTCCTCTCAACTATGAAGCATTCTGCTGACATGCTGAATAAAACGGTTGATATTGAGGTAAGCATCGCTCAAATTGTAATTTACATTCAATAAAGCTGTAGATGCACTGTAGTGCAGCCTTAGAACTTATCTACCAGGTGGTGCTTTAGTTTTTAAACAGTTTACAAAGATGCCAGATTTCATGTTGCTACCATAATAAATTATTTTCATAACCCACTGTTGCAATTGTTTTGTGGTTTGTTTCATTTCTCCCAGCACTCTGTAATGAAGACACCTGTAGGAAAGGGTAATCTGAATGTTACTGTGGATATACAGGTATTTTTGTTAACACAGGTTTTTTTTCCTTATAAACGCATTATTTTTCCTAACGAAGCATCACTGCATACTTTTTTTTTCTTTTGCAGGAAATGTCGCCTCAGTCGTACGCCATCACGCCCAACGGCGGAAATAAGAATTTGATTATTTCGAAGAATCCAGAGGATTATGGAATGGACCAGAACAGCGACGATTCTACAGACGATGAGTCGGCCCCGAGGAAACCGATTCCCTCCTGGGCTGAAGGTGTGTGTTTTTGTCTGGGGTTCTCTTTGCTCCTGCAACCTCATCAGTTCAGGAGTTTCTATGCATCAGTTTGGTAAATTGTGTTTCCTGTATGTTGGTGTTAATCACATGTTTGCTATTTTAAAGCGGTCTGTTTTGTTCACATTTCCAGGTGCAAGTCTGAAACAGCTAATTATGAAGCAATATTTCAACCCTCCTGATTTGGACTCTTTCTTTGGTCCCATCGAGCCGCCCGTACTGGAGGACATATTCTACAAGAGCAAACCCCGTTACTTTAAACGCACCAGTTCTGCAGTGTGGCACTCACCTCCAGCTGGAGCTAAATGAGATCGCTACACTGATGCAGTATAGGTGGAGTACGCTGCTGTAAAATTTTTATATTTTTGTCTATTTCAAATAAAGTAATGTGCTTTTTCTGTGTAATTTGTACTTTTTTTTCCCCCCTCATATAAATATTTCTTTTGTGAGAAAACATGTAAAAGATGATTTAGCGCTATTTTTTGTTAGTGTAGGAAAAACATGTACAGTGCTGGGAATGTGGGAATTTATTCTGCCTGGTTGCATTTTGTTGGCTTTCATCTCATGGTAATTGTTTAATTCAAAATCTGTGCTAAAAGTCATTACTAAGCACTTAAACAAGTGGTGTTATTTTTTTATTAGTTAAATTAATAAATGCTTTGAGTGAACTAGCAGCCTGCAGTATTTACCAGGACATTTGCAAAGACTGCGTGGGATAAGCTGCAGGTTTGGAAGCTGCATACTGTAGGTTTCATATAAAGGATTTTGAAGTGATATTGTCTTTTACCTTCCAACACTGTAATGTTGATCTGCAATAAAACTGAGGAACACCTGTGTGATTTGATGTGGTGATTGAACATGAAATCTTGCCTTACTAGTGTAGCTCTTACATTTTTACTTCTTTCCCCCTTGTTAGATTACATTGTTTATTTTAAGGAGCTATGCTGCAGTGGATTTCTTCTGTTCCTTTTGGTTCCTACTAAATGTCGCAGATTGTCAGAATTTTTTTGTATCAAATGGGACTTTAGGATAAATTCTATCTGAACCAGCCTGAAACCTTTGGCACCAGCAACTACCATCAAACATTTTGGAGCTCCCCTCTTTGAGTAGTAGTATTAATTCAGATGCTTTGGGAGATGTTTGAACATAAACGGCAATGGCTTTAAGGTCATGTTGTTTGGACTTTAGTTCATACTTGGGCCAGACTCTTCTAAAAAAGTGATTTTTCTTTTCCCCTTTATTTTTTTCTTCCTTGTTTTGAGATATTGATGTATGGACTTGCTGTTCTTTGATCATTCTGTCTTTTTCAGGATTTGGAGCTAGATATATACTGTTCCTCACTCTACAGAATATTAAAGTCTAGGTTTATCGAGATGTTTCTAGCAAGAACATGTCCGTCTTTTGTGCTCATTCTGGCCAGCAATCGTTTTTTCATTGTAGATTTGTCCCAGTAATGTAATTTCTTATCTAGTCTCATGCCTAGTAAAGCTTTTCAGACTGATAAATTGTACATGGTGTTTTATGTTTTTGAGATTTTCTTGTTGGTAATGTGATTTATTTTAATTTTTTATTGAACATGGCTGGCTTGTAAAATTGAACCAAAAGACTGGGTAATCTTAAGCGACAATTATTTTTCACAAAGTTGCTTTGCTTTGTTTTCACCTTTGATACAAAAGCTAGAAAACATTTATTTTAACTTTGATATTAGAATTTGATCTGAAACATTTTCACTACATGGTGAATTTCACTGCTGCATAATGGAGTATGGGTGTTTCTATATAGGGCTGTACTGAAGAAATAAGTCGGTTATATGCGTTGGCAAAGAAAAACAAATTATTCATATGGATCAATTACATTTTTTTTACCTTTACCTAACAGTTTAACTTTAACAATACATTTTTAAATTAATCTTAAGTAATTGCACTTCAACCATATTGAAGTTGAATCAGTTTTCATCTGTGACACGGAAATCTACAACCTAAAACTTCAGAGTGAAACTCTCTTTTACTATTTGACTCGCATAACATATTAAGCAATTAAATATTGTTTTTTCCTGTGCCCTCCTAATAAATTGGATCTAGAGCCACCACCCCACTGTTGGAGAGCAGAAAAACAACCTTATATTAGCACAAGCTCTTATCGCTTTCAAGTCGCCTCAGAAGAGGGATGCGCGAGGTTATGTTTGTTGGGTTTTTATTGTTTTTATTTCACAATTTTTGACACATGCGGGTGACATGTACTGTAGTTATATTTATCGATAACTAGCCACATCATTTGTTTTATATCACGCAAAGAGTGATAGTTTAAGGGGCACAAACGAGTGAGTCGCGGAGTTCCCACCGTTAATGAATGCAACATGAATGTCAACTCCACCTCCTGGCGCCCGACGTGTTTACGTGGTGGGCGCCTTTGCAAACGGTGACATTGTAACATTCAAGTGGCCTCTGTGTATTAATGCTTTAATATTACAGCGATTGAACTGCATTACAATAAGTAGTCATCGCTGAAGTGAAGAGGAAAGTGGGCAATCTTTAAAGCAGGTAGGTCTGTGCTCCGATTTGTTCGGTTCCACACGGAACTAGCTAGCTCCACATTATTTAGATATAATTTAATGTTGAGTGTTTCCTGCAAACCTACAAAGTAATGGAAATTCATGACTTACCAGATGCAAATTTAAGATGGAAACCATTTCATACAGTTTTATAAGTAGCTGAGTGGATTAGCCTACTGATGGAGGGCGTGTTTGGATCGATATAGATGCAGTGCAACCAAACGTGCACATTTTATGTTACAACTGCAAACTTTATTGTATGATATTGGATTTTTCTATATTACTGCAAGTAGAAAGTAAAGATTGAAGGCGAAGTAGAGCCTGAACGATTCGTGGTGCATTTTAGCCCCCTTATATTCTGACATTTTATAATAGAAATCAGTGCAATAAGCTGCTTCAAGCGCTAAGGAGCCTCAGAGGTTTGTTGGTGAACATTGAACAAACGGCATAATGACAGGTTAGAGGGTAGAGATGAGGTTTTGGAGAACTTTAAGGCAGAGTTGGGTTATTAAAAAAAAAGTTGAATATGCAATAGACCACTGTTCATTTCATAGTCCAAAAACTTATCCTGTATTTTACAGTTGGAAACTTTGCTCTCCATCTAGATAGATAGTTGGGCAAGGAGATCATTCAGCCAAGAGACCCATGGTAACTCTGGGGGAGCTGCAAAGGTCCACAACTCGGGTGGGAAAATGTTGAATATTTACTGTGTACTCCACAAATCTAGAGTTGAAATAAGAAAGTAATAAAACATCCCTTTTAAATATGGGAGTGAATAATGGAGAAAAATAAAGCGTGGAAGAACGTGCTCTGGTCAATAATGCAACCAGTGGCCAAAAAAACCCTGACACTGCACATTTCTCAAACACACCCCTACGACAATAAAACAGTAAAATTATAATGTTGGGATGCTTCGGCAGGGGCAGGCAAGCTTGTCAAAGTTGATAGTAGATGAGTGTAGGTAAGTCACTTTGACAATACAGGAATAAAACGCTTTAGAGGCTTCAGACCCTGGTTTAGTTTGCTCTTCCACCTGTGTGTTTTCTGTCCAATCTGAGCTGGAGTAATTTTGAAAAACAGATTGAAAAAAATCCACCCCCTAAATGTGAAAAGCTGGCACTGACGTTAAAACATCCAAATGATATGCAGCTCTAATGACAAAGAAAGGTTCTACAAAGAGGGAGGAGCTGAATGCCAATGCATGCCAAACCTTCATATTTACATGAAAAAACTCTGAATTATTTTTCTGCTCCTGTACAATTGTGATCATGCTGATCTATGCAATGAAATCCTCATGATATACACTGACAGTTTTAACTTGACAGTTCATCGGGTGTAAATATGTTTGCATGCAGTCTGCTTTCTACCACAAAATAAGGAAAATAGTCTTACTCTTTCTTCAGATTAGTTGCTGAAATGTTGTCTTACATTTCAAAATCATCATCTCCAATCAATTGTGGTTGTTTTATCCTGGTGTATTATGTCTTAGAGATGACCTGCAGGAGAATGCAAGGTCATTTTCTCATTCACCGTTGTAATCTTCATAGAAATGAGTTCCCAAATCCGACAGAACTTCCACCAGGACTGCGAGGCTGCAATCAACAGACAGATAAACCTGGAGCTGTATGCCTCCTATGTTTATCTGTCAATGGTGAGCAACAATTAAAAGCCATTTTCCTATGTATTATTTTATAATTTTGTGGAAAATGCCTTGTTTCTTTATTACTATGTTTTATCTTTTCTTTAAGGCATACTATTTCGACAGAGATGATAAATACCTACCACATTTTGCAAAGTTCTTCAATGCCCAGTCGAAAGAGGAGCGTGAGCATGCAGAGAAGCTGATGAGTTTGCAGAACAAGCGCGGAGGCAGAATTTTCCTGCAGGACATCAAGGTATGTGAGGATGCTTTTACTACATAAAGGAAATGAATGATCATGGTCATTAGCTGGGGATTTTTAGAAAATGATTTCATAATCAGTGGTTCCACTGCATTTTGTTGAAACGGTCCTCTTTAATATATGTACGATTTTGTGTAAACGTGAATTATTTTTGTGTTAGAAACCTGATAGAGATGAGTGGGGGAGTGGCCTGGAGGCCCTGGAGTGTGCTTTGCAGCTAGAGAAAAGCGTAAACCAATCCCTCCTGGACTTGCAGAAAATTGCAGCTGAGCACAATGATCCTCATGTGAGAATCCACCTAGAAGAACATCCTGTTCTAAGACATGTCCTTATGAGCTGACATTGCAATATAAAAAGTCTGTTGTCTTCCCGTGCAGATGTGCGACTTCATAGAAACACATTATCTGGATGAGCAGGTGAAATCGATCAAACAGCTGGCAGACTGGATCTCAAGCCTGCGTCGCATGGGAGCGCCTCAGAACGGGATGGCCGAGTACCTCTTTGATAAGCACACCATGGCAGAGGAAGGCAGTTAAATTCAGCAGCCAATCGTCATCCTCCTTCACATCTGGAGAAGCAAGCTTTCTTTGCGTTATAAATCATGCAACATTTGTGAAGATATCATTTTATCTGACTTTACTGCTATTTATGCATCAACCTTCTGTGGCAGAGTTTAGATGAATAGGTGTTTGTAGTTTAGACCATGCCAAAGTGACATTTATTATTGGTTGTATGATGTTAAAAAAAAGGCCACCTTCACACCTGATTAAGACCACCCTATGATCTCGAGAATTAACTAAACCACTCAAATGTTTCGATTCAAATTCAATTCAAAAATACTTAATTGGTCCCAGAGGGAAATTAAGTGCTGTTGTAGCTCATTACTAATTCATTTTTCAAGGAGTTGTTGTAGACCATGATGGCTGTGGGGAGAAAGGATTTCCTGTAGCGGTCAGTGTTGCAGCGAAACTGAAGAAGCCCCCGACTGAAGATACTCTGTTGCTGTAGGATAGTCTAATGAAGAGGATGCTCAGGGTTGTCCATAATCTTTTTAATTTTATGAAGAATCCTTATTTGCATCATTATCTCCAGTTGTTCCACAGGTGTCCCCAGAACAGAACCAGCCTTCTTGATCAGGTTGTTGAGCCGTTTTAAGTCCCTGGCTCTGATGCTGCTTCACTTTTGATTCTCCAGTCCAGTCTGTTGTCCAGGTGAACTCCAAGGTATCCACCAGCTCTCTGTCTTCAGCTTCTTTTCCATCTCTGATACACCCGACAATTGCAGAGTCATCTGAGTATTTATGCAGATGACAGGACTCTTTCTCATACTGGAACTTTTGAGGTGTACAGAGTGAAAAGGAATGGTGAGAGTACAGTCCCCTGTGGGGCTCCTGTGCTGCTGACCAGCTGGTTTGACACACAATCCTTCAGTCTCACAAACTGTGGTCTGTTTGTCAGGTAGTCATTGATCCAGCTGATTGTTGAGGCCTCCACCTGTGTCTTCAGGAGTTTCTGACAAAGTAAATCAGGCTGAATTGTGTTAAATGCACTTGAGAAATCAAAGAACACGATTCTCACAGTGCTTCCTTCTTTGTCCAGATAACAGTGAGTTGGTTGAAGCAGGTTGATGATGGCATCTTCAACACCAACTCCATGGAGATAAGCAAACTGCAGTACGTTTGCTTACTCATGTGGGGCAACAGGAGTCTCTCCAGGACCTTCATGATGTGAGATGTCAGGGCGACAGGTCTATAGTCATTGATGATTTTCTGGATAACAGCAAATTTGGAAGCATTGCCATGCTGCGTTCTCAGTACTTTGCACATATATCTGTCCTTGCTCCTTTGAGTATCCTAACACAGTTATGTAACCAGAAGTTTTACATTTATTCCAAGATTCTTCCCCGAAATCTGCTGAATTTCCCCGTAAATATAGGTTTCTGAACCTCATCCATCAGTTTCAGCCTTACTGAGCAGGAACGATTATTTACTTTGGCAGTATTTTCATCAGCCTTTTTGCAACACAAGACAATATAGATGAGGCCTTTTCTTTGTATATATATTTTTGCCATCTATCCATTCATTATTTATACTGTCAACCACATGCAGGGTTGCGTGGGGGGTGGGGCTAGTGCCTATTCCCAGAAATCATCGGACGAGAGGCGGGGTACAATATGGACAGGTCACCATGGCAACACGGAGACATGCAGGGCAAACAACCATGCACAGACAAACTCATAACTAGGGGCAATTTTTAGAAAGACCAATTCACTTTGCACGCCATTCTCTGTAATTATTTTTTCTTGACATACTGGGCAAGTGCATGACTCACCCAAAATCCCAAACTTCCTTTTTGATGATCATTGTGAGCTAGTCACACTAAAGCTCTGAAGTCTGTTTGTTTTTGGAATTGCGATATCCATGACTAGGACAATTCACTTTCTAGCTGATTGGTGAGGTTGTGTTGCAGTTTTAGTCTGGTGTGAAGTAGGGCCTACTGAAAGATGTAACCAATGACACAATGGTTTCTTTTAACAGATTTAAAGCCATATCCTGCACTGGGAGAAGATTATGTGAATCTTAGAAACAAAGCCATAAATAACAAAGTTCTGATAATGCACTGTATACAAATTTAAAAATGCAAATGTTATTTATTTTTTATCTAAATTTATCTTTTAAATTATTTAAGACGTTGCTATCTATGATTGTGCTGTTACCAGTTTTTACGATATTACATTTACTAAACAATTACCTAGTCCTTTATTGAAAAACATTAGTTTAAAAAGTTTTGCCTGTGTTTCATTTTGTTTCCAAATTTTCTCCACAGCTTTCAAAGTGTACATGTTTTTTGCCGTTAATAACAAATATTCTTAGTTTCACGTATATGCTGTATGTATAAAAAGCTTGTTCTATGAAAATAAAGCAATAGTATGCAAATTATTTTTGAGGTTCTTTTTCATTGAAATTAACAATGACAAAAGTATCAGCATGTTATTTAATATCTAGTTTTATGGTACACTGATGGACACAAAGCCAAGAATTGGAATATAAACAGTTTAGCGTGGTTCTTGTACGCAGAAACGTACAAGTTTTTGAAATTTCTTACTAGCTCATTTAAGGGGATTTTTGCATAAGAATTAGGCCAATTCTGAGAGTTAATTCAGGAAATAGGCTTTAACACAAAGTCTTTAATAATTTGCAGATGTGAGTTTGTTGACTCAAGCAGTAGTACAGTTTGAAAGCAATGCATCACATACACCGATTTCACATAAGAGATGTAAGAAGGCACTTTAATGCTCCATATAACTGGGTGTTGGTCTTAAAACAAGTCGTCTCAAACAGCTAATTTAAAAAATCTAAAACTGACAAAATGCTAATTCCTTTTTTTTTTCCATTATATTTCTTGTAATTTCATATAGTTCAGTCCAGATTCATTGATTGAACACAGAAGACGCTTTAAATTAGTTTGTTTTTTCCTCAGTCCTGCTCCCTTTCTCTTCCTTATTCATCCTATCGTCCACCAGAACTCCCAGCAGGTCCCCCTCAGCTAATGAGATTCCTGAATCATTGGCTGAGTTTTGCTGACTGGCTTCCTGGGAAGGCGCAGACGTAGAAACTGTGTTCATGTTGGTGCTTGACCTGCCATTTGTGCCTCCGATGCTTGTCCTCGAGTTTGAGGTGAAGTTTCCATGGCTACTAAAATCACCGTGGCTTGTTCCATTGCAAAGACTTCCTGTTGTGGCAGCGCTGTTGGTGCTTGTTGCATTAATACTGCCGGAGCTGCTGTTGGGATTACCGGGATTTGGTACCATTGTGTGAGAGGGAGGAGTGAATGAGAAGGCCCTCTCATCTCCGCCTCCCATAGCCCGAGCACTCAGGGGTCCTGGCTGGTTGTCAACTGGTGGGAGTGCTTCTAAAGTGAGGCGAGGGGGAGGAGGGCGTCGGGACAGTAGGCCATGTCCTGGTCTGATCTTAGATATTGGACAGAGTTCCGGTGCTGGGTCGGGGAAGGAGAAAGCTGGTCCACTCGGCCAATCTCCCTCCCCACTCACCCAGGGAAATGCAGAAGATGGTGGTGGTGGAAGATGGCTTGGTGTGTCGGGAGCCAGTAACTGGGAGCCCACTGTTTGAGGGGCCATGGAGCTGCAGCTGCGATCCCACTCGTTTTGAGTTTGCCGGGTATGTCGAGGGCGAGGCACTGCAGGGGGCACACAGTGAATGGGCGTTTGGGGGCAGCTGTAAAATCCTGGTCTTTCATACATGGGCACGGTGGAGAAAGCGTAGTCTGGATCCCGCTCTGTGTTCAAATGGTGTTGAGTAGGGGTCGATGGTGCTTCCGGTTGCAAGTAAAGAGGAAACCGGCTAAGTGGAGCTCCAGGGCGACGGCGCAGCAGAGGGACACGGGATGAGCGAGGAAAGTTTGGGGACTGGACACCCAAAAGACGACCCAACCCTCCAAGCAGCGGGGTGGTATAGTTGGCTTCTTCATTTTCTTTGATCTGTTCCAATTTGGACTGAAACTCCATCTCCTCCTTAGGAACACTGAGGGACATCAAGTAGATAATTACCCAGGTGTAAAGCATTCTTTGATTGTTTTCCAAGAAATAAAGACGTTAATTTACCTGATATCTAGAGCTGAACCCATGAAGGAGGGTTTACGGTGTTCAGCACTAGCCGGAGTGTAGGGTGGCTGTGGCTCCACCTTATTCCAGTACATGTCTCTCTCAACCAGTGGCAGGCTGTCGTACATCTCATCCACGGACAAAAGAGACACCTGAGACACAACAAAAAACACAAGTCAAACATGACATTTGTTATGTATTAGTCAAAAGACAGCTGGGAAACAGTTTGGATCAGATCAGCACCTGCAGGTTTCGATCAACAAGCCAGTTTGTTTCAAAGTCATCATCATCTTCACCAAAAGGATTTATGAGTTGTTCAGCGACCTGAGACAATCAAAACAAAAGACCATTTGAATAAAACCTAAAAGTACGGAAAAGACAAGTGAAAATAATGTTTTCGCTTTGTCTCACCTTCAGCCAGCCAACATAGAAAAAAAACTGCAGCAGTGTAAAAACCGGCAGGTAGAAATCCACATCGTGACCCGGATAACCCTGAGCAGGATCCAAGAACTGTCGACCGATCAGACAAGCCAGAAAGAAGCTGTAGACTGCAACTGTTGCCACCTGATTCAGAGGCATCAGTTATGTCTTTCGCTGTGCCACATCCATCTATTATTATGATTCCCGTCGTAGAAAACAAATCCCACATACCTGAGTGTAGACGAGAGGGAGGCTAATCCAATCATAGCCGTACAACTTCATACACTTTGACCTCAGACTGTTCAGCTCCTGAATGAAAACAAAATAAAATAAATCCATTTAAATGAAAATATGTTTATAAGTTTATGCTCCTTTGGCTATCAGACTGTTGTAATATGAAGACCTACAGTGAGAATGGCTGTGAGGGCCACATCATTGTTGATGCGACCTTCAGTCCGTGCTCTCAGAGCCAAGTTGACGAACCATGTGCAGGGCACCCAGAACTTGTTATGTGGAGAAGGAAGATCCTCCAAATGCCTCAGTTCCTCTGAGGTCATCAAACCTGAGAGGAAGAAGCATATCATGGAAATGAAGTTTGTGTGTGTGTCTCTCCCCAGGTCATGACACTGTAAAAGCACATGGCAAGTTTCCTTTAAGACGTTTCGACTGTAACCATGTTGGATGTTTTAGACCGTTCGTGAGGTTCCTGGGGTTTCATTATCATGCCGTACCTGCCTGTACCAAATGCTCGGTGGATGGAAACCTCTTGTAGACGGCAGTACTGACAGAACGATAGATCAGAACTCCTGACAGGTTGACGTAGCGCATCAGGGTTCTTCGGGTAAGCCTGGCTGCCTCATCAGTCCCACGGACATGGCCTCCTACTAATGCTGCCAAACGGTCGGGCCACGGTATGTTCTCGAATTGTCCCCACCAACGGGAGACAACCAGAGTCACATAGAAACCTGATTTGAAAAGAAAAAAAATCGACTTCATACATTAATTGCAGTTTCAAGGGTACGTGTTTGACTTAAAATCAGCAAATGAACTCACCCAAAACAAACGACACAGGAATAAGTTCAGCATAGCGGTCACAATATATTGACAGCTTCTCAAACAGCCTCTTCTGCTCGCTGTTTAACATAAACCTGATGAAGAGGAAAAAAACTCATCTTAGTTTATTCATAAACACTGAGGGGTTTGACAAGCTCCTGGTGGCAAACTTACTTTCATCTTTTCATTTACTAAATCCTTGGAGTGGTTCTTATTCTGTACCTCCAGGAACATCTAACAGCTATGAGGTGTACCCTGCTACCTTCAAATAGAAAAGCCCTGGCAACATTTTGAACAAATGTCCTTTTTGAAGTGAAGCTGCATTCCTACCATCTCTCTTTCCAAATCTTATTTCTGTATCCTTTCAGTGATTATCATTTTGTGTGTCTAAATGTTCATATAAGTGGCTTACCGCTTTCGTCAAACTTTATTTTCCTTTGAAAAGATTTACGCAAGTCTCCGAGACATAGTAAGTGGTCATAAACAAGCTTTTTTTCCTTCCTTTTACTGAATCACATAATCCTCCTAGTTTGTGTCAGGAATGATTTTTAAATATCATGCCAAAACTTCACTTACATCTGCAGTTCTACCAAAGAAATCAGGTGTTATCTCAGCTTCTATAAATAAACCATTAACTTGCCATGGTAATACTTTTAGAAAAATCTTTCAACCCGCTTTTGATGAAATGACCGACTACTGAGGCTTAGGAAAAATATTTACTCAGTTTACTTTTAAATCTCTCAAACCTGTAAAAATGTGTTCACCCAGAGGCCCCTTCAAAATATCCTTCACTCACTTTTTTGTTGTAACCCTTAAGTGTTCTGCTAAGAGAAGTGTTTGCTCCCCCTAAATATCTTTTTTTTTAACCTGTACATTTCTAATCGTCAATCTAATTTTACTATCAAAGATAAGCTGAGTAACGGCACAAAAGATGGGTTCTTTCAAATTTTATTTAATTTCCTGAGAGAAGAAATTCTGTCCAAGCTATCCTGGCCCAACTTTAAAAAATTACTGTACCCCAAACCTTCTGACTTATTAGTCTTTCATTAAAGAGAGTTAAAGAGTGATTTTGGCCCACTTATCTTTATTTTACCCACATTGGTCAGCATTTGAGCATGAACTGTTTAAGGTAATGCCACATCATCTCAACCTGATTAAGCTCAGGCTTTGACTAGGCCACTCAAAAATCTTTGCTTTGTTTTAGCCATTCAGGCAGACAGGGTTGGACTGTCTGACGTACTTCAATCCTTTTACTGCTGCATAACCAAACTGCTTGAGAATAAGCTCACAAACTGACATTCAGACGTTCTCATTTTTGATCATTTGGTAGAGAGCAGAATTTGTGGTCAATAATAGTGATCCCCCCTGATCTAGGTTGATTTGTGACTATTTGTATGATATTCCTTACTTAAAATGCTGTTCGAACAGAATTCAAAAAATGAAAGCTAGGCTTCTTGTCATTCCATCAAACGTTTTCCCAAGAGTGTTGTGGATCATCTGCTTGTTACACTGCTGACTTAGAAAGGTAAAACATCTTGATATATAAATTTTAAATAGGTATTGATGTGTTAAACCAATCTTTTGTTTTATTTGATAGCAGCATTAGTTAGAAGCCTTGACTGTGAAACAGCTTCACCCTAAAGATGGTATTTTATAAAAATATCATAGATATATTTAATTGCTATCTTATCTAGTTTTATTTTTCTTATGGCGACCGAGTACAACATGGCTGCGCATTTCCAAAAATCCACATGTGATTTGGAGCTCAGTACCTAACAATGACTCCTTCCCCAATAGCAGCCATCCTTTGTGATAAATTCAGACAGAAACCGAGAGAGATGGTAACACAAAACCAGCAAGAAGAACCCCAGCCAAGTCAGAACCAAGACACGTCTTACCTGTTTAGATTTAGTTTACAAAAAAATATATATTTTGCTGAATTGTACTATTTGCTACTATGGTCAAATTTGTGTGAAAATGAACCCTGGAGCAGAAACGTAAGTGATCTGAGAAAGTTGAAAGCCTTTACTGGCCCACCAAAGGCATTAGGAAACCTTATTTTAACTAAAACTATTCACAAAGGCGTTTCTCTAAAGGCTCTTCTTTAGCCTCGAGAGAAAAGCCTAAAACGTGTTATAAAAAGAAACTTTGATAAGCTTAATTTATATTTTGAATATTAATTTCTTATTACAAAAAACACTCCACTTTCTGTGTAGACAGATGACAGAATCAGTGTTTATGTTTGCTTTCTGTATCTTTTAAAGAAAGATTAATTGGTGTGATTTATAATTGATACAGCCATTTATTATATTCTAATATGTTATTTTTTTTAAGATTAATTGATTCTGAGAATTATACAGAATGTGTTTTTTTCTTCTTTGAATAAGTGATGCATTTGAAAAGTGTAATGTGTAATAAAATCATCCATCAAGATGTGATTTTGAGAGATTATATTGCTGATTATTCACATACAACAATAAGTTGCAGATCCACTGCAAAACATCTGAACCTATTTCTAATCTGGGTGAAAATGAACTACTGTTGTCAAAGTAGGAGGAAAACTCCTGTTTTCCTTAAATTCTTAACACAATCATTATGTGTAATACTTCAATTAAATGACAGTGTTTCTGATTTGGTTGTAAATCTCTCGGACAAATTCAATAGCCAAGGATCAAACATCCTTTTTAGAGTTTTCATCTGGTTTTATACCAAGTATTATTGCTTTCTTTTCAAAGGGAAACTGCTGTGTTTGAATGATCAGTAGACTCTGACTGTGATTACCTGTAAACGACGCTGAAGAAGTAATAGAGCACAGTGAAGATGATGAGCTCTCTATACAGCAGTTTATAGATGCTGCCTTTCCATCGCAGAAGCAGGTGAAAAAAGGTCCCCAAACCTGCATCAGCAACTCTTCGAGAGTATGTCACTGTCATTGCCGCTGCTTCTGGACCAATCTGTAGACAGTCTGTGGTCTAACATGAAACAAACCAGTCTAGCTTCTTTTTTCTTTTCGACGTCACTTGAGTTCAGCTTCAGTGTTCGACCTGGACCTCATAAGGCCAACCGAGAAACATTTCTACAAAAATGAACAGTGTTTAGTTTTTATGATATATATGACACTTTTATTATTCCCAAAGTACATCTACATAATTAGCTAAAATACAGCACAACACGCTAATGAAAAATCGATTTTACTTAAACTATCAATTACATTAGTGATTTTATTTGATACTTTCAAGTTTAACTGTTTAAAACACACCACAAAGTTGACTTTCAAGGTTTAACAACTCAGAACCAATTGATGCACTCACCGGTGAAAAAGAAAATACCTCACCACCCTACTTGCTGTTGCTCCAGATTTGGGACGGGAGTGCCCAGGGAAAATGTTGGAAATGAGAATAAAGGAAAGGAAAAAGTAAGCAAGGCTCTCCCACACCTCCGGTCACTTGATGTGTTAATCTGTCTGTGCAACAAAGCTGCATTGGGAGACCAGATCCTGCTAATCTGAGCAAATTTGAGCACCGCAGAGTCGCCACAAATAGACATGAGTGTTGAGTTCTTGGATTTGACTCCTAGGATCAACTCTCACAAGTGTTTGATTCATATATATATATATATATATATATATATATATATATATATATATATATATATATATATATATATAGTTATTTCACTACACTAATAAAGCCTCTCTAAACATAATATCATCTTTGAATGTAAAACAAACCCCAATGTGTTTAAATAAAGCAGTACTGGGCCTCCAGGTGAAAACTGTGTTCTACCCCCTCATCTGGAAGAAATGTGTACAGCTGAGTTATTACTGGTCAGAAGAGGTTAGTGATTAACCCTTCCTGCCTAACCAGGAGACTCAGATCAGGGTGACGTGCAGAGAGTTTAGTGAGCTAAACTCGTAGGAGATTAACTGAGCAGAAAATTGCTGTTTTGCAGATTTTTGTGCTCCTGCAACCACGATTCACCTTGGTGAGTTTCTACTTCGACTATTTCTTAGTCCTAAAGTAATTCAAAATGTGTTCAGTTAGAATTTGTCACATGTGTTGTGCTGAACCTATGTTGGATTCTCCTATAAAGAGATGTATATTTTTAACCTGCATTGTGAGGAAAAAGTCTTTATCCCTGTGGTGTGGGTTTAAAGGTGCTATGTTTGACTTTCTTCTCCACTATGTGCTACACCAAAGACATCAAGTTTCACCCTAATCAAATATTAACTATCTGCCGAATCACATCTCCACAAAGGACACGCTGCTGCTGCTTGGATTGCTTAAGAGAGAGAAAGAGAAACACATGGATACTTTTGAGGGAATTCACAGCGTCCATATTTCCTCATCTCCACCATCTTCAGCCTCTTCAACCCCAGGATATGAAATCCTCAGAGCAGGACGGTCGGGAATAGCCGTCTACTCCTCTTCAGTCTTCTTTGGGACATCTAATGCGTCTGCAGTGAAACACCAGTCCAGCAGGGTCGCCGACGTGGAACGCTGCGTTGTTGGAAAGTAAGTGTTACTTTCTGAGCAAATGCAAAAACTCTGACAACACCTGCAGGGGGAATTCTTTCAGAGTTTTTCTTTCCCCCCTGTTTAACTGCCAAAAACAAGAATCTACACTTTTGTTCTTTTTTAACAACCTACATTGTGTAACAATATATTTGGGCTGCAGGCTGTATTTGTTGAAAAGGGTGACATCAGGTAAATTGAGCAATTGTTTGGTAAATCACTTGGTAAACTGCAAAAAAGAATGGAATGGGGCTGAATCGTGTTTTTGTTATTAATATGGTTGCCTTTCAGCATGTGTATGATGACTTAATTTAATGAATTATAATTGTTCAGTTTTTATAGCTTTTCAAACATCAGTTTTTGCACTTTTTTTTTAGCTGAGCTGAACTCAAGTAAAGTTGGCCACCCATTTAGCTAAATTGAGCCCCTCGTGATGCAGTCACAAGCAGTAAAAAAGGCAGCAGTATAGTGCTGCCACTGGATCTACAGAATTAGAAAGAATATGTTCAAAGTATCCATTATATGATTTGACATTTATTCATATAATTACTGTTGTTTGCCTAATGGAACCGTCAAAATCAAATTCTGAAGGCTGCTCATTTAAGCTGAAATGTGTGGTCCAATATATCAAAGTATGTTAAGATAAATTGAGCCTCTCCTAAAAATGCTTTTTCTTAAACAAAGTTAGACTAAAGTTAGCAAAATAATTAAAAAACAGTTTATCCAGGTGAAAGTAATCAGAATATGTAGTATTAAGCACGTTTAAAAAATGTAATTTGTTTCTTTACTTTTTTTAATCAACCTTTTTAAGAAACCACTTTTCTATCAGTTCTTTCCGCAAAGTTGGATTTGAAATATCGCCCCATCCACTACGGCAGCTATAGAACAATCAAATCAATTGTTTAGTACAGTTCTGCTAACACTTTGAAATCTTTTACGGTCTTTGTCTGTAAAAAAATAAAAAAGCTAGAAGGCTCAGACTTCAGTGGCTCATTTTACTTGATGGCCCAATTTACCTGACGTCACCATAGGTGACTTTCTACCCAGGGAGGGCCACACCACATGGTGAAAAAAAGACAACAATTTTTGATTTAAGTTGCTAAGCCACCCAAGTTTCTGTTGGTCATTTTGAATGGCAAATTAATGGGAATAGACATTCCACTAGACTCAATCATGCACTATGATCAGTGCAAGAATGTTTTGCTTTACACCACAGGTGGTTAAAAGCTGCTTTCACAGAGCAGGTGGTGGGCGGTGCACACCTGTATACACGGTGTTGTTCCGCGACACAGTGAGGTAGTGATGCGTCAAAGTGAGTGACGTGGAGAGCGCTTCGCATTGCTGAGCACGCTGACCTGCATCTTATACAAAATTTACATGATGTAGATGCCTCAGTTCATAAAACCGAGCACTGACTCTTTTTCTGTAGCTTTTTAGCACAATGAAAAACTTGAGGAAATGCTATCTATCTATCTATCTATCTATCTATCTATCTATCTATCTATCTATCTATCTATCTATCTATCTATCTATCTATCTATCTATCTATCAATCTATCTATCTATCTATCTATCTATCTATCTATCTATCTATTAAACATAGTAGGAGGTAGTCGCCCAGTGTGCCAGTCGTACAAGGACTTGCACAGTTTGTGGACAGGTCAACTTATCTGGAGTAGGGTGACGTCAGGTAAATTGGGACACTTTTTGGCAAAACACTTGGTAAACTGCAAAAAGGCACTCAGTAAGGCTGAATTGTGTTTCTGTTGTTAAGATGGTTTGTTATCAACATGAATATGTTGAATTGATTTAATAAATTATATTTTTTCAGCACCTATAGCTTTCAAAAATCAGTTGTACATTTTTTTATCAGTGCAGAGTGTCGTGTCTAGGGGGTGGCACGCGCCAACCTTAGAATCCGATAGGCCAGCCCAGGTGCACAGCACCCGCTGTGGTGTTCTGAATGAGGTCATAAGCTTGTTTTTTTTTCATATGAAGGTGTATGAACGCTACAATTTTGGCATTATTAAAGAGGAAATTTGAAATACTACATTTGTGCTGAGTTATCTGATCTCATGTTGTACCTCAATGCTTTAGAATACTTTTCGTTTCAGCAATTGTTTTACAAGAGGGAAAAAATACGTTATTTAAAAATATCTATCAGAAAGAAGTTGCGGGACATACATTTCTTTTTTTTACTGCGGATCCTTGATTTACAGGGGCCACCCCAGCAGAACTGGCTATCCCCACCACTGAAAAAAAAGTCTGGACACGCCACTGTCTCAGCAGAGTTCGGGTAAAGTGGGCCACCCCTTGGGCTAAACTGAGCCACTCATCAGCTAAAATGAGCCATTTAAAATCCAAAGAAAACCACTCTCAACTCTCATTCAAACTATTTTTTAAAAAGCAGAACAAATTCAATTGTCGGTCTAATTATTAATGAATAGCAATACTTTCATAAAAAAACAAACAGAATTAATTACTGGAACTTTTTCATAACAATTAATGTTCTATTTTCAAAAAGATCACCCTCTTCGCAGATGCAATTTTCCTTTTCAAAGTCTCACAGAACCACACTCTACAGTTCCCACAGCTGATCCACTCCTCAGGGGGCTTTGGTCATTTTGGTCTCCATTAATTACGTAACATGTTCTCAAGTGGGGGGGGGGGGGGGGGGGGTGGAGAGTCATACTTCTTGCTTCTTTTAGTATTTTTATTCTTTGTAGATTGTATGCCTTGGTGTAACTTTAGCCAGCATGTTCCTCACTTGTGAGACAAACGATGGAAACGCCTTCTCCGTGACAGTCCTCTGTTGTTTAGCCAGATGACTCAAGTCACTGAATGCAACACAAGATGAGTGTGATGGTTTAACCTGTAATGTCAACAGGAGACCATTCCGTCATTGATAACATATTCAAAATTGACTTTTATTTCTTCAGATCTTTCCAACTTGGTATCCAAGAATGTAAAGAGTGGGAGTACCTCAGATACTGAATGAATTGTTCATTCGCCAACAGTCCACAGCACGGTGCTGCCAAAGGCGGTAAAAAAAGGGAGAAAAAAAAAAAGATCAGAAGCATGATGCTGCCACAAGGAGTAAAAAAGCCCACAGTGTGATGCTGTCAAAAGGAGTACAAACAGCCCACAGAATGGTGCTGCCACTGGATCGACACAATTAGAAATAATATGGTAAATGTATCTAGTATATCATTCGACATGTATTCATAGCTTAAGTGTTGTTTGTCTAAAGGAACCATCAAAATCCAATTGTGAAGGTGGCTCATTTGAGCTGAAATGGGTGGCCCACTTTACCACAGTTTGTCAAGATAAACTGAGCCACCCTTAAAAATTATTTTTCTTTAATAAAAATTAGCAAAAGAATAAAAACAACTGTTTATCCAGGTAAAAGTAATCACAATATTTAGTATTAACTAATTTAAAAAAAAGAAATAATTTGTTTCTTTACTTTTTTTTTTATCAACCTTATCAGTTTCAAGCAAGAAGGTTGTGCCAGATCACTTTCCGCTCAGTTCTTTCCACAAAACTGGATTTTGTCCCATACTCTACAGCAGCTAAATACCAATCATTTCAAGAGTTTATTTTTTATTATAGTTCTGACAACAATTTGAAATATTTTGTGACCATTGTCTGTAGAAAAAAAAAGGCTAGGAAGCTCAAACCTTAAGTGGCTCATTTTACCTGACGGCCCAATTTATCTGGCCTCATCCTACTGTGAAATTAGGATTGATAAACTGTCTTTACAGGAGCTGCAGGAATGTAATTTATTGATTTGTAATGCTAACATTAGACTTTTATCTTTGCGTCTGTTGTTTCCACTTAATGTGAAAGATTAGTGCTAAATAAAAACGCTTCACACATGAAATGTAACAAATTGTGCCTGAAGTAGGCTAATCGAGTCTGCTGATGAGTCTCTCGGAAATCTGGGAGTGGAGGTGCTGTCATGTGACCTGAAAGGAGGGTAGAAGGAGAGGAGAAAGTTTTTTTTTTCCTGTCTGAAGAACTCATCGCTGTTGTTGTTTCTTACTGAACGCTTCTCCAGGACAGTGTTATACATCAACCTGCCATATTACTTCTTCCTTATTGTTTGTGCGTCCTGCTCCTCCGCTGCCGCTGCTCTTCTTGTCGACGTCAGCGTCCGCATTCCTCCGCTGTGATTCAAAACGGCTGGGATTTAGTTTCAGCGAAACTAGCTGCACTTATTAGCTCACTGCGTTCCGTCGTTTATCTTTCTAACAACGAGAAGAGTGGAAAAAGATTTTTTTTTTTTAAAGGAGAGGGGAAGCCGACCCGCGTGGTGGACACAGTCTGCTGTGCTGGACTCTGACAGGGTAAGACTGGACAATAAAGACTAACGACTAAATGACAACTAACTGTAGCTCAGTCTGCTGAAACCTTCTGCTGCTCCGTGTTTTGACTCAAACGTTGGGGTTTAAATGATAAAAATAATAATTGAAATGGGAAAACCTAGACACCCTGCTGTTAATGCAGAATCAAAGTTTTCCAAGCTCGTTCCCTCAGGGGTTCCGAGGTGCTGTTGTTACAAGTAGGAACATATGCCTCTTATTAAAGCTAGAAGTGGTTATGTCAGAAAATTCCAATGGCTTATATGTCAATCCAATCAGTTCCATCTAAACAGAATTGCTGAACATTTCCAAATAAAGCCCAAATACTCGAACGATACATGCATGATGAAGATCATGTGTTCAGGTTAAAAATTAAGAAGGTTACAATGCTGTAAAAGCTGAAGTTGCTTCGGGTCATTTCGCACCATTCCCAGCTGAAGTCCACATTTCATTCATTCCTACTTCCATTTCATGCCTGTACACAAACCATAGTGTCTTTTATATTTTTATTTTTTATTTTTTGCTGCACAGAAAACAAAATTAAAGATTTATAAACAAATCCCAGAATCTCATGTAACTTAATGTAATTATTTGACAAGAACTACAGTATTGCTTCAGAAGGCAATTCCCTCACATCAAGATTAATGTAGCTTATCTTGATGTAAGAAAACACTTCCACAACATAGATTCCTGTAAACATGTACTATTCAGAATTAAATTGATGCAGTAGGAACATGACTGGACTTACCTTTCCACAATATCCCCATGATCATCTTTTATTCAGGATCCATGCCTCAGTCGTTTTTCAGTAAATCAGCATAGGTAGGTAACAATGTCTCTAGCTTGAGAAATAAACAATTAACTTTTTTATATGTGGAATCATGTGCAAATGTCTAAAATCAGTTGACTTTTTAGTATAAAAAAGCTTGTAAACATTATCCTACTTTCTCTGTGGTCAATTTAAAACTTTAGTCATCTTCAGGTAAATCAAATAAAATTTTTCTCTGATCAAAACATCAGGAATGGTAAAAAAAAGGGATAAATTATACTTTCTGTATATTTACATCCTCAATGTAAATTCTCGAAATTAAAACCTGCAAAAGCAAATAACACTTTATTTAAAAAAAATTTTTTGTAGGAGGTGAGATATCCCTTAGCATAAATGACAGTCAAGGGATTTGTTTGAATATTAATTTTAAGTTGTTGATTGTCAAAAAGTCCTATTAAAGGTACACATTTACAGAGGGGGTGAAATGTCCCAAGAGTGAGAATTATTTACTGTTACAGGCTGCAATATGACAGACATACCAACTATGGAATACATTTTTGTATCAGTATTCCTGGGTGTGCTTGTTTAAACATATGGGTTCAGTAATGTTAACACAATTGAAAACTCGTTTTTATTGATACTCAGCAACATAAACTGCTTCCCCTAAGAGGCTGACTCGTGCACTGGTCATTCTGCAATCATTGGCAATGATAGGAAAGATATGTACTAAAAGATGTAACTTTTATTTTAGTCTAGGTAGGCTAAGATGCCTTTTTTTTAAAAAAAAGCTTTGGAGCTTTTCTTTAATCCCCCTACTATATTTATCACTGTGCTAGGTGGTAAGTTAAACCAGGGTTCTCATCTAGCCCTGTTTGTCACAGTTCCAGTTGTTTGAAACTTAAATAGTGCTTTAGCGGCTGAACGGACATGTTTTGGCCAGAAGCTTTTTTCTTGTAGGGATTTTTTTGGATCATCGCAGATCAGCCCTACGGTTGTGCAGTTTTAAGAACCATAAAGAACTTGAACAAGTCACTTGTTTTTTTTTTTTTAGCTTAACATGATAAAATCTTGATCTGTCACACGCCGCAATGGAAGCTGCCAGACTGTACGGCCTGTTACTGGATTGGAATTTTGTTGGGAAGGACACATTCGCCCAACAATGAAAGAAAAGCAATGTATGGGTGTTAAAACTTTTATTAGAAGAGACGGAGGGAGGGACAAGGGAAATGGAAGCGGTTGTAACTTGGATAAGAGGGCAACAATCAGACATCACAACAGCAATCACGCTGCAAGAGTGTATTATATCTGGTTCATGAAAAGGAGAATAATTTTGGTTCAGCTGTCGCACTGAATGGTGACATATCGAAGCCAAAGTCTGTAATTTTTCTGG
>JAPXFQ010001352.1:0-10146 GCA_028564705.1 Apricaphanius iberus
GTGCAAAAATCTGTGGTTCTGACAGCTGAAACATAACCCTATTTGGGGTATTATTTTTACATTTTATTCCTGACTGATTAAAATAAGTGTTTTTTATACATATATAATGTTCTATGCTAAACATCTGCACAACTTTTGGCCACACTTTTGCAAGAAACTTACTGACGATGTGCCTCTAATCATTTTTTGTCATTTGGAAATTGCATAAATCCCAATCTCCCAATCCCAATCTAACATTTACCTTAACCTTATTAATTTTCTTATAAATTTTATTACTTTTATTAAACACACCCCAAAATACTTTATTTCCACTAGCAACAATTCGACATAATATAACAAATATGTAATACTATTAGCACTATCAAATATGCAGTGTTTCACTTTGGGGTGGGTTGAGAAATAACTGAAAAACCCCCCGTAGGCCTTTATCATCATTTCTGTAATTCTAGTGTCTCCAACTGTGAAGACTCCTCACATTCAGCAGCAGCCCTCTGGGTTTCTGATCATGGAGTTCCAGGCTTTCTGTTTCTACAACTGCATTTTGTACAAAAAAGTATATATTGAAGTGTATTATATTATAACTTGTTTTAAAATAGTGTGAGTATCAAGGAAGCGCTTATAAAACATAGATACTATTCTACTACTTAATAGCATCATGTATTATTTCATAGATTGCATGCCTTTTTTAAATTTACCACATATTTTCCAATTTTAAAGTGCTTCAGCTTCAAGGAGACCCAAAAAAGCTCCACTATTTTTAACATTAAAAGAAACAAACCCCAGAGAGCGTATGCTGAAAACTGGACAGAATCAATAGTTGGATTCATTTAACAGGAAGTTTTTGCCCTTCAGATCATGTGGGTGGGTCTTAAAAGAGCCGTTGTTTTGTTGTTGTTCCTCAGCTGCAGCCGGATTTACTTGGAGCTTCAATATATATTTTTTTGTACAAAATGCAGTTGTAGAGACAGAAAGCCTGGAACTCTATGATCAGAAACCCAGAGGGCTGCTGAATGTGAGGAGTCTTCACAGTTGGAGACACTGGAATTACAGAAATGATGATGAAGGCCTACGGGGGGTTTTTCAGTTATTTCTCACCCCACCCCGAAGTGAAACGCTGCATATTTGATGGTGCTAATAGTATTACATATTTGTTATATATATTACGTAGAATTTTTGCTAGTGGAAATAATGATAAAAGTATTTTGGAGTGTGTTTAATACAAGTAGTGAAATTCATGAGAAAATGTATAAGGTTAAGGTTATAAATAAAAATGTATAAGGTTATAAATGTTAGATTGGGATTGGGAGATTGGGATTTATGCAATTTCCAAATGACGAAAGATTATTAGAGGCACATCGTCAGTAAGTTTCTTGCAAAAGTGTGGCCAAAAGTTGTGCAGATGTTTAGCATAGAACATTATATATGTATAAAAAACACTTATTTTAATCAGTCAGGAATAAAATGTAAAAATAATACTCCAAATAGGGTTATGTTTCAGCTGTCAGAACCACAGATTTTTGCACAAACTGTATGAACTGCCCTTATTTTTGTTATTTGTTATACATAAGTGAGTAGACATGGTGTCAATTCAATTCAATTCAGTTTATTTATATAGCGCTATTTCACAACAGATGTCATCTCAAGGCACTTTACAAAACGAGTTATTACAATACAATGTTTAGTGTAGAAATTACAGAACCACAGAAGATTGCGTCGTGGAATTGTCAGCAATCCCTCATACTGAGTAAGCATGCAGCGACAGTGGGAAGGAAAAACTCCCTTTTAACAGGAAGAAACCTCCGGCAGAACCAGGCTCAGCACAAGCAGTTATCTGCCGCGACCGTCTGTGGCTTGGAGAATACATAACAGAGACACAGAAAGAGCAATAGAACTGATGCAGAAGTTTGTTGCAGGACGTGGAGAATTTTCCGTCACTGCAATGCCATCTTAGTCAGGGTCGTCAAGCAGGGCTAATCCGGAGCACCTACTATAATAGAAAACAGGTTAGTGCTTGAATTGACAGCACATCATGCAGTTGGGGAGAAGTAGGAGAGAAAGTAGGAACAGACCCTAATAATGTCCTCCAACAGCCTAGCCTAAAGCAGCATAGCTACTAACATTAACCTGTCTCCTAGCTACTAGGAGACCTGGCTACCAACACTCTGTCTGAGTCCTCCTGACCCGTGGACGGTGTAGGGCCGGTAACGCCCCCGTCATGCCGGGGTCTTCTCGGAGTCGGGTTGTTTGAGAATGCAGCCCAAAGTGGGTGGTAAACTCCATCTAAGGCTAAATACCGGCACGAGACCGATAGTCGACAACTATCTTAAGGAAAAATAGACAGAACTGAGAGGACAGAGTTGAAGAGGGCGAGAAACGTTTAAGAGATAAACGGGTGGGGTCCGCACAGTCTGCCCGGGGGATTCAACCCGGCAGGTAATGGGCGGCCGCACTGTGCGGGAGGATCCCCTTGAGGGACCTCTCTCCGGCGCTGGCTGGCCCCTGTGGGGCGCATTTCTTCCGCGGCGGTAAGCCGCGACCGGCTCCGGATCTTTACCTGGCTTACATTAATCTATCTCTACCTAGCTACTCTACCTCTTCCTATCTCTTCCTAACTTTTGACACTCTGCCTGACTACTAACATTAACCTGTCTCTTCCTATCTACCTGTCTGACCTGACTCTAACTACCTATAAACATATCTCTAACTGTAAGCTTTGTCAAAGAGGAAAGTTTTTAGCCTAGTTTTAAAGATAGACAAATTGTCTGCTTCACGAACCAACCCTGGGAGCCGGTTCCATAGGAGGGGAGCCTGATAGCTGAAAGATCTGCCACCCATTCTACTTTTAGAAATCCTAGGAACTACCAGTAAACCTGCAGTCTGAGAGCGAAGGTCTCTGTTAGGAACATATGGAACAATCAGGTCTCTTATGTATGATGGAGCTAGATTATTAAGGGCTTTATATGTCAGAAGGAGGATCTTGAATTCTATTCTAGATTTTACTGGGAGCCAGTGAAGAGAAGCTAAAACAGGGGAAATGTGATCTCTTCTTTTAATATTCATCAGAATCCTAGCAGCAGCATTTTGAACTAACTGAAGACTTTTAATTGTATTCTGTGGACTACCTGATAATAGACAGTTACAGTAATCCAGCCTTGAAGTAACAAAGGCATGGACTAATTTTTCAGCATCATTCCTGGACAGGATGGTTCTAATTTTTGCAATATTCCTAAGGTGAAAAAAGGAAATCCTACAGACTTCTTTAATGTGAGTTCTAAATGACATATCTTGGTCAAAAATGACACCGAGGTTTTTTGCTTTATTACTGGAGGCTAATTTAATGCCGTCCAGGTGAAGGGGCTGACTAAGTAGTTTCTTTTTCAGAGCTTCTGGTCCAAAGACGACAACTTCTGTTTTATCAGAATTTAGAAGCAAGAAGTTTAGAGTCATCCAAGTTTTTATGTCTTCCAGACATGCCTGTAGTCTACCTAACTGATTGGATTCATCAGGATTTATGGATAGATATAGCTGTGTATCATCTGCGTAACTATGGAATTTTATCCCATGCTGCCTAATTATTTTACCAATAGGAAGCATATATATAGTAAAGAGAATCGGCCCAAGCACTGAACCCTGTGGTACTCCGCAAGTAACTATTGAGGTTGAGGAAGATCTATTGTTTACCTGAACAAACTGAAATCTGTTAGACAAATAAGATTTAAACCAACCTAGTGCTGTTCCTATTATACCGACACTTTGAAGCCTTTCTATGAGAATATTGTGATCAACAGTGTCAAAGGCAGCACTGAGATCTAACAGGACCAGAATGGTCACCAGTCCATTGTCTGAGGCTATGAGAATATCATTAGTAACCTTCACCAGAGCTGTTTCAGTGCTATGATGAGCTCTAAAGCCTGACGTCTCAAACAGCTCATTATTGTTTAAATGCTCACATATCTGGTGTGCAACTATTTTCTCAAGAATTTTAGATAAGAAGGGAAGATTAGATATCGGTCTATAGTTAATTAAGTCGTTTTGATCAAGAGAGGGTTTCTTAAGTAGAGGTTTAATTACAGCAATCTTAAACTCCTGTGGTACATATCCATTGACTAAGGATAGATTCATTATATTTAAAATTGGAGCAGCGATCAGAGGGAAAACTTCTTTTAAGAGTTTAGTTGGGATTGGGTCTAAAACGCAAGTTGAAGGTTTAGATGAAGCTAATAATTTTAGTACATCACAAAGTTCGGCTGCATTAAAGCAGTTTAAGCATATATTAGGTTCCACCATTTTTGAGGCTGCCTCATTAACTAAGGAGGAAGCAAGCATATTGGGAAGGTTCCCAATTATCTTATTCTTTATGGAGTCTATTTTATTTATAAAGAATTGCATGAAGTCGTCACTGCTTAGAGCTTGGGGAATGGTTGGCTCGATAGAGCTATGATCCTGTGTGAGTTTGGCAACTGTATTAAAAAGAAACCTAGGATTATTTTTATTCTCCTCGATTAAAGATGAATAATATGCTGTTCTAGCTGTGTGAAGGCTCTTTTTATATAGCAATAAACTATTTTTCCATATTAAAAAGGAATCATGTAAATGCGTGGAGCGCCATTTTCTCTCTAGTTTTCTAACATTCTGCTTTAGGGTACGTAGCTCTAAATTAAACCAGGGAGTTAATCTTCTATGGCTAGCCACCTTCCTTTTCAAGGGGGCAACTTTGTCTATTGCCCGACGCAGGGAGGAATTAACGCTATGAACTAAAATGTCAAGTTGTGAGGGGTCACGAGTTAAATCACTTTTTTCTGTTCTGGATTTATAAACTGAGGAAATTAAAGTTGGAAGAGCTCCTTTAAAATTTGCTACAGCGTTGTCTGATAACGTCCAACTTAATATTATAGTTGTTACGTATGTTAGAGCTTCCAGAATCATTATGACAAATTAATGAAACCTTTCCTTACTGTAACCCTAAATGCATGATTTTCTATTTAACCAGAGATATAACACTATTAAGATTTTTCTTTGTTTTTCATTCTCGAGAGCCTCTTTTATGCGGAGCTATTTATTTGAAAATGATATACTATCTCACTATAAACATAATTGTGCATGCAATTTAAGTCTTTGAAAGATTTATTAATGTGTAGTGTCCTAACTCAAATAAACAAATACATAAAAGCTAATTGTGTACTTATAGAATATTTCTTTAACATCGTTTTTCATTTTAAGATGGGAATTGTGACACTGCCCATCTCTCCAAGATGAAAATCTCTGAAGTGTAAAAGTCTAAATATATAGTTATTCTCTTCCTGATAGGTTGCTGTACTCAAAAAATGTTTAACAATTCAATGTGCACACATTTTCTTGAGTGAGATAGTTTGTTGCAAAGATGCATAAACAGCATTGAAGAGATTTACTTAGTTGCAACTTTCTACCTAGAGCTCAGGCGAAGGATTTGTTCTGTTTTGCAGATCAATACACACAAGTGACAACTAATATTTGTGCCATCCAGTCGTGTTAATGTGTAAAACAGTGATAGGAATGCTCTCTCTCCAGAATGTGTGTGCGGCTCTTAAAATTAAGAACACACAGTATTTCTTAAGGAAGATATTTTTCAGAGATCATCTTTTTTTTCTTCTTCAAAAAGTCATTATATTTGCAGTTATCAAATAATTTAATTTAGCTGGAATGAGGGCAAAAATGGCCCCTGGGATTGTAAAGGTTGCAGACCTCAGCTCTAAAAAACATGTCTGTTACTGGCACATTTGTTACTTTTTTAAGTTAAAGAGTCATTTGGTGATAAACAGATTTTTCTTACTAATAATATATAACTTTATTAATTGACAGTCAGGTTTGTCAGAAACATATCTGTTGTCAAATATGTGTAGTTAGTCATCAATTTAAAAGAAGTCCAGTGAAGCAATTTTTGTTATTCCTTGGTATGTGTCTTAGATTTTTTCTTTTTTTCTTTTGTAATAGTTAAAAATGTCTAATTGAAGATATTGACTTTTTTCTTTATAGAATATAAAAATTACACTGCTAATAATAAGTCATTGGGCTTTGGTACTTTATTTTTTAAATCCGATTCATTAGTGAGCGGAAGTCGTTATGAGAATGTGAAAACTTGATGTACCCTGTTCTGATTGGACGACTATCATTCTGGGTGAAACTGGCCAATCAATGAACGGAGAAAAGCTATATATATACTCTTCGCTCTTGTTTGCGACACCGTTTCCTTTTTTTTCCCCGAGGCTACAAAGTATTGTAGATATCTTGTAACAAAATGTCTGGACGTGGAAAGACCGGAGGCAAAGCTAGGGCCAAGGCCAAGACTCGTTCATCCCGTGCGGGCCTCCAGTTCCCCGTGGGCCGTGTCCACAGGCTGCTCAGGAAGGGCAACTATGCGGAGCGCGTCGGTGCCGGAGCTCCCGTCTACCTGGCTGCTGTGCTGGAGTATCTGACGGCTGAGATCCTGGAGCTGGCTGGAAACGCCGCCCGCGACAACAAGAAGACCCGCATCATCCCCCGTCACCTGCAGCTGGCCGTCCGCAACGACGAGGAGCTCAACAAGCTGCTGGGTGGAGTCACCATCGCCCAGGGTGGTGTTCTCCCCAACATCCAGGCGGTGCTGCTGCCCAAGAAGACCGAGAAGGCCGCCAAGGCCAAGTAAAGCAGAACTGCATAAAGAAAGCAACACAACGGCTCTTTTAAGAGCCACCCACTTCTATCTAAAGAGCAATATCCTGATATAATTACCACTTAATTTATGAAACACAAAAAGCTTCTTTGAACTGAAGACTGCATAAAGCACTTTCTTCCTTATGGAACGCCAAAGTGTTCAAAATTAAACAAATACATTATGAAATAAATAGCATGAATAAATATTGAGTAAAAATATAACAATGACAATGAAATTAAAAACTGACGTTTCATTTTTAGATTATACATTTGTATTATATATATATATATATCAAATATTTATTTCACTGCAATTTACGTCATAATATAAATTATTTCAAGACATTTTTATTTAATTCCATCAATTTCCATCAGTGTGAGCAGCTAGCAGCATGCTAAGTAAAGGGTCTGAGCTGCAGGAACTTTGTTCAGCTCCGGTTGCTCTAACAGGTCATATTGAGAGGACTAATTTATCATGAACCGTTTCAGAGACCCATCTTGATTCATCTGGATGATATAATCTGAAATGATTCCAGGTTCAGCTCTCAGCTGTCTGACAGTAGCACCGGATTTATGCTATTATCTTTTCTGTCTTGTCCAGCACAACAAGGAGGAGACGGGAGAGGAAGCCCTGGTTGGTTGTTAGCTACAGTCAGTTAAAGGGACCCACTGAGCAATAGGCGTCTATTAGATGTGCCGTCTAAATTCAAACCGAAATTAGACCGTCTATAATCGGTCTAAATTTTAGCCCGAATCTAGATGACACAATTTAATACATTTATTATTAAATGTTAAATAAAAAAATAACTGCAAGTTGTGTAAATGACGGCCAAGTACTGGATTAAAACGTTTTTAACAATCATTGATCAATGCACAATGTAGATTATATTTAGACTCGATTTAGACGTCTAAATTTATACGTCGTATCAACGTCTCTCTTTAGACCAAATTTAGATTATTTAATTAAATACATTAAAGAATGAACAGTGATTAAAAAAAATAACTAAGTTGCACAGCTGATGTCCAAATATTGGATTTGAATCATTTGAATTGTCATTGATCAATATAGAGTAAAGTTTAGATTTAGCCTTGATTTAGATGTTTATTCAACGTCTACATTAAAACCTGGTTTAGACCAGACGTATAAGTTATTTTAGTGGTAACCCCCGACCCTCACCACTAGGAGGCAGCAACACACTTAAAGTTCCGCTCGGTCTAATCGTCTTTATGGTGAAATTAGGATATTGGAGTCCTCCGAACCAATTTATTTTACTCATTGGGACCACTATGTGTTAGAAAACGTTGTTTCTTCAAATATGAAGGGTCGCATATAGGTGAGTGCTCAAAGGAAAGTTACTGAAATGTTGTTTTGTCCTACAATGTTTGTTATCCGTTTGCAGCATAGCTAGCAGGCTAGCTGAAGCTTACCTGCTAGCTTGCTATTAAGTAGCCATTAAACCGAATGGTCCTTTGAAACCATGTACTTTGTCTTAATGGATAATATCGCTGTGATCTCTGTGACACTTAAAATATTTATTCATTTATTCTATTGCTGTGTTTGCAGAATCTGTTCAGAAAACTTTAAAAGAGGCTACGGAGTAAATTATCAGCTCAGCAATGGCTGCACATCTCAAACAGGCTCCAGCTCGAAGTGTTGGAGGGGGCTATAAGAGGCCGAGGACACCTTTGGTGTATTTTATTTATTTATTTACATTTTGGTTTAGGTTGATGAATTTTCCCAGAGTTTTTGTATATTTAAAAAAAAATGTTTTGGCCTAATTTTTGTTTTGTAAATGTTTTGCATACAAATACCTACATTTTTATTTTAGTAATTTTGTACATTAGACTACTTATTTTTCACCACAATCTTTGTTTAAATAAAATAAGCAAAATAAAATATTTTGATATTATATATTTGAATTTGTGCTTTTATTTTATGGCAATGTATGTTTACAAATGTGTTGAAATTAACATGTATATTGCACATTCATATGTTTGTGATGGTTGGATGTTTGAAAAATGTTTTGATTTACATTACAGTAGGATAGTTTGGTCAATGTTAAGCTTAAGAGATGTATTTATATCCAGTGGTAAAATAAGTATAGTGTTACTGAAACCGTTTTAAAACATCATTGTTATTTTAAAAGATCATTTTAGGGAACCTGATTTAACATTCAATTTCACAACTTTAATTTAATTTTAATAGGTTTGTTGTGATGAATTTAATAGATTGTAAAAGCTGGATTTATTAGAATATCATTAGGCTATAATACATTTAATAGACGTCTATACGACGTCTAAATGACGTCTAGATTATCTGATGGTGTATAAATTTGGTATAAAAATAAACGTCTGTTAAACGTATAACTTTAGACGTCTAGAAATAGATGTTCATTAACGGTAATATAAACGTCTTACATTAGACGCGGCGTATAGAGGTAGTCGTCTTTTAGACGTCTATTAGACGGCTAGTCTAAACCTAGACGGCTGAAAAACTTTCATTTTTAGACCAGTGGTAGACCGATTTTAGCCTAGACGTCTACGGACCATATAGACGTTCATTAGACGTCTTTTAGACCGAAAAAATTATTCTAATTCTATTCTAATCACGGGCATGGCGCCCTGAGCAGCTTTACACCTAGAACACTGGAGCAGCACCGGCTGTTTGGATTAGACATCCCCATTACAAAAGTGATCAAATATTCTGCCAGTATTATAAGAATTATAAAGCCATACATAAAATCCTAAAGGCATTAAATTCAATAACAGTATTAAACGACTTTAGCCGGTCCTCGCCATTTTCCTCCTGCAGGAACATCATGTTTAAGCACCAACCAATCAGCATCCAGGTCCCAACAGCTAATTCTGATTGGCTGGCTAAGACATTATGTTAAATGGCATTTTGAAATAAATACACCATTATGAAAAAACCCTATTATGAAAAAAAAGCTGACTTTGTTAAAAAAAAAAAAAAAGAAAGATATTTTTTACTATTTCATTGTCACATTAAATATTTACTTAATATTATTTCATGCTGATATTTATTTCATAATGTTTTATTTATTTATTTAATTTTGAACACTTTGGCATTCTATACTTCCTCAACCAGAGACATAAATATTCTGACCACCAGGCTTCATTTACTGACCACTTAAAATGTTATTAAATGCCTTCACAGAAGTTGAAATATAACAATAGATTTAATTGCACTAAGCTTTTCAGTAAATGTTCTTGCTTAAATGTAAAACAAAACGACAAAGCTGAACTTGTAAGATGGAAATGCTAATAGAAAATGATGGAATGTATCAAAAGGATGAACAGTTTTAAACTCGTAAGGTACATATCTATATTTTAGCTGTAACTAATTATGGATGGAAGATGGGTTGACTAAACTTTGTGAGTTTCAATTTTTTTCTTACAAATTGTTCTGGAATTTTATCAAACTAAAAAACCAGTAATCCATCTTATGTATAAATT